>JAOSBN010000178.1:3663036-3702864 GCA_027563595.1 Erythroxylum suave | reverse complement strand
GTATTTTAATTTTCTCCATTTTTGATCCATTCACGGACGATCCTGGGTGCGTAGTGAAGCCAGCTCTACGCGTTACAAACAAAACAGCAGGTGATGCAAACGAAGAAAGTTTTTGAAGGGGAACCAAAACTTAAAGCAATCTATATATTGTAGAACTTAACCTGGACGGTTTTATTAATCCATTCACGTCATGGAGTATCTTCAGAATCCTATTCTTTGATGTAGGAAACCCAAATATCTTAAGAAACCCCAATTCATTAAAAGGATGATGAGTGAATTCATTCATTGGCTCAACAAAGAATAAGTAGTTAGAAGTGGTAACAAGTACAAGAAACAAAGTTTACCTCAATTTTGTTCACGAGAGAATTGGTAAGACTTGGAACTGATCTCTTCCCAACATATGTTTGTGCTTCCACGCTAAGATTTTGAAATCTGACCTCAACCGTAGGAATCTCGCATCCCACCCTGTTTACATCCAGATTCAATACCTTCAAAAACATAGCTTACGCAAACTATCAATTCACTAGAAAGATCAAATTCTGCGAACTGTTTTCATGTTTTAAAATGATCTATTCAAAGCAGAAGCTAACCTGTCAGTTCTGTGCCTTAACCTCCTCAAGAACTTCTCATGATCTTTCTCAACAGTCTTGATCATATTCTCAACCAAGAGCTTCTTTTCCTGGCTCCTAAGTTTGGTGACATTAACCTCATTCTGAACGATCTTCCCACTGTTGGTCCTCTGCTTCAGTATCCCTTTTCTCATTTGGTCCAAAGTTGGCAGCCTCTCTAACCCAGCCCATTGTAGCTCTTCCTCTTCTTCCACCGCTTTCCTTGTTGGGTTTCTCTGGAAAACACTGGAATTCTTCCCTATTTGTTTCCAACTCATTTGCCGTCCACTCTCAGACTTCCAGTTTCTATCACTGATGGTTGCCTGACCGCTGATCATGTCATTATCAGTGATCACATTTACAGTCGACGACGACTCCATATTTGATCACTGAAGAAGGGTGCACTTTCTTTTTCTTATCGTGTATCTCAATACTCCTTCAAGTTAAGTTGTCCGGAAAGAAGAAAAGAATGAACATCACATCAGTACGCAATAAAAAGAATGCGAGGCTCTGCGTCGTTGAGTAGTAAGTCAGAGACAATAGCGGTGTTTGTGCTGTAGAATGAAGAAGGTGAGGTGTTTCACAGGTACATTACAGGAGGACATGAAAAGTTAGCCATGGAACTACGCACCTTGTCGCTGGTCTAATTTATTTGATATGAAGCGATTGAGCTTTCCAAAAAAATTCCACGCACTTCAGTCTGATCCAGCAGCAATTATAGAATCTTTCATCAACTTGGTAGTTTATAAGAAAGATATGAAGATTGAAGATGCTATGTTGAACAAATAATACATAAGGATAAAAGCTGGGATTTCAGTGTGTACAAAAAGAGGCATAACAGAAACTCTTATGAATTATGAAACATATTAGTCAAAATTAGGATAGCAGCAGCCAGCATTTCCCAAGGAAGATCCAAGTTCCAGTCGTAAGCAAATTATGAATTAGCATAAAACTTGGAATGAAGCCATATATGGGTACCAATATCTTTTTTTTTTTAAGGACAAATTAAATCAATAGCCTGTAAATCATGTGAATCGAGTATTCTACGGTAGGTAAGTCCTGTATGATAAACTCAATCGAGAGAGTATAAGTAGGAGGATTCGAACATATTACCTTTTGATCCCATGCCTCCCACTTTACCGATTCGAACAAGTGGTACCAATATCTTAACAAACAAGTAAGTACTAATCTTTGTTTCTATTAATTAATTAAATTCTTCTGTGGTTGACATGCTTCTTTGGTTAAATCTTTGGTGATATATTTCTTTCTACGACACCGACTCCTTATCGATTCTGACTTTTAAATTTCGTTTTTTGTTTTTTATTTTTATTTTTTTCCAAATAATTTTTTTAATATTAATGTAATAATATATTATATAAAAATTAAAGATCAAATATTTTCAATTAATTAAATTTATTTTAATATATTATATAATATTTATTAACAAATTATCAAATTTTTTATAAATTAATATTTATCTTCAATATAATTTAATTGTCAAATAAAATTTTATTTTAAATTTATATATTTTGAAGATATTTTAAATTTAATTGTATTAATTAATAATGATTAAATTTATTTTATTTTATTAAAAAATTAAATAAATTTAAATTATTTATAATTTGTATTAATAATAAATTTCAATCAATCAATATAATATTAAATTAAATTATTCATAATTCTTATAATAACTAATATATTAAATAATTAAATAATATGTATTTAATTGTTAGTAGAAAACATAAACATAATTCAAAAAATCACTTTTTGTAGTTTTTATAAATTTTGAAAATCAGAAGAAATCAAAACCAAAAATGCAAATAAACAGGCTTTTTTTAAAACTAAATTTGAGAACAAAATCATAAAACTAAAAATATAAATAAAAACAAACAGTAATTATGTTAAGGTTTTTTTTACCTAGTTTTTTGTTACATTAAGTACTATAATCTTAATTAATAAGAAATCTTGAGCAAATATCCTTAAAATGATACTGTAAAAATAATTATAGTTTATAAAAATATAAAATAATTAAGACAAATATGGAAAAGAAAATTTTTCTTATTCTATGAAAGAAACAAAAATATGGGAATACCACACAAACATATAATTAATTATAACATAAAAATGATAAATTATATATAAGGATATAAATAGTATCCTTATATATGTGTTTTTGTTATATATATGTACATATATATATATAATTTTATCTAACACACATATATAGTGTATGTTTCTGCATTCCAAACTCTAATCTGGAATCTGTCACAAAGGTGTTGATTAGAAGAATCACCACACAAAACTAATATACAGAGCTAGTGCCAAAACAAGCAAAATTCTAAAATTTGGCTTCACATTATTCCTCCAGAAAATTAATATTGAAAAACCCTCTAATTGAATTATCAAATATATCATATACAAAAATAATTGGAACTTTTAGCTATTGCAATAATTTTGAACACATTGATCTCATATCATATCATACAATTTATTACTTTTTTTAATTATTTGCAAAATTAACAACAGCAATAATCATCTAGTAAAACTATCGTTGATATGTCTAAGTCTGGAGAGACTTAATAGTATACAACCTTACCGTTAACTAGTAAAGAGACTATTTTCGAATGAACCACGAAAAAAAAGGAAAATAATAAATAATAATATGTGCATAATTAGATTACTTATATTAAAAAATTATAAAAATTAGATATTTTATTCTAGAGTTCAATATCTCATGTCATATTGTTTAATTACCACACAACTCTTCTGATATTTAGTTATTTTTCATGGTTCATTTATAACTTTGAAACTAAATTGTATTAAAACTTAAAAGTTTTTATAATATCTCTTTGAATTAAAAATAAAAATATGACATAATAGTTTATATAGTTAAATAATAGTATAAAATTCAATAATAATTTTCAGAACATGAGAATTAAAATAAAAATATAAGAGTCCAATGTAATTACCCTTTACTCTATTTATAATTATCTGTATATTATCTTTTCATTCTAATAATATATTAGCAAATTTAGTATCTTACATTCAATATAAAAATAAGATTAAATGTGTGATTTTCCACTTCAATATTTCCCAAAAAAAAAAAGTTCTTACCATTATTTGCTCAATAATATTACTAAAATAATACTCATTGCACTATAACATTACTAAAATATTATTCGTTGCGTCCTAAATAGAGATATGAATAAGTCCTTATATAAAGTTTAAAAAAATTAATTTTTAAGAGCTAATTAGTATTTGGTATGTATAAATTGACTAGTTCTGATATGATATAACCTAAATTTATAACCCGATATACTAAAAAAATTAGGATCGAAAATTCTACCGGTAATTAGGGGGTGGTTGAGTTAGTGGAGTGGGAGGGTGTAGGGCCAAAAGGTTTTTTGTTCGAATCTTCCTGTCTACACTATCTCGATCGAACCTATCATATAGGGCTTGCCTAGTACAGAGTACCCAGTTGGTCTGATTTGTTGGCTATTGTGTCAATCCGGAGGTTTACCCAGTGCGAATCTAAAGGATAGCGGCTGCAAGTTCCTCCGTTAAAAAAAAATTATTGTGTATATATATACATACGAATGTATGAAAAGCATCAAGAATCATAGATAAGTATAAATTATGGAAAAATTAATAAAGGATTTATACAATTTGGTGGTAAAACAATTATTATCTTTAATAACTCTGTCCAATCGTATTGCAAATTCTCCAACATATTGGGGACCAATATCTCTCTAATTATCTCTTTTGGAAGTTGAAATATTTGATTCCAAATGCGAAAATCAGGGAGAAAAGCAGGAGCCAGAAGGCATTGGCAATGACTACAGTGTGCAGATACTGGTAATCATAACCAAAGTATGCCTTGAGGAACGAATCCAATGGCACATCTCCAAATCCTGGAATTTGAAGAAGCTGCTGATTGTCACCAACCTGAGATGTTACTATTCCGTAAATTGTCCAGGATATCGGATTACACCAATAGTACCACCTCCACCACTTGGGGATCATCTGTGTTTGTGTTTCAAATATCAGTACCAGTATGAAACTTCATCAGATAAATCTTTTTCTACTGATATATGGGGTTCAAATGAGAAATATACTTACTGGCCAAGGGATGAAGAAGCCACAGAATAAGTTCCAGATGCTCACAAAGAATGCCATAACAATGGCAGCAATTTGAACGCTTGGAGTGAGTGAAACCACCATCATCCCGTACAAGGAGAAGTATGAAAAGCAGATGAAGATGAAATAGTAGAAGTAGAAGAATCTATCCACCTTCCAGTGGAATCCCATAAAGTAGTACAGAGGAACAGAATATATCAGGGTTTGGATTGACACATAGATTATCTCTATAGCCACCTGCATGATACCCACAATTTCAGCATTCACTTATGATCATATCGGAACATCATCATCAACTAAATTTAGTTCTTTTACCTGAGCAAAGGCATAAGGAAATGCTGAATACATTCCTGCAGCTCTTTCCCGATAAAAGACTGTTCTTTCAAGCACCACCACAGGTTGCACAGAATCAGCATTTAGCGCTCCAACTAAGAGTATTGAAGCGTAAGTAGCTCCAAGAAAGTTAATAATATCTTGTGGATTCTCCCTGTCAATAACATTAATCAATAACCAACTTCACTGGATTCAGAACTATGTTTCTGTTCTATATCCAAAAAACTAGCAATTCTAACTTACAATTTGGCTCCTTTGTTCCAGAAGACAAGGCCAAACAGTATACCAATGACAATTGTGACAAAAAATCGAATAGCATTGTATTCTGAGTTCCTCCAGTAGGACAAATGTTGCTTCCAGAAACAAGCCTTGCACTGATTGATGAAGCTTTGAGAGTATTGGGATGAAAAGTGCAGATCCTTAGAACTTGATTGCGGAATGCTTAGTTCTTCAATCAGCTGTTGATTTCTCCTGTAAAAGTGTTTAACAAGACAGAAACAAAGATTACTCCACAATTTTCTTTGAATCGGACGAATGCGTAAACTAAATCTTTCCTACTTACCTACACAAGTCAGAGCGAGCATAAACTTCTGCCAAATCAACACCAAGTTGAGTTTCCACAGCTTTAGTGCTAATCTCTAACATCCAGGTTGCAGGATTATAACCCTCTTTAATCTTTGGTATTCCTGGAATGGCCTGCAAGTTTGGTATCTTTTCATATTCTTGTCCTGGCAATTCAACCTCATGGAGATTCTTTTGGCGTTAAAGCATAACGGCTCACCTCAAAATACTCAATAAGCTCACGAGAATGGAAGCCTAGCGGTCCAGCGTATATCAGTTTTCCTCCTCTTTTCATCAACAAGAGCTGCAAGAAAGGCCAAGTATGATATTCTTCAGTCAACAGGAACTATATATATACATGAAAGCAACTGAAATGGACCTCATCAAAAGCTTCGAATACGTCAATGCTTGGTTGGTGAATTGTGCAGACAACTGTTCTTCCTGTATCAACAGTGTTCCTCACAGTTCTCATGACAACCGCAGCAGCTCTAGCATCAAGGCCTGATGTGGGTTCATCCATAAATATGATTGACGGGTTGGCAACTAGTTCCACTGCAATTGTGAGCCTTTTTCTCTGCTCTGTTGAAAGGCCATCAACTCCCGGAAGTCCCACTAGGGCATTCCTTAACGTGTCAAGCTCAACCAATTCCATTACTTCTTCAACAAACATCTATATCACAGTTAGAATACTCTAGATAAGTGGAATGCTTAAAGAGAGCAGTTAATCTTGGGTTACAGTTATCAAAAGTAAAATACCTTGCGAGTTCCTCCATTAACGTCTGCACTAAGACGAAGCCAAGCAGAATATAGAATAGATTCAAAAACCGTGAGATAAGGTGAATGAACATCATTCTGCTCACAGTAACTGCAGACACGCACGAACGTGTCTTGGTTCTTTGGATGACCTGAAACGCTGATGCTTCCTTCAACTTTCCCGGAAGTCTTCCTTCCAGATAATACATCCATTAAGGTGGTCTTTCCAGCACCACTTACACCAACTAGTGCTGTCAGAATACCAGGTCTAAATGCACCACTAACATCATGCAGTAGTTGTAATCGTTTCTTTCCATTCTCTTGATTTTTCATTTTCTGGTCAGTTAAGAATCCTTACATTAAGATAAGATATCTAAAGAGATGTGATTAATCTGAGACGTGAATGCTTGGAAATAAGGAGTTCACCTTAGGCATATCCACATAGTAGTTAACATGGTTAAAAGCAAGTGAAAGAGGTTGGAATGGCAAAACCATTCCTTTTTCTCTACGATTTAGAACTCCATCAATTGAAGCTGGCCCATCCTCAGCATGCCTCCCTAGCCCAGTACATTGTATATAAAATTTTAGTTTGTAAGGCAGGGGACTATAAATTCAAGGAGTAAAATTATTGAGGTTCTGCTGTCAAGTTCTGGAGGTTAGTAAGCAGATTGCTGTAGACTGACCCGTAATCTGATGCCAACTAAAAAGAGAGCAATCGTACATATTTCAGACACTAACCTTTAGAATTAAGAGAAAGATGCTGCTTAGTGTGCTTCTTGGTATCATTATCCACAAGTACTGCCTTAGAATTGCCCAAAGCTAATATGTGATGAAAACAAGGAAGTAGTAGCAGAGCATTAACGTACTAATTTTCTTCCCCATAAGCAAGAAGCTAGCTAGGTAATCAGAATTCAGAAGTGGTCGACTTACATTTCAAAAATGTTAAACCTGCAATGAAACTTATACTGAAAAAAACAGAAAACCCAAGTAGTATTCCAATACTACCCCAATACCAGAACTGCTCATGGAATAATCCTCTTTCCTTGAGAAGAATCATCCCTATTGGGAATTCACCACCTGCAGGCTGTTCCAGAGAAGGGTTTATATTATTCAAGTCCGTTTAACTAAGACCTATAAGTAATACCCGAATGTACTTTGCATTTTGCTTGTTATGAGATTCTGCAAGTTAATTAGAAAGTGACGAAAATCTTTTAACAAGTTAAACTTACATCTCCCCATCTTTCATCAAGAAACTCGTTAATGGAAATAGCATTCTGACCGTAAGTTAAAGGTGAAATGTATGATGCCCATCTTATCCATGGTTCCATGTCGTCTGCAGTTTCAGAAAGAAAAGAGATTGAGAGGGAAATAAGGATTCTTGTTTCATATTTCAGAAGAGTTTTGAGTTTTGTGACCTTTGGCAACGACGAAACCTCCAAGCACAACCACCATCAACAAGGTAAATGCACCAAGTAAACGTGCTAGGACCTGTGTTCTCCCAATGACTGCCATGAAACGGAAAAGAGAAATGGCTGCCTGATGTAAACTGAAGAAAGCCAAGAACTGTTTGGAGAACCTGAAAAATTTAGGAAAATGGTTAAGCAAGAATAAGAGAAACAGTAAGTGACTGAAACAGAAAACCAAATAAAATTTGGCACTAACCTACTGATTTCTGGTGCAAAACCAATGGTATAATATGTTAGTGCCATCCAAATCCCAGATTCCAAAATGGAGACAGGAATGCTAAGTAGCCAAATTGGCAAGCCAAATGCCCAAGCAGGGAAGAACAAGGAATCCCTTTGCTTGAAGAAAACGGGAAGCCGAAGAACCATCATAGGAACCTCTACCATTCCATTAAACATCACAATCATTAGACCGAAAAATAAGGATCCCATAAACTTCAATGCATCTTGTCTTTTATCTGCTGTCATCTGTGTTCTTGGGAATAATGTCAAAGTTATAACGGCCATAATAGCTATTTGGCTACTTCTGAATATATATAGGAACTTGTTTCGCTTCATCAGTAGAAGTTCTCTAGAAATGCATGCCTTGAAAAGTTCCGAATTGGAGATGCCATATTTCTCTTTAACCAATGCAGCAGGGTGAAGTTTTGACCTGTCAAAGGGAATTCCTAGATCATCTGAGAGTTTCTGGCCAATCTGATGGCTTTGAAAGATCTGGACGATTTCAGGAACTGATATGTATCTGTAGAGAAGGTCTCTGTTCATCCAGTACTTTCTTTGATCCTTTCGTGAAGTTACTTCCTGCAGAAAGTCAGCAATCCCCTTCCTTTCGGGGCATTTGAAGCCTATAGATTCAAAGAAGTCGAGCACACTTTCACGGGGACCTTGGTAAACAATCTGACCCTCTGAAAGCAGAATAATGTCATCAAAAAGCTTAAATGTCTCAGGAGCAGGTTGCAGCAATGAAACAACCATTGTCACACCCATGATATGAACTATTTGCCTCAAGAACTTCGTAATTTGAAAAGTAGTTGAACTGTCTAGCCCAGTTGATATATCATCCATCACAAATGCTCTTGCTGGTCCAACTAACATCTCTCCTGCCAAAAATTGTCATGTTGCTCTCAGGAATAAGAAGGCATTATTTCAAAGAGAAAAAAAACAAGAGATCATAATGTAACGAATTGACATTTTAATAAAAAAATTCTAAACGAGATTTGATCCGAATTCAATGATCAAAATTTAATTTCACAAAATTTTAAATTTTAAATTTATAAAACTTGCCCCGGTTTTGACCCGGGTTAGCCAAGCCTCTCGGCTCATTTTTTCAAAATGACATCGTTTTGAAATTTTTTTACTTAAAAAAAATCAAATGACGGGCCGGACAGGCCCTGGGGCTACCATGACCAAGGCCAAGCTGAGGCCCGACTCATTAACATGCCTACAAAATTAATCAAAAAAATAATTTAAGTTAAATTTGAGTTTATAAAAAAAAAATCATAATCATTCAACCAATGCTATCCCTAAACTCTACTAGAAAAGACAATTACAAGGGTATATAAAAATAGAGAATTGTCCTCCAATGCATTAATTAAATTCTTTCAAACTATTATTAGGATTAGGAAAATATTTTAAAATTAGTAAATTTATATTGGTGCTTTATAAATTAATGATATCAATGTATTGAAGTTTCCAAGTACTTTTGTTTCTTTGTTAATATATTAAAAATTTTATAGTCACATATATAGGATTGGTTACATTTAGTGAAAATATATTTAATTTGTTAATAAAATTGATTTTAATGTTTTAAAAATCCGATCAAAAGTTAAAATTGTAAGACAAAAAACTTAAGGTTTAAAAATTTCAATAAGTATTAGACCATCATAAAATCGGTTAAATATTAAATAAAATTAAGGAATTTGAAATGAAAAAGATTGTTTTTATTTGTCGAAGAATTTGGAATTCAATTACAAAAAGGATTATTAAATAAAAATAATTGATTTATTTTGATTTATAAAAATCAATTAATATAAGAAAATTGATTGATTAATTAATAAATCGATTAATTTTTAACAATAAGAGTTATTAAAGTAAATCAAATCGAAAAATTGAAAACAAAAAAAAAGGTCGGTTTAAAGTTTTCGCTATGAATTGACTAAACCAATTCAGTTATATATACATATATGTATGTATACTTGATATGCCAATTTCTGATCTTACAAAGAATAATGTCCGCATACAACAGAATTGTGAATATAACTAAATTACCTACCAGTTGTCACACGCTTCTTTTCTCCTCCAGAGATACCCCTTCTCATCTCGTCCCCAACAGGAATATCAGAACAGTTGTCCAAACCAAGCACCTGTTATGAAATCTGTCAGATGTTGAGAATGATTCATGATCAACAGGAACTGTATTTGCTGTTAATGGATACAAACCTTTACTATGTAGTCTGTGATTAAACTACTCTTTAGGTCAGCCATGGCTGTGGCTTTCATGAATTCTGTGATCACTGGATCTGGTTCTATACCTTGTTCTTTCTCTCTTTTTGAAAGTTCCATCAGCATATCATTCCTGATATCTGCTCCCAAGCAATATCCGGAGAAATTTAAGGTCTCACGAACTGTCATTTCGGCATGGTGAAGATCGTGATGACTAATATAAGAACATGTTCTTTGGGGAACAAACTCTGATAACTTATGTCCGCAATAGGAAACTTTTCCAGATACCTGTCCATTTCACTTATTATGAGTACATGAAGCAAGAACTTTATGTAGACTCAGGATCTGACGATACAAGAGAGACAAACCTTTAGATCACTGTTCAGTTTCCCAGAAAGTGCACGCAGTAGAGTTGATTTCCCTGATCCTGGAGGCCCAAGAACCAGCGTTAACCTGCAACAGAAAAGCCAGTAACTGACCCTAGTCCGCAGAATTTGGCACTATGTCATACGTTTTATGAGAAAGTACTGTCAATAAGATTTCGTTTTTAAACCTTGATGGCTTTATTAGACCATCTAAATCTTTTAGAATTTCGATCACCCTTTTCTGTGTAGAACAGACTCCAATCATTCCTACAATATCCTGAACACGGTAAAAGATTGCAAGTCTTCAGTTAACCAGAGAGAAAGTTGAAAGAGACTTGAGGAGTAAATTCTAGCAGAAGAACAGAAGAGGTCTTACCTCAATTACGTTCAAGGTAGAGTTGATCAAAGTTGGAAGTGCTCGCTTCCCGACATATGCTTCTCCTTCAACAGATAAATGTTGAAATCTGATCTCAACCTTTGGGAGTTCGATTCCTACCCTGTTTCCAACCAAAAGAAAACTTTACGAATGCAATAGCCAGCCTTTCGGTTTCTTCTCCTTCTGTACTCCTGACAGACTAATATCGCATGATATTTGCAAAGAAAAGAACAATCACCTGTCAAGTCTGTCTCTAAGCCTCCACAAGAAGTTCTCATGGTCGACCTCAATAACTTTGAGAATACCATTAATGGCCTTCTTTTTGTTTAACATGTCAGAATTCGTATCATTAACCTCTCCATTTTCGAAGTTACAGTCGCTTAACTTGGCATCTTTTCCCATCCCTCCAGATTCCAGGCACCAGATTCCAGGCAGCCAGACTACACTGTAGGATGTTAGGATCAAAGGTTAACGCAACACTCAAATGAACAAACAATATATTTGCTTGAACCAGTCTTAGTATAATATATTTTAACTGGTATTATCCTGAGTGCACAGTCTAAAATGAAGTATAAAATGCGTAATTCTCCATTAAAAAGATCTAGCAAGAAATTCCATACCTTGGAAGGACCAGTGCTTTCTTCCTCTTGCCCACTTGATGATTCAACAACAAACCATTCTCTGCATTTTCAGAACCCTTCAAGCGGAGACTGATGAATACAATGTCTGGAACCAGATATATACTTCTTTAAAACCTGAAGAACACTTTAAGACAAAATGAAGTACGAAAACTGAAGATTTAAGTTGGGGCTGAGACGGAATGTCTCTAGAGAATATTACTAATGCAAACAAGAAATAGCATAACAGACGGCGAACTTATGTAATATGAAATTAGTTCACCATGGTCAGCTATATTAGATGATCTGTATAAACTAATGATGAAGAGCACAAAACATAAATCGTTGCCAAAAATAAATAAATAAATAAAGTTTAGGTATTTATATGGGAATAAATGTAACAAAATGATCATCTCTTTTATCTTTTTTTTAAACTGCCCCCCTTTAAATTAAATTCTTCAATTATAAACACAACTATAAATAGATCTTAACAGAAGAACAACAATAATAACACTCAGTATAAATCCTGCTAAAGAGCGAGGGCTGATAAGGCCTGATAATACGCAACCTTATTTCTAGCTAATACAGAGACAATTTTATTATTATTATTTATTACATAAATAAACAATAATAAAATCACCTTGCAAAGGTTTATTTTTCAGAAATCTCAGTGCCACAAAAGGAGACACCAATTGTCAATATTCATATTTTATCATGGTTAGCATATACATATATTAGCATCAACATATATGATTATATATATATATATATATATATATACATACACAAAATACTTTGGAGATGTAATTTTGATTAAGTTGGATATAACTTACTACTGGATCTCGAGAGCCTCCTTTCATAGGAGATCTTCATCATGGATCTAGTAGGAGAACATACTTATGGGCTTTGACACCATACTTCAACCCAAAACTTTAAAACATTAAGTTTATCGATCTTTTCCACTTATATGTCCTTCACTAGTTTCATCTCTTTTCAATATGGGATTCCTACTCACACTTAACATCGTAATAATCTTCCCTTCAAGTGTGAATTTCCATATTGGACCTTGACCCCTCCTTGAGTGAAAACCTTTTTGCTTAGCAGCTCGAGTATATGACGTCACCAAGAGGCCTTCTACTCTACTGGTCTGGGTCTACCAGGAGTTTCCTTGCTCTTCTTCATGGGGAAGCAACCACAAAACCCAATTATCATCTCTGTACCCATCCCTTGCCAAACCATCAACTTTGATATCACTTGTTAGATCTAGAGAGTCCATTTTTATGAGAGATCTTCATTATGAATATAATAGAGGAACATACTTATAAGCTTTGACCTCACACTTCAACCCAAAATCTTAAGGCATTAAATTTATAAGTCATTTCTACTTATATATGTTTCACTAACTCTATTTTTTTCTAACGTGAGATTCTTACTTATAACATCCTAATGGTTAGTAATTTATGCTATTTAAGTTTACTTATATGTAAATCAAGTAGTTTCCTGACCGGTACAAGATAATGAAAGTGAGAATATTTATTTATGTTTCCAAACGGCCAGGAAATCGTGATGAGTGTTTTTGTTTTCTCGTTTTATGCTAGTTGATAATAGGTCAAATCCAATCTCTGTGATGCAGTTTCATGGATGCTTTTGTGTAGATAACAACTACCATGGAGGCTGGAGCTTCCACATTTGGCGTACATACAATTATGATTAGATCTAAACAAAATTGAAAATAAGGCATATTTAAAGTTTAATTAATTTCACCTAACCTAATTTATGTACCAACATGAAGTTAACTCAATAGAAAACTCCAGTAGAAGCTCTTCTTCCATGGATCACCATTTCCAAATTTCTTAAACAATGTAAAGAAACTGAAACAGAAAGACAAGGGCAAAGGGTATTTGACATTTTAATTGTTCATTTTTCAGCAGCAGATGATCACATGTACAGAAATTATAGTTTGGTGACAAAATCGTTCTTTCTCATCTTCTTTGGAAGTTGAGGAACTTGATGCCATAGGCAAAAACAAAGAAAAAGAGGAGAACCCAACCAATGTGGGCAAACACTACAGGAATGAGAAAGTCATAGTCAAAACCAAGGTTATCCTTGAGGAATGCATCAACAGCCACTGGTTCTGATCCTGGAACTGCAAGAAGAGTTTTGTTGTCCCCAAATTGTGATGTAAGGACTCCATAGATTGTCCAAGCAACTGGAGATCCCCAGTAGTACCATCTCCACCACACTGGTATGAGCTGCAGTGCAAGCAACCAATTGGAGTGAACATTTTATGGTTGCTGTTATTAAGTATACGACTGTTTCAATCACATGATTTACCAAATTGATTATGTATAAATAAATATTTTGCCTGAATGCTAAATTCCAAAAACCCTAGTGTTGGTGTTTCACCTATCTATGCTTTGAAGAAATTTCGAACGATTTCATTGGGAACAGAGTCGTAGGATTGCATACCGGTCTGGCGATGAGGAATCCAGAAAACAAATTCCAGAAGTTGTTGAAGAAAGACATAACAATGGCGGCAATTTGGCGGCCAGGCGTAAGTGCAACAACCATCATTCCGTACATTGAGAAGTAGATAAAGCACATGAGAACAAAGTAGTAAAAGTACAGGATTTTCTCTGCTTTCCAGTCCAGGCCGATCATAGAGTACAAAAGAAGAGTATACACAACAGCCTGGATGGCAACATAAATTGTCTCAATTGCCACCTACGAGCACAAAAGTTAGGGTTCGCGTCAGATATAACAACGCCTATAAACATTTGTGATTAATCTTCAGGAAATTGCTTATTGTAAGAGATCATTTTACCTGAGCAAATGCATATGGTAATGCTGAATACATTCCTGCTGCTCTTTCACGGTAGAAAACTGTTCTTTCTATTGACACAACCGATTGAACAGTAGTTGCATTGGTGGCTCCAAGGAAAAAAACAGCCGCATAGGTAGCTCCAAGAAGATTGAATAATTGCTGTTGATTTTCTCTGGTGATATGAAAGACGCAAAGGAGTTAAGTCTTAGTGTACTCCCAAAAGCACTCAAGAAGAAAGTTTAGAACTGATCATGTTAGTAAAATTGCAGCTTACAGCTTGTTTCCTTGTCCCCAGAAGATGATACCAAATACGACCCCAATGACAATTGTCGTGAAGAAGCGAATAGCATTGTATTGGGAGTTCCTCCAGTAAGACCAGTGTTGTTTCCAGAAGCAAGCTTTGCATTGAGTTCTAAAGTTTTGGGAATATTTGGAGGGGAAGTAAAGATCCTTAAAGCCTGGTTGAGGAGTGCTTAGTTCTTTTATGAGCTTCTGATTTCTCCTGAAATGAAAACAGATGGCATTATGAGATACATATATCTATCTGTTGGTTCAAACACATGTTTGTACCTTGATGGGATCATGTGAATAAAGACAATTATGTTATAATGATACTAACTGGTAAAGATTCGAGTTGGCATAAATCTCCGCAAAATCAACATCAAGTTGAGCTTCTGCAGCTGTAGAGCTCACATCTAGCATCCAGGTTGCAGGATTGTAACCCTCTTTGATCTTAGGCACTCCTGGAATGGCCTGGACGGAAGTTTAGATGTTGGTTATTCAGACAATGTAAATGAAGAAAACGAGGAAAATAAAACAGACAGGAAGACTCACTTCAAAGTATTCTACAAGCCTGTGAGAATGACTACCAAGAGGTCCAGCATATATGACTTGTCCTCCTCTTTTCATCAAGAATAGCTGCAGCATACACGAAAAATTTGGTTATTTTCGAGTTTTAGGTGTGAAGTAAGGCTAATTCATGGAATTAATGATCCTGCAGTAGAAATCACACCTCATCAAAAGCTTCAAATATGTCAATACTTGGTTGGTGAATGGTGCAAACAACTGTTCTGCCTGTATCCACAGTATTCCTCACAGTTCTCATAACAATGGCCGCAGCTCTTGCATCAAGTCCAGATGTAGGTTCATCCATGAAGATAATTGATGGATTAGCCACCAATTCTACAGCTATTGTCAGCCTCTTCCTCTGTTCAGTTGAAAGACCATCCACTCCAGGAAGTCCGACTAGCGCATTCCTTAACGGTTTAAGCTCAACCAACTCCATGACTTCCTCAACAAACATCTGCACAGAAATAAGTACACTCAGAAATCTTATGATGACCTGTATTTTCAGACCTGAGAACAATAAACTTAAAGTTGCATGATTATATGGACAGTATTCTATTCTGAACAGAATAATCAACTTCTATCAGGAAAAATGTAAGTTCACATTCGTGATTAGAAATCATGCCTTTCTTGTTTCTTCTTTTACATCTGCAGCAAGACGCAGCCAGGCAGAGTATAAGAGAGATTCATAAACTGTAACATACGGTGAATGGATGTCGTTTTGCTCACAATAACCACTGATCCGTGCAAATGTTTCCTGGTTCTTGGGATAACCAGAAATACTTATACTTCCTTCAATATATCCACCAGTCTTCCTTCCAGATAAGACATCCATTAGAGTGGTCTTGCCCGCGCCACTTACACCTACTAATGCTGTCAGGACACCAGGCCTAAATGCACCACTAACATCATTTAGCAGTTGCAGTCGGTTCTCTTCAACTCCTTGGTTCTTAAGCTCCTGATAATTCACCAAGAGCGTAGTGAAATTTCAATTACTTGTGTGAAAGTTATCACTAATGGATACTGTGCATCGGAGAAATCGACTCACCGCAGGCATGTCTACATAATAGTTCACATGGTTGAAAGCCAGTGAAAGGGGTTGAAATGGTAAAACCATCCCTTTATTTGGTTGCGTTTTCAAACTACCATTTCTGCTGATACTCTCTTGAGTATTTCTGACAGTCATGTTTGTTCCTGCGATAGATGATTGAACATATGAAGTTGTTTAATCTCATTCTTATGCAAAACCTCTCCATGACGGTCTTCTTTTCAGTTCCTTATTTTCAAGATATAAAAGGATGAACCCTACTGATTAGAATTGAATGAATAATAGCCACTAACCTTCTGAATTCTCAGTGCTCTCAGGATTTTCTTCAACAACCACAGCTTTACTGTTACCAAAAGCTAAGATTAAGAAGACAAAGAAGATGGATTAGAAAATGGATATGATCCCAAAATTGTAAATTAAATTACCTTATGATATTACTTACGATTTAAATATGACAGTGCCGCAATAAACAGGACATTGAACAGAAGAGAAAACAATAGAAGTGCCCCAGTAGATAGCCAATACCATCTTTCAGTTGTAAAGAGGCCTCTCTCCTTGAGAACTGAAATCCCAACTGTTGGTTGAGTGGGATCACCAGTTTCCTGAGACAGAGGCTTATGTCAGCCACTTAACCTAAACCCTGCAGATTTTGAGTTCTCACAGAACAGAAACAAACAACTTACCTCATTCCATCTCTCCGAAAGAAACTCGTTGATGGATATGGCGTTCTGTCCGTACATCATTGGAGAAGCATAGTAACCCCACATCATCCATGATTTAATGTCGTCTGCAGGAACAGGTAGGAAGATTGTTTGAAATGGTAAAGAAGCACAGTCGTTAAAGTATCAGATGGCTTGCTCTGTTTATTACCTTTGGAAATGATATAGCCTCCTAGCAGAAAGACCACCAGTAAAGTACAGGTACCAAGTGTATTTGCTATAACGTCTGTTCTTCCAACCGCAGCAATAAACCGAAATAGTGACAAAGCCATTTGGTGTATGCCGAACAAAGCCAAGAATTGCTTAAAAAACCTGAACAGGTGTGATATTTCAGTTGGAGCCTCTCCAATTTCATTAATAGCAAAAATTATTAAAAGCGTACCTGCTTGCGGCAGGTGCAAATCCAATGGTGTAATATGTAAGGATGATCCAAATTGCAGATTCGATTAAGGAGAGAGGAATTCTAAGGAGCCATATCGGCAGTGCAAAAGCCCATGCTGGGTAAAACAGGAAATCTCTCTGCTTGTAAAACACTGGAAGCCTCATAACAGTCATTGCAAGCTCTGCCATTCCGTTGAACATTACATTTAAAAGACTGAAAAATAGAGCTCCAAAGAATTTTGTTGCATCTTCTCTTCGACCAGTTTTCATCTTTGTTCTTAAGAAAACAGTGAAAGCAAGAACAGCCATGATTGTTATTTGTGTGGTTTTGAATATGAAAATGAAAGAGCTGCGTTTCATCAGCAGCCATTCCCGTGCAAAGCATGCCTGAAAGAGTTCCCAGTTGGAGATACCGTACTTATCAGTTACCAAAGCTGCAGGGTGAGTTTTGGATTTATCATAAGGAACTCTGAGGTTATCCGAGAGTTGTTGCCCAACTTGAAAGGATCTGAAGGCTTGTACAAAGTCTGTCGCGGATACGTATTCATAAGGCTGATTCTTTCTAAACCAGTATTGTTGCTGGTCCTTCTTAGAACAAACCTCTTGCAGAAAATCTGCTACGCCCTTCCTTTCCGGACATCTGAAGCCAACATATTCAAAGAACTCAAGAATGTTTTCACGAGGTCCCTGGTAGACAATCTGGCCTTCTGAAAGTAGGATAACATCATCAAAGAGCTCGAATGTCTCAGGTGCAGGTTGCAGCAGAGCAATGACCATAGTAACATCCATGATATGGACCATTTGCCTCATGAACTTGATTATCTGAAAAGTAGTGGAGCTGTCTAGGCCAGTCGATATTTCATCCATGAAAAATGCCTTGGCTGGTCCTACCAGCATTTCTCCTACATTCATTACCAAGAATTTCCAATCAGACTAATAGCTACATAGCTGTAAATGGTAAGAACTGATACAGATTGCGAATTAGCACACACCGGTAGTTAGACGCTTCTTCTGTCCCCCAGAGATACCCCTTCTCATTTCATCTCCCACCATTATATCAGCACAGATATCCAATCCAAGTATCTGGGAGAGAATTTTAAGTATTAGGAAGTGATGAACTTGGGGATTGAAATTGCAGTGTACAATTATACAACAAACCTTTAAAACATAGTCTGTACTCAAACTGGTTTCTTGGCCAGACATGGATGTGGCTTTCATGAATACATCAATATCGGGATCTGGTTT
Organism: Erythroxylum suave; assembly: GCA_027563595.1. Classification (NCBI taxonomy): domain Eukaryota; kingdom Viridiplantae; phylum Streptophyta; class Magnoliopsida; order Malpighiales; family Erythroxylaceae; genus Erythroxylum; species Erythroxylum suave. Next base: position 3,684,146 of record JAOSBN010000178.1, on the reverse strand, counting down.
GATACCAACTTCCTTCTCACGTCTTGACAACTCCATCAACATGTCATATCTAGTTCCAACTCCTAAGCAACGCCCGGAGAAATCAAGTGTTTCACGAACTGTCATTTCACCGTAGTGAAGGTCATGCTGACTAATATATGCACCGGTTCTTTCAGGTATGAACTCGGAAAATTCATGACCACAGTAGGTGACTCTTCCTTTAACCTGTTCATCATTACACTTGTCATCAACATATAGAATGCAATTCTCAGGAATTGCCTGAACCTATAATCAGCATAATGGACATGCTCAGGAAGAATACGAACCCGTAAATCTCCAAGTTCCCCAGCCAATGCTTTTAGCAATGTTGTTTTTCCTGAGCCAGGCGGCCCGAGAAGCAGAGTCATCCTGAACACGAAATGGCAATGAATGAATAATTTTCCCAGAAAATACAAGGTTTTATTACATGAGAGCTTCTTCACTTGAAGGACTTTGAGCATACCTGGATGGTTTCACTATTCCATTCACATCTTGGAGTATTTTGATTACCCTTTTCTTTGATGGGGAAAGACCAATCATCCCAAGAACTCCCTGTCAAAAATAATTTGTGTCTTGAAATTTGATCCAAAGACCAGGTTGCTTGTTTACTACTTATGAACAAAGCTTAGCTTCGTTTTATGAAGATTGGACTAGGAGTTTAGGGTCTAAAGTTCCCTATGCAGAATATTATCTTGCAGAAAGATGATGAGAAACAGAAGAGTGTACCTCAATTGCATTCAAGGTGGAATTATATAGAGTTGGAAGCGCCCTAGTCCCAACAAATGCATCTCCTTCAAGTGAAAAATTCTGGAACCTGACCTCAATCTTTGGGATGTCAATCCCTACCCTGTTTCAACATATCTCTAGTGTCATGAACATCGTAAGTTAAAAGTAAAACGACAATATGAAAACTTGTTTTCGGTAGATTTCCAACTGAAAATTTTTTGAAAAGATCGAACACCAAAAGAGATAAACCAACCTGTCAATTCTATTCCTAAGTCTCTTCAGGAATCTCTCGTTGTCTTCCTCAACAACCTTAAGTATGCTCTCCATCAACAGCGTCTTATCCTGATAGCTAAGCTTTGTAACATCAACCTCATTTTGCAACAACCTGCCATTGCTAACCACCTGCTTTAGTACCCCTTTCCTCATTCTTTCATAAGTTGGCAGTCTCTCTATGGCAGCCATGAGCAGCTCCTCCTCCTCGTCCACAATATGCCTGCTGTTTGAGCACCTCGTGAAAACGTCCGGCGAGTGCCATATTTCTCTTATGCTCGAAGAACGTGAACTTCTACTGCCATAACTCATCTGCCTCGTCAAGTCATCTCCAAAAAGCGCTGCTGCTCCCATCTTTTGATGTCTTTCTGAAGGTAAGCTAACAATTATATTGGATGCTGAATGAAGAGTCACTCAACCTACCAAAACTTTAACCTGTCCAAGGATTTAAGGACTTGTTTCGCTCATTAACACTGTCTAAATGCATATTATAGTGAACAGGAATGGTAATGCATGCACAACCTGAAACATTATATGTCCCTCTACTGGATTACAATGGGTATGTATGCTCTGTACCAGTTTATTGGAGTGGTTTATATAGAGCCTTATCGAATGAAGAAAGCCATTCGTTCCGGTGTCAGGAGACCTGCAAGTCTCCGTTACTAGACGTTCATCTGTCTTTTTCTTTCTTTGTTCAACTGGTCAATACGAGCATGCTGAGACCGTGACAAATATTGAAACTTGGAAAAAAAATTAATAATGGAGATGCATCACTCTTGCTCTGTGGCCAATAAATTTCGAGCTAAGTATTGAATTTTTGCAATATTTTAAAAACTAGATTGAAAATTAAAATAAAAAAATTAAAAGTTTAATATTATTGATTAATTATGAAGTTTAAGAATAGAAATTATTAAATAAAAATTAATTAATTAATTTTAATTTATAAAAATTGATCAATTTTTAACAATAAGAATCAATTAAAATAAATCGAACTAAAAAATTAAAAGATTTGAAGCTTTTATAATTAAATTTATCCGGCCAATCAAATTTAGTTTTTGCCATGAATTTTCGTCAAACAAGAATGCAATAATTTAGTTTTGGTCCGTGAGACTGTGTTCTGCTGACTACGACAATAAAAAGATGGACTACATTTCATGTGGCGGACCTGGAAAAATTAACCTTACCTTGCGTCTCCTTGGACTTTTATTCAGCTTCTGTAGTCCAAGCTAGTGAATTCTGATATTAGAACTGCCACATGAGGGATAGTTTCTCCTGTTAGATCACTTATGTAAATATAAAATGGTTGGGATGGAGATTTATAACCTACTGAAATAATAAGTACTTATGTATTTGAAATTGTTGTTTTAGTAATTACTGAAACATGAAAATAAATATTCGACAAGTGTAATTACGGTTGCAGCTGCTGTTGATGAAGGAACCAAATCTTCTGTTCCTTTTTCCAATTCCAACCCTGTGCCACGCATTATTATCCACAAGACTCATTTATTTATTGCAAAGCTTGTGGTTGATAATGCTTAGCATAGGGTTGGAATTGGAAAAAATGGTATAGAGGATTTGGATCCGTTGATGAAAAGAAATAAAATGACTAAAAAGTTCGTTAATTTAATAAATTATTAATTGTTATATAAATAATTAAAAGATATATTATTACTCATATAAATTTAAAATTATAAATAATAAAATATATAACATATCTATCCTAATCTTTTCTTTGATTATGTACTTATTTATATTATTAAAAAATGATAATTTAAATTACAAGTCTATGATAACAAGATGTTCTTGGGATATTTCATAAATTTAGGTACATTTAACATTATATAATTAAAATAATAAATAGTAAAATATTAAATTAAAATAAAGAAAATAAGAATTGGGAATAAACTATTTGATAAAATATAATTTATTTGATAAAGTATACGTTGGACTTGCTTTTCATTAGTTGATGGTATAATGAAAAATAATAATTATCAGAAGGTTATTAATGAAAAACAGAATTTTTATCACATAAGTATTTTATTATCGCAATGGTCTTTCTACTTATTGATTTCTACGGTAGCACTGCACTTTCTTCCAACCTCCGGTTGTTCGCCCACAGATCCAAACACATGATTGCATTTGAAAACTGTAATAGATAAATATTTATCTCTACCGCATCACAGATCCAAAGACAATCTAACCCCTTAACGTGGATCACTGATTAGAGGCCTGCCACCTAAAGTATGAATATAGCTTTTACATAAACAACGACTCATTAAAAATCTTATGATACGTGAGATACAACTTTATATTAAATAATAGAGACAAAACAAAGACAGTTAGGTGAAATTTCTACTCGGAAGAAATGGAAATGCATGTCCATTTCCTACTGAAAGGCGTATCAGAACACTGTATGTTTCCTTGAAACAAAAGACTATGAACATAAACCATTTAACAACCATATGTGGAAGATAAACCATTTAACAACCATATGTGGAAGATCTTTTTAAAGTCGTTGAAGATTGACAGTCGCATTCCTGACTAACTACTTGTTACCGGAGAACGAGACCCACAGAATTTGGCAACTGCATAAAAGTAGAATGAACACCGTTAGTCATTGGTCAATGGTCTCTACCGTGACTTTGTAGCTTTTGTGGGGTCAACTTTTGTGGTGGTTTGAAGTCAAAAATAAACTGCGAAAGAAACGGCTGAAAAGGAGTCGTTGTCCTCAGTGACGGGAGGTCGCCATTCATTCCGAAAAAAGGATAACGATTATGACCTTATAATATCAGTTAATTTTAATTCGTTATTTAATTGATATTAAATGATGTAGTTTATAAATATTTTTTATTAAATTTATTAATATATGATGTAAACAATTTAGATCTCTACTAACAAATACAAGAATTAAGACCTATTGCATTTAACATTTTAAACCAAATTCGAACCAAAATTAATGAATAAGATTTGAGATGCTTGAATTTTAAGTTGGGTTCAAACTTAAATTAAGAGAATTTTCGATTTTAAATCCGAGAGGATCAGATTTCTTATTCTGGTTATGATTTTTTTATCATGTTCCATTAAATCTCATCTACATATTTACATGAATCTATAAAATAAGATTGGAACAGAGTAATTGAGACAGAAGATTTAATGTACACCAATAGATTCAGTTTTTAAAAAATCCGCAAGTTAACACAAGAATTTTGGAATTTGATGAAGAGTTGGGCAAGTTGGCAATAGATATAAATAAATCTAAGTCCAGCTTGCCAAGTTGTTACATTATAAGCAAAAAGGCATATAAAATTCAAGTGGAGGGCAAGAAGTTCTAAACAACTGTGTGAATGATAAAACTTGGAAGAGGATGCAAATGAACACCAAATAAAGAATTAAAGCAATCAAGGATGAAGTTTCCACTTCTCTCTGTGTACAAATTTCAGAATGGTGCACTTAATCAGATTTCAAAATCATTATTCCACATTCAAGAGCAAAAAATTTCTAACATGTATGCAAAAACGCCTTAATGGTCATCATCAGACGAGATTGCTTCCTCATTCTTTCTTGCCAATTCCATGAGACATATTGTAGATACCTCGTCCCTGAAACAGGAAAGTAATGATAAATAAAATGAATCCGTCCTGATAAAGGGAGTCTACGTTCAAATACTTAGTATAGGCATCAAAAGCAGAAAACCCTTTGAAAATCAAGTGTTGGGAGCATACTTACAATAAGGTACATTGAGCTGGCTGCAAAAGCTAGAGGAATGGCAACTGAAGTGATCTTATCGTAAGGTCCTTTCAAGTGCGTGTATTTGTGGACACTCTGGAAGTACTTCTGCCGCTCAATAAGGTTCTCTCTGGGTCGAAAAGGGAGTTCCGACATCCTGTATTGTAATCACTGAGAACAAATTATAGGTAAATCAATTAATATATCAGCACTGAATAAAGGCCAGATAGATCTGATTCATTGCCTTCTAACAAACACAAATAAAGATCTGTGCAGAGAAGGGAACTAATAACTACAATAGCTAATTGGATTCTTCGAAGGTAATGTGACAGTATCATAAAGATCAACCTAGAATCACATATGAGTAACATCCAGAGTAACAGGCTTGCCAGGAACACCAAGCGCTTTCAATACAAAATGGTCTAATTGCTGTCCTACGAATACTGCAGTATTTCTGAAGGACTATTCACTCGTCGATAAAGTTTTTAAATTATGCACTCATATTTGTGATGGGATAAAAAAGCCCGAAAACATAGCACAAGAAGATGAAAAACCAGTACAACAAGCCAACAGATGCAAGACAAGAACAGGATTGGTAGAGTAAACAAAAATACCGAGAGCTGTACATAACATATTGCTTCCATCCAATAAAAGAATTAGATGAAAATTCTTACTGATATGAGACACTTCACAATTTTCATTCAAGTCAATAGCATAGCCTTCCTTGTTTATGATACACACAAGTTGGTTTGGTAATAATTTGTTGTTATTCGAGTGTTGTCACCTGTAGAAGGGACTGAAAAGTGTATGAGCCAGAAATGGTAGCAGGATATTTGGTTAAGGTAGTTGGAGGTCGCAGGTGCTTGTGTTCTGATCTCAGGCCAGTTTTTTTATTACGGGGTTCAATGGCCGCTGGATATGGGGGTATATGGAGAACACCTGGGTTCGGTGCCAAGTTCAATCTCTGGTTACGTGTTCTTGTTTCCTTGTAGAAAAATTAGATATTGTCTCCACTAAGAAAACAACTAAATCAATCAATGACACCTATCGAAAAGTGGGCCAACCCAGAAAAGATTTCGAAACCCGAATTCTAACGGGTAATGAAAACAGAAATGCACAAATACTCGAAGCTGAAGAAGCAGATTCGCTAGAGAAATGACAGTGAACTAAGAATCTAGTCCCATCCAACAAAACGGAGAAAAATTGAAACTTTTCGATCAATCTAAATAGAATTAGCAAAATGACATATGGGAAAAGAGTTTGACAGAATATAGAAACCACCGGGATCGTGATATTCATCAGAGGCTGTGGATCGATTCCACCATTATTGGATGAATCTAAAACACCGTGCAAGTTAATTCTCGAAAAACGTTGGAGAAACATAAATGCGGGCTAATCACGTGAAGATGAGAAACGTTTGAGCCATCAAAACAGTAGAAGAAGAACTCACCTGGATTGAAACACACGCAACGACGACGATCTGCGAAGCAAGCTGTGACGGAGAAATGGTGTACAAAACAACAATCTGATTGTTGCGGTGGTTTGTTTCGGGACCTTTGTGAATTAAACAATGTGCTACGCGTCGGTTTGGGATACCAGTGACGTAAAACTCGGTCCAAAATGAACGATATCGTATCGTCCTCTCTATAGTATAATAATAATATAATTATCATTATATAATCCCTAATGAATACGTATATATATACATAATATATACATATATATCGTAGTAACCCGTAGTCGTTATTTTTTATACGTGCAATGGATAAATTTTTTGATTGATGTAATAACTTGTAAATCATATCAATTAGGTACTCTATATTAAATAAGTCTTATACAAAAGGTTCGATCCAGAGAATATAAATAAGGATTTAAATAAAGGATCTTTTACCCTCATATCTCTCTCTCTACCATTTGAACTATTCTTATGGGGCAATTTTAGATGCTAAATTTAAGTTTCAAAATTATAAAGAAACTTAATTGATAATTCAAATGATATGTTTTTCTTCACTTAATTTTATATTCGAATTACATAATTTAGTTTTAACAAAAATTTGAAATAAATTTGAGTCTTAATTTAAAAAATCAGATTAAATCATATTAACAAAAAATTCAACTTAATTTATTTACTTAAAATGACAATAATTTTTATTTGATATTAGAAATAACAAAAATACTTAAATATGATATAATTTAAATTTAATAAATTATATTAAAACTTACATTTTATTTGAATTTTATAGGATTATAACTTAAAATATTATTTATTATATATTTAATTAAAAGATTTAATTTAAGACTTATATTTTATTTAAATTTTATAGGATTATAATTTAAAATATTATTTATTGTATATTTAGTTAAAAGATTTAAAAATTAATTTTAACTTTTCATATTTTGATTCGAAGTTAAAGCTTGTAATAGTTTTAGGATTCGGGCTCGAAATCTTGGCCCGGGTATTGCTTTTGTTATTCCCGTTTGGTACCCGAGAAAACTCATTTTCTTGAACCTGAGCGTATGCCTGTCCAAAGTTCTTCGAATTTTCTCGAGAAAACAATAAAACAAACCAAAACTGAAGATTGTAGAGGTGAGAAATCTCTCATCCTAGTTCTCTTATTTTTCACACTGATATCACCGGCAATGAATGATTTAAATTTAAAAAGAAGTGTTTACTCGTTTAGACCAATCAAAACCATAATCAGATTTGCTTATACTTTATTGAAGAATTTAGATGCGGATTTCGCTTTGGAGTTTGGAACTGCTGTTTGGTTGGTGAAAATGCTCAGGAAATGGAAAAAAAACGACAAACTTCCTAGTCTCAAGTTTCTCGAGTTGTTGGTTTGACCTTGACAGTACCGACGTGTAGACTTGTCAACCGAATTGGAGGTCGCAGGTGCTTGTGTTCTGATCTCAGGCCAGTTTTTTTATTACGGGGTTCAATGGCCGCTGGATATGGGGGTATACGGAGAGCACCTGGGTTCGGTGCCAAGTTCAATTTCTGGTTACGTGTTCTTGTTTCCTTGTAGAAAAATTAAATATTGTCTGCACCAAGAAAACAACTAAATCAATCAATGACACCTATAGAAAAGTGGGCCGACCCAGAAAAGATTTCGAAACCGATTCTAAAGAAATGATAAGCCCGGTAATGAAAACAGAAATGCACAAATACTCGGAGCTGAAGAAGCAGATTCGTTAGAGAAATGACAGTGAACTAAGAATCTAGTCCCATCCAACCAGACGGAGAAAACTCGAACTTTTCGATCAATCTAAATAGGATAAGCAAAATGACATATGGGAAAAGAGTTTGACAGAATATAGAAACCACCGGGATCGTGACATCATCAGAGGCTGTGGATCGATTCCAACATTATTGGATGAATCTAAAACACCGTGCAAGTTAATTCTCGAAAAACGTTGGAGAAACATAAATGCGGGCTAATCACTTGAAGATGAGAAACGTTTAAGCCATCAAAACGGTAGAAGAAGAACTCACCTGGATTGAAACACACGCAACGACGACGATCTGCTAAGCAAGCTGTGACGGAGAAATGGTGTACAAAACTACAATCTGATTGTTGTGGTGGTTTGTTTCGGGACCTTTGTGAATTAAACAATGTGCTACGGATCGGTTTGGGATACCAGTGACGTAAAACTCGGTCCAAAATGAAACGACATCGTCCTCTCTATAGTATGATACAATTATCAAACATATTCATTAGGGATGGTTATATATATATATATTTTATATGTAGAAATAACCGCAGTCGATCCACGTTTTGATGTATCATGATTGAGAGGTGCATTTTCAACATGTTTATCGGGAAGGGAATCACACTGTAGATAGATTGGCAGGTGAAGTCCTGCTTGTACAACCAGACTTGCATGTACTTATTGACCCTCCGTCCAATTCGTTGTACTTTTTGCATCTCGATCGCAACAACCACTTGTATCGTTGAGGCTTAGAACCCAACTGAACTTCACTTTTTTGTCCTAGTTTTTTCTTTTATCTCCTTGTACTTAGAAAAAAAAGAAATAATCGCAGTCGTTATTTTTTGAATGTGTACGGATACATTTTTGGATTGATTAGGTACTTCACATTAGACAAGTCCTATATAATAAACTCGATCAAAAAAATGTAAATAGATATTCGAACAAAAAATCTTTTAACTCCATATCTTTCTCTTCGCCATTTGGACCACTCTTTAGGAGCAATTTTAGATGCTAAATTTAAGTTTCAAAATTAAATCGAAACTTAACGGGTAATTCAAATAATATATTTTTCTTCACTTAATTTTATAATCGTATTATATAATTTAAATTTAACAAAATTTTAAAATAAACTTGAGTTGTAATTTTAAAAAATCAGATTTATAAACTTAAAATATTATTTATAATATAATACGATTATTATTTATAATATATTTAATTAAAAAATTTAAAAATTAATTTAACTTTTCAGATTTAGATTCGAAGTCAAAGCTTGTAAAAGTTTTAGGATTCGGGCTCGAAATCTTGGCCCGGGTATTGCTTTTGCTATTCCAGTTTGGTATCCGAGAAAAATCATTTTCTTAAACCTGAGCGTATGCCTGTCCAAAGTTCTTCGAATTTTCTCGAGGAAACAAGAAAACAAACCAAAACTGAAGATTGTAGAGGTGAGAAATCTCTCATCCTAGTTTTCTCATATTTCACACTGATATCACTGGGAATGAATGATTTAAATTTAAAAAGAAGTGTTTACTCGTTTAGACCAATCAAAACCATAATCAGATTTGCTTATACTTTATTGAAGAATTTATATGCGGATTTCGCTTTGGAGTTTGGAACTGCTGTTTGGTTGGTGAAAATGCTCAGGAGATGGAAAAAAAACGACAAACTTCCTAGTCTCAAGTTTCTCAAGTTGTTGGTTTGACCTTGACAGTCTTTATCTCCATTTCAGTTTTCTGTGATCCTTTTGGTCTTTATTGAAATGGAAGAGTAAGGAATTAGTGATTTCTGTGGTTAAAAAACCAACCTGTGGTCCTTTGGCAACGTTTTCCCACCATTTCGGTGAATGGAAAAAGATTAGTTCTTTCAGATTACATGGTGGGCCGCTTTGCATAAGAAGCTCGAAGGGGTGAATTGCTTTTGTGATTGTTATATGTGGAAGTAATCCAATCAAATTCAAGCCGTTAAACGATATATTTATGGTCATAGAAGCTTTTGTTTCATGATTAATACTTTCTATCATGGTTGTTTCTGTTTCAATTTTCCTGATTTTAATTTGAATTTCCTTTTCAGGTTTCATTCAGTTACAGTGAAGAGGTCGTCTTTGCAGACAGATTAAGTTTGAAAAGCAGTGGAAATGGCTTCTGTAGAAACTGTTTTACAAGTTCTTTCAGGCAGTTTACCTTGCATTTATCATTTTAGTCAAACTTTCAACAATTTGAGTTCTGTGGTTCCTTTTGGATCAGAAGTATGTTACAGCACAAATAGAAACCCCGTATTCAGAAAATCCTACTATAGCTTCCAAATGTCTGGAAAATGTGGGAGGTTATTTCCACCTAAAGGTGCAAGTACCAGTGCAATGGCTGCGCATATGAAAAGGTTTGAATTGATGAGATGCAAATGCCAACAGGCTGAAAGCTTTAGCGGGGTTACCAAAAAGGAGGGAATATCAAATTTATTTCCAATAAATCGCAAGGACAATGCACTGCATATTCAAGGGCGGGAACTGGATCGTACAGTAGAACAAGAACATGGAGGCTTTGAACCACATGGGAGATTAGAAGAAGCTAGAATAATTACAAAAAGTTTGCAGGAGGCTAAATTACCTGAGGAAGAAGCATGGTATCTTCTCAAGGAATCAATTGTTTATTACTGCGGTAATCCTATTGGAACAATTGCTGCTAATGACCCAAGCGATACGAGCATTCTAAACTATGATCAGGTCTTCATTCGGGACTTCATTCCTTCAGGAATTGCTTTTCTTTTAAAGGGTGAGTATGACATTGTACGGAACTTTATCCTCTACACCCTTCAGTTGCAGGTAATATTACTATCACCTTAATTTGTTTTACAACCTTTTTGTGTTTTTACTAGTTAACGAAAATTCTTCTTGCTTGATACAGCACATTGCAGTTTTTATTAGTTTGGCCAGGAGGCTGTTATTGATAACTTCAAAATTTTCTTGTTGCAAAGTCCTGTTTCTCTTTAAAAACTCGGAATCCATATCAGCAATTTCATGCTCGCCATAGACTTTGGTAAAGGGGAGAGCTGCAAAATCATGCTTGATTAAACTGTGATAAGCAAGTCAAAGAGGAAGGAACATCCATTCCATGATAAGTCGAATATAGATAATCTGAAACAAAAATTTACATTCAGTTAAATTTTGAATCATTTATTTTGGAATGTGGCTTAATTGTTAATCACAAAAGTGTATTTGTGAATTAATTACTGTTCTTTGGGTTTATGCTCCAGTTAGGTCTGTCAAAATGTCATTACAATATAATATATTTATTTGTCGTAGTTGCTTTAGGATCAGTTCCTGAGTATGCTGATGCCTGTATTGACAGAGTTGGGAAAAAACTATGGATTGTCATAGTCCTGGCCAGGGATTGATGCCTGCCAGTTTTAAGGTGCGAACTGTTCCCCTCGATGGTGAGGATTCTGCTACTGAGGAGATATTAGATCCTGATTTTGGTGAAGCAGCAATTGGCCGTGTGGCACCAGTTGATTCTGGTAAGCAAATGATCTGAAGTATTTCCATCTTTGCGAACTTTGGTGTGAAATTGGAGAATTTGCTTATGAATATGATTTTCTTCTCAGGTTTGTGGTGGATTATCCTTTTACGAGCTTATGGAAAATGCTCCGGAGATCTTTCTGTGCAAGAAAGGGTGGATGTGCAAACTGGAATTAAAATGATTTTGAAACTTTGTCTTGCTGATGGCTTTGATATGTTTCCTACTTTATTGGTGACTGATGGATCATGCATGATAGATCGCCGCATGGGAATTCATGGACATCCGTTGGAGATCCAGGTTGATGGTCTCTTTGACCTTTAGACTACATGTTTTCATTTGTCACTTAATTCTACATTTCCTTAGGAGAACTATTTTAATGTATGACTTTAGGAAACTTCTTCATTTCCTTAGGGGCACTATTTTAATCTATGACTTTAGGAAACTTCTATGAGCCAAAGATGAATATGACTAATTCTGCTTGTCATGTTCTTTTTCAGGGTTAAGGACGTATTATTTGCTAAGTATAACCATAAGTGGTTCCCATAATAACAAAAGTATAGCCACTACATTTGTTGTCGTTTGGAAAGTGACTGAGGTTTATGCTTTTAGAAACATATATTGTATTTGCATGCTACAATTTTATGTTGACAGTGTCTTGATGACATTTGAACCGTATATTTGGTGCAACCATGATTACAATCTTTGCTTTTACAAACAGCATTATTACAGGTTAGATCATAAGCAGGGTTTGATAGGGGGCACTTGTTCTTGGAATCTTCTAGTCAAAGGTCCACCTTTTGCTAGGATTCTAATCTTTTATTGGTTAATTAAGAGTATTCTTCAATCCCATGTGGTAATTCACTGACCTTTCAGAGATCAAACAATTTGAAAAATTGAAAACTGTAAAGCGCAAACCCACTATTACACCCTAAAATTGAGGCCTAATAGTGATAGTTGATTCTCTGGCTGACTTTATAACTGTTAAATTTGGTTTCTATTAGGATGACTAAATGACTGTGTGTTTTATGATCAATTGGAGGTTTAGAATTGCAGCCATTCTTCTTATTTAACAACAAGATATGTTCTTTAATTTTGCGTATCATGTCACGTGTTCATTGCAGGCACTGTTTTATTCTGCATTACTTTGTGCACGTGAAATGCTTGCACCTGATGATGGGTCGGCTGACCTAATCAGAGCTCTTAGGAATCGTCTTGTCGCCCTATCTTTCCACATTAGGGAATATTACTGGATTGATATGAAAAAACTCAATGAGATATATCGTTACAACACAGAGGAATATTCTTATGATGCAGTGAATAAGTTCAATATATACCCAGATCAAATTCCTCCCTGGCTAGTGGAATTCATGCCCCGCAGAGGCGGCTATTTAATTGGTAACCTGCAGCCAGCTCACATGGACTTCCGTTTCTTTTCTCTTGGAAACTTGTGGTCAATAGTCAGCAGTCTTGCAACTGTGGAGCAGTCACATGCAATATTGGATTTGATTGAAGCAAAATGGACAGATTTGGTGGCAGAAATGCCATTGAAAATATGCTATCCTGCTCTTGAAGGCCAGGAATGGCGAATTATCACAGGCAGTGATCCCAAGAACACGTAATTGGTTTACCTTGTATTGTGTTCTTCTAAATTTTCCCGACTTGTGGTTTATGCATTACTCATTGTTTTTCCATTTCAGTCCTTGGTCTTACCACAATGGAGGTTCTTGGCCAACTTTGCTTTGGCAGGTGAGTTCTCTAAATTTCCACCAAATTTTCTGGATTTGATGTTTCAAATCTCCTATTTAACTTCTACGAGCTATTTTTAACTCGATTTTCCTGTCTTATAATCAACTTCTCATTTTCTGCACTATGCAATAAATAATGTTTTACATATTACAATTGTATGTCTGAACATAAGATGAATGCAGCTAATACAGTTTTCTTTTAGTAGCTCTTAAAGTCTCACTCAATGTGACACTATTTATTTCATCATGCAAATTATAGATCTCTGTTCTTTTTTAATTTTCTTTTACCTTTAAGCAAGTTATTTCATGCCTTGAAGAACTGAGTGGTCGGTGTAACTGGTGATCTTCTCATAAGAATAAGGGTTGACACGACTTATGTATGCAGTAAGAATGACTGAAATATGTGTTATGGAATTAACATATGCATATAACATTTTTCAGCTTACTGTGGCATGCATAAAGATGAACAGACCAGAGATTGCAGAAAGAGCTATAAAGCTTGCTGAGAGGCGCATATCTAGGGATAAGTGGCCAGAGTATTATGATACTAATCGTGGAAGATTGATTGGGAAACAAGCACGATTGTTTCAATCATGGTCAATTGCAGGTTATCTTGTATCAAAGCTTCTTCTTTCCAACCCAGATGCAGCTAGAATCCTTATGAATGAAGAGGATTTGGAGCTTGTCAATGCATTTTCATGTGCTATAAGTGCCAACCCAAGAAGGAAACGTGGTAGGAAAGGATTCAACCAGCCATTCATCGTATGAAGGCCTCGGTCCACAACGACTTGTACATTGTACCATAGAGCCACTACAACAGAAACATAGTTAAGTATTTGTTCAAAGTTGCACCTGGTGCTTAGATATGAAACAGGCTCATCATAGATGTATTTCTTTTCGTCCAACTGTTGCTGTTAATGTTTTTCATGGCCAATAAACTTTTCAAACAGAGTTCCTGCAAGATTCTGGTATGTTTTTTTGAGCTTAACAGGAACTTGTTGAAACTAGTGAGTTTCTGGGATATGGACAAAATTCAATAACTGAATTTCTTTCAACTAATTACACTAACAGCTAGACTTGACTTTCCTAAGGTTGTTGACTAAACATCAATAAAGATAGGGGTGGCCATGGCCAGCTTATGTGTTAGACTCAGTTAACTCTTTAAAATTATAAGTATAAAAAAATAATTTTTTAATTGAGTTCTGGTCTGTGTTGCCCTTGCCCAAGTTCAGGTTTACTTAAGGTCTAACTTTTCTAAGCAAAATTTAGAATAATTGAGTCTTAAATTAGTCTGAGCTTGAACTTATGAGTCAATTTATAGAAAATATCCGAATCTAAATTTATGGATTAGCCAATTGTCATCCCTAAATAAATAACTATACTAAATGTAGATTAAAACTCTAGGTCATACGAAACATACAGCCAAAACATACAATTGTTATTGGCTGCAACATATAGAAGCGATGCATATTTTTCATAGAAAATTTGTAAGTTAAAAAAATTGGAGGATTGAATTAAAATATATTTTTTTGAAATATTTTATATTAATTTTTATAAATTGAGTTATGGATAATAAATTTATATTTTTTCAATTTAATAAGACTATAAATGTTATCTTCTTAAAATAAAAGTATTTATAAGAATAAAATCTATTTTTAGCTTCTTTTTTATACTATTAAAAAATTATTAACAATAAGGATTCACAATAAAAAATTTGAAAAATATTCTAATCGAAATTTCTAAAATATTATTTAGAAACAATAATTATTATATTAAGTAGTCATCATCTGTGGACAAGGCCGAAACCGAAAGAAGAAAAGAAAGTTGGGCTAAGCCCATTAGAGGACATAGAGGATAACAGCCTAATCATAGTTGAAAAAGAAACGATAGGAGGGTTTCACAACCACATCGGAAACAAGAAACACACCCAAAGGAATAGACTCTATTATAAGTGGAATTACGCCACCGCTTCAATCCACGGAGTCGTGTGGTGAGCACAGAGCGAACTATTCTTTCGCCTTTTACTAAAGAATACCGTGTGCGCGCCACTCATAGCGGCATACGCCTATTTTTGGAGGGTCCGTTCTTAATTGGATGGATCCTACATTACCAGTACGAAGCTTTTTAAGTTGTTAAGGTTATACGAGGCAAGTACTTTGTATAATTTTGGATATATTTTTATGAAGCAAAAATGTTTAGTTGTTTACTTTTAAGTTATTCATAAAAGAAGACACTAGTAATTTGTCTCAAAAAGGTAGTAAGATTTAGAAATCAAGTTTGGGAATAAACAACTCTAGTGTTCCTTAATTTGTATGTTCTATTTAAGTGATGCATGTTATTATAATTATTAATTATCAATTAGTTAAGTATTGAATATGGTAAGAATGAGATAGACGATATGGGATTATAAAAATGAGATAGTCGTTATGAGCATGGCATCTACTGGTATGCTCTAACATTATTAATTATTAAATACGTACAAAGAATAGAGAATTGAGTTCATTTTAGCTCTACTCTTGGTGCTTTTTTTTTTTTCCCTAACAAATTTCTTTAAAGAGTTTACTTCAATTTTTATCCGGATGATGAAAGTTACGACACTCGATTTATCCTTGTATTGAAAAACGCAAGATTGGAAACGGAGACAATTTGACAGTTTGTCTTTCCTTCGTTCATCTCCCCTGGTTCTATTTTCTCATGCCTATCTATATATAGTCTCAGCAAATTAAAGACAATTAACGACTTGTGATCACGAATAAGTACAATGGAGGTCACTTGTGGATCTAAAACAAAATTTGTTCTCCTAGTTAGGTTATAAAATATTCCTTAATTATTATATAAACACGATAGTAAACTTGGTAAATGTCAACTACCTTATATTTAATCAAAGAGGAAACAGACAGGAGGTTGGATTAGCAAGTTGAAGACAATTGAAATTGAAAACACAAATATATTTAATACATATTTGTGATTTCTCTTATTGATTATGTCAAATTTTTTTGTATGGAGAGTTTTAGCTTTTTCGATCCATGTGCCTGCAACATGTACAAATATAGGCTCCTCTTCTTTTCGTTTTATTTTCGTTTGACTTTAAGCATTAAATGCATATTTTTATCTCTAAACCTTTAACTAAACCACAATTCAGTTCTAAACAATCATAAAATATTTAGTTTAAATCAATATTTAATTATATCTTTAGATTTAGTAGCACCATATAACTTTAAAGTAACTTATGATTTTAGTTATAAAAAAACCATTGTTATTACTCAAATGTATAAAAGGAAAAGGATTAAATTTTAAAGTAAAAGTTTAGAAAAGCACTAAGCTATTCTCGATTTTTATTGTCCATAAGTCGAGATCTTTGTTCTAGCTCCTTTAATATTTTAAAGACCGCATTATATTATCAAAAAGTTGGTAAAGAGAGGAGCTGAAATGGTATATCTTTTTTTTGTGTCACCATATGATAAAACGCAATCATTATGAACATACATATTTATAATTTGATCCACTTATTTCTTGAATAAATCATTTATATCTAGAATCTGGCAAACCAGAAATTAAAAAAATTCACTTTCGATCAATTACAGGAATAAAAAGGCAAAAAGAAGGTTATATGTAATTATATTAATGTTATCGCACCTTGTTTAATAGTAAGGATTTCTCCTCTGTGGCTCTCTCTCTTAAAGAAGTGACAGTTCTACCTTCCTTTTATCTTCACTATTTACATTAAAAAAAAATAGTATCAAATATAACTACGCTTCAACGCTTGTGTAAAGTAACAATGAACTAAAATTATTTCTAAAACAAATTAAGATAGGGAGCTGACAATTGCTTAAAGACTGTGGCCAATTCACCTAATATATAAAACCCTTTAACAGGTGAATATGAAGACTGTGGGATGAACCGAGACCACAACCACCTCTTCCTTAACATAAACTAACTAGAAACCAATAAACAAATTTTATAAGTGGAGCTAAACCCAAACAGAGATAGAAAAGAACAATTTCCAAAGCAAAGAAAATCCTAAGAAGATGAAGAGAAGAATTTGAGTCCCATACAGGGGCAACTAAATTCGAATGGCCTAATTCCTAGATTAATCTGAAGTTGAATAACGATCCAACTTGCAGGCATCAACTGACTCAATCTCACCATAGAGTCTCTGAAGTTCTCTTAAAGTTCCTACTTGCTTAAATTATCATTAGTATGTCCTTCGACTAAAAAATAATAAACCTTTTTTGAAAAAAAGAAAATAATTAAAACATCAGTAAGCATGAAATTCACCTTAACAGAAAAAGCAGTTCCCACGTTTGAAATAGAAAACTTATATGCCTTCCATTAAATTCATCAAGTTGTTATAAAACAAAATGTGTTGACATCCATAGCAAACTTTCTCTTCCTTACAAAGCATATAGGTGTTAAACCATTTTTACTTAAGAAACAGACACAATTAATCTTAAACCTGGCTTGAATTTTCTATTTGACATATTAACAAACACAAAAGGGAGATGTTGTTGTTGTTGATAACGTGTTTGATAGTTTGGGTAAATAAGAAATATGTCAAAACGGAAAGAAGAATCATGAAGTGATTCCATTTACTATGCTAGATTCTGAATCCATTTCCTCATTTTGCCCCATTTGAAAAATAGAGAAATGTTAGTCGATGTTTCTAGATGAGAGGGAGAGATATTGGAGAGAGAAGGTCTCAATTTCTCTATCCTTAATTTTACGAAACCCCAATAATGATGTGTTAAAAAAAATTATAACATGGATTCTCTCTTTTTAGGTAAGTGCAGATTTTAGGTTAATAGGCGTCCTTAGGAATGCCAAGGATAGAGTAATAGGAAGAGCGGGTGTTGGATCCTCCTTCCTGCTCCATCTCTAACTCTATGGGTTGTTTATAAAGAATAAAAGAGAAAATATCTCGTGGAAATGTGAGAGAGGTAGAGAGAGGAAGGGCTTTGTTGTAGTCAAGGAAGGCTGATTTTGAAGAGTTTGAGCAACGACTAGGACTCGTGTCGGAGGAGATTAGTCGAAAACTCAAAAGAGTCACCTTTGGAAGCATTCGCTAGCAACCAAAGCGTCACAACAAAAGAAAAATGAAAGGAGTGAGATTCGGGCTGGCCCCTTTAAGAGTTGTGAGTGAGTTAGCTTTATTCCAACTTTCCCAGATCTCGTGATGGCCCTTTAATACCCGCTGCTGGAGAAATTGATGCTGCCACACAAGGAAGGAAGTAGGGGGAAAGAAACAAAGCGAGTCCGGGGTGATCTCCATCCCCCTTGCTTTATGCACCCAAAATGAGCCCCAAATCAAAATTTTCTGTTGGCTTGGGAGGGGATATTTGAAGAAGCGTAGCAAGATCTCAAAATAGGAGAGCTTACTGAAGGGCTTTGGTCCACCACCCATAACCCTTTTTTAGTGTTTTTTTTTTGTTATTCCTCGGATTGATTAGATTAATTAGAGGGAAGAGTTATTAATTGGTGATAGAGAGATTGAAAAGAGAAGGAGGAAGAGAGAAGGAGGATTTATTGTTGTCTCTACTGCGTGATTGAGAACATTTGTTGGGAAGAGTTAAAAGAGTTATTAATTGGTGGCAATTGTTAGGGTGCCATGAATTCATGGATCACATACATGACAATGTAGCGGAAGCATCAGAATCTAAATTCCAACTACATGACAACCCCGAAAATCTAGAAACACACATATGCATGCATAGACAGATCATAAGAATATGAAATTTAAACACTTGTACATTTTGTTCTCCTCCTTTCTTGACTCTTCTCCTTATTTGGGTTGTAGCAAATACCAAACCATTCCTTGATTGTCTAAGAACACACAAAGAGGAAGAAGAAACAATGTGTAAGAGTAGTTAGAACACCAAACTTGATGAGTTCAAGCAGATGTTCAAATGGAGAGATAGATCAAGGATATCTTGCATGCATTTAGATTTATGCAACAATTGCATAAATTACATGAAGAAGACTCAAGACCACTTTTCTCTATCTCGAGAACTCTTCTAGACCCCTTATCCTCTCAGTTGAGTATGTTAGAATGTGTTAGACCTCTCTTAAATACATAAGTGAAGAACTCACTTATGTACATATGTTGTGTCTTAAGCCACGATCGTGGCCTATGAGCTTTAAGCCACGATCGTAGCCTTCTTAAAACAGCCATACACATTTTATTTTTCATCTGATCTTTTATGCGTTTGACCTTCAGGTTTTCGGTTATTTTAGACACTTAAATCAACTCCTAATTCGATCAAATCATGGATGGTTTATACCACTTGAATTAACTCTTAATTCAAGCAAATCATGAAGGGTTTCATGATGCCAATGTACCAAAATTTAAATGGATTAACACACGAACTCTTTGATAGCTAATTATCCGACTTACAACCCTTTCCATAGGCAATTACCATACAATTCGTCCCTTCACCATTCTATACCTTACTTGGTTCAGAGTATGGGCTTTGTGTTAATTGCCACTAGACTGACTACGTCACATCTAGTCCAAGTGCTGTTAGCTCTTGTCCTGAGATCTCATTATTCCATGTGTCATTAAAGACTCTCCTCATGACACATAACTGCTTTAGCTAGAGACTCCCGAGCAATGATCCTTACAAGAATTTGTGAGTATCATCTTCTTCTATCAAGAGTGGTTAATCCTTTATTGGCTACTCAATTACCTTCGGATACCAATAGTTATACCCAATCATCACCCTAAAAGTGACGCCGTCTTAAGATAACCAGGAAAGATGTTAAAACACAATATTAATATCCAATATATCATTGAGTACCTCAAGTCTAAGTATATTTACATCATTGCTATGATGAGATTAATCATTGACATTTGATAGATCATCCATATGATAATCTCATAGCAAGTCATCCGACATACTTACTACTCTTAGTAAGCATCCACATGTTAACTCTAAATATCTATGTTTACAGTTTGTGAGATTTACTGCTTAATCAAATCAAGAAGTATAACATGTACTAGTCTATCTAAATTAGTAATCACCTGTCTCATTAATCCTATGACTAGGGAATATTTAGATACTAACATAATTGAACATGATAGGAATCTCATTATCATGATTTCCTTCATGTTATGTTTTGTATCATGGACTTCATTAATTCGATTTAAGATCGGAATATAAACAAACATCAAATTAATGAAAATTGCATTTCGCTTAATTAGTCAAAATTAAGTTTGTACAAAGTGCTAAAGGTGATTGTCTTTAAAGTACTACTCTAACAATAGCAATAGAGTCATTCTTTGGTTTTCGTGTGTGAAGTATTACCATATAGTACTTAATAAAGTAAAATTGGAGCGGTCGTCAGAATTAATGAATTATATTATATATAATTAATTAGTTATATTATATATTTTTTTTAATTATATTTTTATCAATTAATCAACTAATTATATTTTAATTAATTAACTATATTTTAATTATATTTAATTAAAAATTAAAAAGAAAATATGTGTGTCACAGGTGTGAAACTTAAGTGACGCCTATGACCCTAGTATATAGTACTTAATTAACTTAATAATAATCAATAAAGAATAATAAAATTTAATTATATTCTAATCAATCGATTATATTTAATTGAAAAATAAAAAAGTCACGCTTGTGACCCCTTAGTACTTAAAATAATTATTTAATAATATTTAATAATTAATAATAGAATGAATACATAATTAACAAATAATTAATAACTAATAATTAAAATTTTAATAATTAATTAAAGATTGAAGAGATCAAGAGAGATTAAAAATGAAAAAAAAAGAAAATATATGTGTCAAGTCACGTCTGTTACTTAAAATAATTTGGTTCAGCCGGGATCTGGCCGAACGGTGCGTTTCCAGTAATATCCATCTTCTTCAACCTTCTGTGTGGAACGT
>JAOSBN010000178.1:3640087-3662936 GCA_027563595.1 Erythroxylum suave | reverse complement strand
GGAATGCCAATGAATGCATGTATAATCATAGGAATATGCAAAATAAATGTGTATGTCACAATTGACTTATGCATGACGTGTATTTTTCTATTTTCATATAAATTTCTCATAATTATTTATTCTAGCCTTAACATGGGTATTGGGATGTTACAGTAATCTTCCAGATGCACCCGAATAAGTCCCCTGGCCCGTATGGCTTTAATGGGCTTTTCTTTCAGAAAACCTGGCTAGATATCGGACCTATCGTCAAAGAAGCTGTTATCGAATTCTTCTCTAATGGGATCCTATTGAAGGAGATAAACAAAACATATATTTGTCTGATCCCTAAAGACCCTTGCTCCTTAACCTTGAATGACTACAGGCCAATTGCATGTACCAACTTCATTTATAAGATTATTTCCAAAATCTTAGTGAATAGATTGAAATTGTTGTTGGATCTATTGATTTCAGATAATCATAGTGCTTTCCTAAAGGGGAGACGAATTGGGGACAACTATTCTCGGCTTTAGGAATTGTTGAAGGGTTACCAAAGGATAAACAGCCCTCCAAATTATGCCATAAAGGTAGATTTCAAAAAAGCCTTTGACCATGTGGAATGGGATTTTCTCTTACGGACCCTAAAGCTTATGGGATTTCCTGAGGCTTTTAGTACTTAGGTTTCAGCATGCATAACAACTCCTTCTTACTCCATTCTTGTCAATGGTACTCCAACGGATTCTTTTAGGGGTCTAAGAGGGCTGAGACAGGGAGATCCTATCTGCCTTTATCTCTTCATTATATGCATAGAAGTACTCAGCTAGTTTATCTAAAAGAAGGTGGGAAACAGCAAGTTATTTAAATACCACTCTAAATGTAAGAAGTTAGGGTTAATTAATCTGTGTTTTGCGAATGATTTATTGATATTCTCTAAGGGCCATGGTCGGTCGATAGAGCTTCTTATGTCTTCCCTATATGAATTTAGAGAACTCTCAGGGCTGGAGATTAACTTCACTAAAAGCCACTATGTTCTAGCTACAGGGGCAAATTCCATGGAAGATAGAATCTCCCAACTTACGGGCATGACCAAAAAACTTGCCCCATTAACCTACTTGGGACTTCCGATAACTACAAGGAGAATTCAATTCTTGGAATGTTAACCATTGATTGAGAAGATACAGAAAAGATTAGGAATGTGGACTAATCGAGTGCTCTTTATTGGAGGGAGGCTCCAACTCATTAAAGCAGTGCTGAATTCCCTATATATCTACTGGTCTTCTAACATTTCTCTAGAAAAACAGGTCATAAAATCAATTGACAAGCTTTTCCGAAGATTCTTATGGGAGAACCTGAACTCAGATAGTCATCTTGCTAAGGTTAATTGGAAGGATGTCTGTAGAAGGAAGGAGGAAGGAGGCTTAGGACTGATTTCAATTGCTTCCTTTAATAGGGCAACATTAATCAAGAATCTATGGAACATTCTCACAAAGAAAAAATCCTTATAGATTCGTTGGATTCACAGCTATATCCTAAAAGGATCGAGCATTTGGTCTATACCACTTAAACCCTCTTTCTCATGGCCATTGTGTCAACTATTGAAACTTAGACCTATGCTTGAACCTATTGTTTCATGTAGGATTGGGAATGGAGAAAGGGCCTATCTATGGTATGAGAACTGGGCTGGGCAAGGTCCCCTCATTGGACTCCCCAGAGTACTCCAAATATGGAATGGTGTTCTCTTAAGACCAAAGTCAAAACTATCCTACAAGGAGGTCACTGGCATGTGCCTGCTGAACTACAATTTCTGGTACCTAGCTATCTTCCCAATCAACAACAGGAAGACTACTACCACTGCCTCAACCTCCCTCTTAACACATTCAGTATTCAAAAATTTAGGCAGTGGCAAAACCACAATAACTCAAAACATGAGTAGTCTCCTATTGTCTGGCATAAGTCTCTCATGCCTAGTTCCTCTATTTTATTATGGCTCACTATTCTGAATAGGTTAAGCACTATAGACCGATTACATTTTATGTCTACTTATTCGGATTGTGTGCTATGTGAGAGAGAACCAGAAACAAGGGACCATCTCTTCTTTGAGTGTCCCTTCTCACAACCTATATGGGAACGGATTAAGGCATTAAATCTTATTCCTAACATAGGTACAACCTTCACTGAAGCCATGGAATGGCTTATAAGGTTGACCCGCACTGCAGTTCAGATGGAGCACATATATATTATCTCTCTCGTCTCCTCCGTTAAAGAGATTTGGCGAGAGAGAAATTATCGGCAATTCCAATCAAAAGTACGCACAAAGGAAGAGGTCCTTAACTCTCTGATTAGCACAATCAGAGAGCAAATTCTAAGTTCAACATGCAATGCAAGTTTATGCTTTAATATAGCATTATCAGGGACGCTCAGCTAACAATCAACTTGCAAGTATTGAAGAGAGGGCTAAAGATTAGTACTTGTCTTCAGACTATTGGGGTTGATGATACTGAGTTGCAGAAAAATATCCAAATCCCATGGATCGTTGTTCTTAGATGCGACTTTCTCATAAAGGCAACCGTATAACCCCTTCATCTGAGACAAGCAGAAGTTACCATAAGCCTGTTCAACCATCTGAAGGAACCATAAAAGAGTATACAGGGAAGATGGGGTGGAAGCAGAACCTTACCTTCAAGGATTTCCGTCTTTACATGTCGCTACCATCTGGTTGCATCGGTACAGTCAGCCTGGTGCGATTGCAAAGAGGAGAAGAGCGCCTTCGCAGACCTACAAAGATGAGACTGCAGATTAGAAACTAGTCGAAAAAGCTGCAACTCTCTTTCATCTCTTACCTTGAATGACTGAAGAGTGAGGTAGACGTGCAGGTGGCCACTGAGGGAGAAACTCTACCCTAATTTGGAAGCATTTCGAGAAGTCTCCAGATGGGTGTTGTCGATTTGCCCTAAAAAGACATCTTCAAATTGATAACGTTTCGTTGCTACATAGTCGTTTAATCATCTATGACGATGTTGTTTTTCTTAGCCAAGTTATCTGTATTGGTGGCTCTTCGTAGCTTTGTTAAGGACCTCA
Source organism: Erythroxylum suave (assembly GCA_027563595.1). Taxonomy (NCBI): domain Eukaryota; kingdom Viridiplantae; phylum Streptophyta; class Magnoliopsida; order Malpighiales; family Erythroxylaceae; genus Erythroxylum; species Erythroxylum suave. The sequence continues at coordinate 3,659,882 of JAOSBN010000178.1, read as the reverse complement.
TTTCTTCTTATTCATTATTAATCTATTTTAACTTTTCAAAAAAAAAAAGATGAACTACTGATATATAAGCGGGAAGGAGAATAGAAACAGAATATACCATGAGAAGGATGTGGCCAATGAAGAAGGAGAAAGAAGAAAATGGTTAAGGTTGTGACTTACTTTGCGAATTTATGAACTTCAAATTTAGTCAACGATTACTCTTAACGTTTACGCCATTTGATGTCAAGTTTTGCCAACTTCGAAGACCTAAACTCTGCTCCTGACTTATCTCAAAGAACAGAAAATAAGCATACCCATCAATGGCAAGCTGATGAAATTTCTGTCTTGAAATAGTAAGAAAAATACCCATCAATTATACATATAGTTAATATACTTAATTAAATCAATATTCATTAAGTGAAAAGGTCCATAAACAGCTTTTTATTTATATTTGTAGCAATTAAAAATCAAAAACAAGAATGAATCATACTAATAACTCTCATCAAAATCAAGCACAACAATGCTACAACAAAATTGGTGAAGAATATGGCAAACAACCCTGTGTTCCCGAGGAGGAGGTGTGGTGGTAGGGGTAGAACCGAAGGGAGAGGATGTGCTGAGCAAGATGCGAGGGAGAGAGATTCGTGAGAGAAGGTCCCCAATTTCATGAAACCCTAGACAATGATGGATGTTTGAGAGAGAGCTTCATGGTTTCCACTTGAGGGTGGGAGACAGTGCGATGGAAGGTGAAGGAGTGTGCAGTAGACGGCAAAGGAGTGAGGGAAGAGGCTGGTGCAGTGGTAGATGAGGCAGGTGAGAGTAGAGGTGATAATGATGATGAAATAGGTGTTTGGGCAGATGGTTGGGAAGGTGAGGGGGTCGAAGAAGCTAACAGTGGAGAAGGAGAGGAAGCTGGCAGTAGAAAGCAAAACAATTATAGAGAATATTTTCTGCAATTTTGTGTGTGTGTGTGAGAGAGAGAGAGAGAGACGGGCCTCGATATGTATCCCAGTAAGGTTTAAGTGAAATTAGACGGCGAATAGAGGTCGTGTGTGGCTTGGTTTGGAAGAGCGAGGCGGTTGCGAGGCGGTTAATAATCTACTGAAATGATAAGTATTTGGGATTGTTGTTTTGATAACTGCCGAAATGTAAAAATAAGTATTTAACAAGTGCAGTTGCGGTTACTGAAAAGAAATAAAATGACTAAAAAGTTCATTGATTTAATAAACTATTAATTATTGTATAATAATTAAAAAATATATTATTAATCATATAAATTTAAAATTATAAATAATAAAATATTAAATTAAAATAAGAAAATATAAATTTCATAAATAAAATATTTCATAAAAATGTATTATTAGTCATATTAATTAAGGGTATAATAGAAAATAATACTTATAGTAAAAGTTATTAATGGAAAACAAAATTGTTACTGCAGAAACAGTTTCTTACCACAACCGTTTTTTTGCTTATTAATTTCTGCGAGATTACCGTACTTTTTTCCAGCTTCTGTTTATTTACCGCAGATCCAAACATATGATTATTTTCAAAAACTGCAATAAATAAATACTTATTTTCACCATACCGTAGCATAGATCCAAACGCAACCTATATAAACATGATGAAATGAGTTGAGACGTATGCTATGTAGCTTGGATTGATAGAAGGGACAGTATGCTTGGATTGATAGAAAGTGAATGCACACCAAAAGGAGAGGATAAAACCTCCAGTAATTTCATGTTTCAACTCTAAGAATGTCAATGTATACATATATCTCATTAGATTGCCGCCAATTCCTGGAATACATTTACACTATATTTTACACGAAACATATAAAGGTTAAAATCAGGAAGAAAATTTCTCATTTTGAAGTGAAAAACCAAACATCCGTTTGCACATAATGTGAATGCTGACTAAAACATCTCAAACTCTGTATCCTCTTCTGGACTCTTACTCTTGATATTGTTCTGAGAAAACGTGGACGACACACCAATACCAAAATCACAACACTTCGGGAGCTCTGGAGGTACCGAACAACGTATTAGAGCCCAATTAAGACCTTCAAAGAAAGGATGCTGCTTGATCTCTGCAGCCCCTTTAGTTGATCCTAATCGGTTTTCAGGTTCTTTTATCAACAAACCTCTAATCAAATCTCGTGCGTGAAAACTGACTATGGGATTGCTTGGAAACTTCAGACTTCTTGACACCACATTTGACAACGTTTCCTCATTTCCTGACCCCTTGAATGGTGTTCTACCATATAACAGCTCAAACAAGAAGATTCCAAACGTCCACCAATCAACTGCACTGCCGTGACCCTCACCTTTGATGATCTCTGGAGCCAAATATTCGTGAGTGCCGACAAAGGAGTTTGACCTGGCACTAGTAGGTTCCACTACTAGTTGGGGTAGTGGGTTGACCTGTGAAGCCAGGTCACCTTTCAACTTTCGAGATTTGGCAGCTACTAGAAGTCTTGGGGTGAAACAGGAAACCTGCCAGGCTGGATGGAGGCAGAAAGGATGAATGCAGCTGGACTCAGAGCAGGGACTCGAAGTCTTTTTTGTGGGTTCTGTATCAGGCGATGATGATTGCACCAGAATGGGATTAGCAGTACATCTCAGCGACAAGTCAAAATCTGAGAGCATTATGTGCCCATCTTCCCGGATCAGAATATTTTCTGGCTTTAAATCTCGATAAATGACTCCAAGCATGTGCAAATACTCCAATGCAAGAAGCACTTCTGCAACATAAAACCTGCAGAAATTATGACTTCACATTAGCCCAAACTCTACTAGAGCATTTTTATGGACCTACCATTGACAACAGCTTTCTATGATTAGTTTTTCTCCTATTCCCCTCAATCGATTCTCCAATCCCAAATATCCCCCACCCTCTCTCCCTATCCAGAATGAGCAGCAGAGAACTTGAAATGCCTACCTTTAAATAAGCTCCCTTAGTGATTGAGACAATAGGGCCACAGAATCTCCCACAGGGTATGTAACATACAACATAAAAAACACAAAGTGCAATCTTCCTTGAGGCAATTTCTTCCAATTGCTGATTAAAAAGATTCAAGCTATTTAAACTTAACAGCTACTATCCATGAAACTTTTGGATGATAACAATAACTTCCATAATGTTCTGAACTTATTTCAAGTCAGGGGCAACAGACTTAATGGCATCGTAGAGAATATTGCCCTGATGACAAGAGTTTGAAGGTTGCTATCCTCTATGTCATCTAATAACCACTCAAGTTTCTTCACTTCTTCATTCTACCAATATTTCAACCATGCCAAGTTCCAACATAACGCTCCTATGACCACCACTCTCAATTATATATTTTACACTCTCCGTAACAAGCATGACATTCATTTCATAAATTAATGTTAATAACCTTGCTTTGGGGGCATCTTACATAACAAAGCATAACATTCATTTCATAATTGGTATTAATAATCTGTTTTTGGGGCAGGCTATGCAACAAAAAAATTTGAATGCACCCAGTAAATAATGAGATTCCTAACGTAATAAACTGGAAATGCTTCAAGGATCTCAACAGGAGACACCAGTCAAGATATCTGTCATGGCTAATGGGTAGGTGGTGGGTGAGAGGAAGAGAGAGGGGAGTGTGAGATAGAAATAACATGTTACAGGAACATGAGAGGAAAGAATCAGATCATAAGTAGCATCACACATGTCATAAAGCTCAACCTAAGATGTATATAGTCAACAGAGATTGATACCTTACTGCTTGTTCAGAGAAACACCTGCCAGGTTGCTTCTGCCTTGACACATGCAGATCTCCACCCGGACAATACTCCATAACCAAGCATGAGAATTTTTCGGAAACAAAATGGGTATATAATGTAGGAAGAAAAGGATGATCCAGTGTCTGCATAATCTCTTTCTCAGTTTGGGCCCTGGATAACTTCTTCCTGCTTGCCAAAAACTCATTATCCATGACTTTCAGAGCAAATAGGCAATTTGTACCTGTTAGCTCGGCAAGATAAATAGACCCAATATCCCCACAGCCTAGCTTCTTAATCAGCTTAAAGTGCTTCAAACTAAGATCCCCATACTGCTTCTGACTTTGCCGAATGGCTTCCCACCTCAAGTCCCGTGACATGTGAGGTCTATTGCCACTACGACTGGATCCACTCAAATTGCTATCTTCACTAGTACTTATGCTACTACTATAGTCCCCCATGCTACTTTTTGAGCTTTGTGAGAACTCCCCCTTCTCTCTTGACCTTGATTTCTCATCAACTTTACTCAACACAGATTTCATCTTATTGCAATTCGAAATGGAATCAATATTGTTTGAACCTGTATCTGTAATGTTTGAAATGATATCAATACAGTTGGAAGGCGGAGAAGCTTTCATACTTTCTTCTCTTAAAGGATAGTCACATATCCTGCTGTCTGAAATGCTAGTACTAGTATCCAGACTTCCGTAGGTTTTTACGTTGCATGCATTAAAACCGCTTGAGGAAGAAGATGAATCCTTCTTTACTTTCTTCCTAATAAAGTTCTTGCTCCTGAAGATTGGCATAAAGCGCGGACTACTGCAAGTAGAACTGCTTGCAATGCTACAAGGGCTGGAACTAGAAGGTAAAGGTGGGCCATGTGAGTGGCTTTTCTGTCCCTCTGGAATGGCTGTTTTAGCAGAAACTTCAAGTGAGGTTGAATGCCCATCAACTTCTTTTAGTTTCTCACGTGCCTGCATGGCAGATGAGCAACCGGCATATTCAGGATCACCATTTCCTGTTTTCAGAGTTTCATTATCTAAACCTGCAGTCAAAGGAACAGGAAGTGAACTTTCCTCGGCACCTTGTGAGGACTCGACTATCTTCTCAGAAGTACTTGATGTGATTTTTTCTGGAACCAGAGAGATTTCAACTAAATTTCCATTTCCTTCATTCAGACGAAGGCCTGAAGCGTTAGCATCAACAACCACTGAACTGTACAACCTTTTGATAGTTCCGGCTTCTGAGGACCTTGATGAACAAGTTGGTTTGGACATTCGTTTCATAGCAGCCATCTCCGATGCCTGAGAAATGCACAATCCCCTCAATGCCTGCTTCAAACTCACAGGTTCTGCAATTCCAATTCCTGAAGTTTGAGGCGAACCAAATCTCATTGGTCTCTTCATAGCTTTCTTTCTCAAACTGTCTCTACCACCTTCATGAGGCAGACCAAGACCCTTAGTAGAAGTTCTAATGTCAATTGCTTCAAAAAGACGATTAATGTCATCCTCTATAGAATACTTATTATCCACTGTCAGGACTGAATGCTTTCCTGTTTTCAAGCCCATATTCTGTTCATATTCCATATATTCTGCTGATTCCACAATTTCAGATGTGACAGGCAGTGCATCCATCTCCACTGAATTTACTCTACACACTACAAAATACTGATATCAATCTAGCAAGTTATACTAACCCATCTCCAAAGAAGCATATCGAAAATATGTCCCAACAGAAATCAGAAAAAGCATGAGAAATCCTTTGAACGCCTCTTCCATCATATTGATGCCATGGTTAACTCCTGCTCTTACGCCTACAATAACCTCCAAATGAAGCATCCAAATCCTGGCATGATAACCAACCATAGGTAAATACAAAGAATCAAAATGAGTACAGCTGCAATTTGATTAACGGAAATCACAAAAACTTTAACTAATTCATCCACAAGTGAGAGTGTTAGTGTATCTATTTTCCTGTTATTGTAATCAACTTCAATACTTGGCAAAAATTTGCGAATAGAGAAAGCAAAACAAAAAAAAGGACATGAGTAAATCAAACTGTCCTCATAAAAACATCATTCACATCACCAATTCTAACAGATAAACAAGTTTGTTTTCTTTAAAAGAAAAAACATAAAGAACCGAAAAGAACAATATTTTCCTGAGAAAAAAAAAAAAGAGGCTGAAGAATATCAATCTTTCGGAATCGAATTAGAATTAAAACAACAAAAAATGTGAACTATAACAGCAGAAGCTCAATTCAGAAAGCCAAAAAGAAAAAAGCACAGTAGACAGACTTTTTTTTATTTTTGCTTTTTGTTTTTCAATAACGTCAAAAAAAAAAAAGAGGACAGCGGTACCTGAAGAAGAGATCATATTAACGCATCAAAGGAGAGGGAAGCAGAGAAGGTGAAGATTGTTGAGAGAAAAAGAGAAGAGAGACATAGATAGAAAGTGAGTTAGGGCACGAGAGGAGAGTGAATGAGGAAATGAGACTGACTCACGAGAACTATCACTCTCAAATTTGTTCCCTCTCTCTCTCATTTCTGCCAAATACATACAATACGTGAATACGCACACACACTCACACTGTTCCTTTCTCTGTAATGGCGGAAAAACAACAGAGAATCAGAACAAAAACTCTTTTCAAACTCCTTCCTTTCTTTGTTGTCATCATTATCATTCTCGTTTCAAACAAACTACCAAATGCTATATCCTTCACTGTACTATAATAGTAATTGATTCTTTGTTCCTAGTGCTTGGATTTTTATCCCATCGACTTCACTTAATAATTTCAAACTAAATTTAAAAATTCCACAAAATTAAATATTTTTTTATTTATCTTATTTTATTTAAAATTTTTAAATTCTTCCCTTCTTGCTTTTCAAAATTTTTTATTCTCTCTTTTCCCGACGTGTCGTTTGAGTTAAAAACACTTTGTTAGTCGAAACCGAGCCGAAGTGAGTCTCACGTCGGCGATGCTAACACGACGGAGGAACTGCCGACGGTTGGGCCAGATCCGGCATTAAATGCTCGCCCTAAGCGTCATCTCCGGTTCGAGTATGCCTACCTCGACGCCCTTCCCTCTGCCAACATGTTCTCCTCTTTTTTCTTTTCTTTCTTTGGTTTTAGGTAGCTCTGTTTTACTGTCCCTATTCTAGATTGATTGTTATAAAGTTAAGTTTCTGTTGTCTGTTATTCATTTAGTTTGAGTTTGACAAATCAGAATTATTGTGTTTAATTCGTCATCGTAATACATACTGGTTCTTTTATCTCGTTCAGGTGGGAATAATTGCTAATGGAGTCGCAAGCTTTAGCATTGATAAAGAAATTAATTAGCATCGAGATGCGGTCACCAATGGTTCTGTATCAGCAGCTGATTGTTTTTCGTAATTGGAAGTCTTGACGATGTTCTTTCTCCTATTACCAGCTATAAGTGCTCTTCCGACACTGTTGCTCTTCATTTTGTTTTGCATTCCCAATACAGTTGTTTCTTGTTTGCTACTTTTCCAGTGTTCCTGCACGATGTATGATAGAAACTTTGCTGCTTCAACATGCATTTTGTGGATCAACTTCATCCAGGAACTATATCATTCTCATTCTTTTATATTACATTCTTGGAATTTTTCAAGATAATTCTCATTATAGATGCTTATTAGAATGCAATGTTTTCATCTTACTAATATGAGTCAAGCCATTTTGAAATTTTGGAAGAACAAATCTACTGGCGTTGAGTTTGCAAGGGAGTTTAGATCTCACCTTGGTCCGTATAAGGTCTAACAGTAATTTCATTTTTTTAGGGCATCATGTCGTCACTACCTCTTTGACCTTTTATGTTTTCTAATTTCCATTTCTCATATTCTTAAGATAGAACAGTCATAAACCTTGAGTCCGATCAGCCAGCAGGTTAGTGTTAGTGGCCCTGCTTTGCTGCTTAATTTCAAATGACAGCTCTATGAAGATATATGATGTGGTCAATTATGATACGATGGTCATGATATGCCTTCCATTTGTTCCTGGTAGTGCAGAATCGGTCTAAAAACAAGGTGATCTCAGAAGAGGTATGAGGAGGCCAATTGTAGGTTTCCAGATGACAGGATTTTACTCCTTGACATGATGAAGATACTTACACAGTTTTCTATCCTCTAGGCACATTTGGGACCAGTTAAAGTTATGAAGTATAACCCTGTCTTCGATATCGTGAAATCTGCTGATGAAAAGCGAATCACTAGACATTGGAAGCCAGGTAAACTAAAGTTCCCTGATGGAAAGTATGGTTTCTGCTTTGTATAAATGTTTGCTGATGCCTCATTCTCAAGTTTGTTATTCAATTTGATATTCCAAAAAGAAGATTGTGGGCCTGTTTCCTGTATGTCATGCACTATGAGACCTTCTCTTGTTATCAGAATCTAGTTTAACCAAGAAGCTCCTTTTATATCTTTTGTCAATTTATCACTCGTGACTTGATGGTTTTTGATCTTTAATCTTGTATAAAATGTGATCACATTTGGTTGTCTTCCCTTGTGAAACTTAAGTCCTTGCATAAAAATGGCTAAGACATTAAAACCTGGCAATCTAATCCAATGCTATGTAAATGTGTTCCATCTGGCAATCATATAAACCTGGCAAATATCTCATCCCACGGTTTAATTATTTGTGCAATTCATAGTTAGCCATACATAAAGCAATGTGCAAAATGATCCAATCTTTGAAATTCTCAAAACTCCATGTAAATTGTTTGAAAACAAAATTAAGGCAGATGTCCAACTACAAATTGAAACTTTTGATATCAAAACAAATTCACTAATAAAAAGATAAGAAGAGTCTTGATACAAATCATCCAGCAACCAGTTGTCTTTCTTAGTCAAAGAGACTAAATCCCATGTCCTGCAGCAAATCAAAGGACAAAGCACAAGTTAGCAGATGATAATAAACATATATCAAATTCTGAGCCTCAGGCAGGCAAACAAACAAACAAAGTTCAGACATACATCATCGGACTCTTCCTTCTCTTCCACCTTTTCCTCTTTCTTAGCCTCTGCTGCTGGTGCTGCGCCACCACCCCCACCAGCAGTAGGAGCTGAGGCGGCAACAGCAACACCACCACCAGCTGGCACTGAGGCTAATTTCTCCCTACCACTTGCAATCAGCTCTGTTATATCATGTCCAGCAACTTGAGACAACAGCAACTCGATCCTATCATCATCCGCCTCAGCTCCAACTGCATTCAAGACGAAAAAGCTTCAATTTTTACAACCCAGTCTTTGGGTACAATTAGCTTTCACAAAAACAAATACTTCAATGAATTACCCGCAAATAATGCCAGATTTTACCAAATCAATGTTTATACACTCCAGCAACAAAGTAATCCACCCAATCCACAGGGGAACAATGGACACAAGTAACAGACACGAGATTCAAAGCCAAAAAAACTTTTAAAAAAAAAAGGGGATCAGAATAATAGCCCATCACATACGTAGGATACAAATGCATTATCTTAACAGCCATTAGATTCTCAATTAACACCGCAGCAGGTGACTAGACAATGCACAATCAAGAGAACAAAACGAAATATCAAAAGCTGAAAAATATGGAGCAGGAAAAAAAAATACCAGATCCGAGAATGCGCTTCAAGTCGTCAGCCTTTGGGCAGTCGTTGCCACCCAAAACGGCAAGCAAGTAAGCGGCGACCACCTTCATTTCTGCTCTCAAACACACAAATGCACAATCAGACACAATCAATCAATCAATATACTATACAGATACAGAGAGATATTGAGAAACATAATATACTTAGTAGATTACAGAAGAAGAGACTAGGGTCTTTGTGGTTTGCTCCTAGGGTTTTGCAGCACTAAGTGAAAGCGGCAAATGAGACTCAAGTATAGCTAGGGTTTTTATTGTGCCTACCAGACCCATTTGGTGTGTTTGGCTACTTGGAATATGTAATCCACGTCCGCGGACAAATCTGTACGTGTTTCGTACTTTCTAATATCCTCTTTAAAATATTAGAAAGTTAAAATGTTTAAATAATATTAAATTATTATAAAATTAATATGTCAATAGTTTATAAAAGTTTAATATTACGTAGTCTAGATTATTTCTATTATCATAAATAAGAAATAATAATAATAATAATAATAATAATAATAATATATCAATTTATATTAATATATAATAAATTAGTAATAAATTTAATAATTCAAAAAAATTTAAATTTAATATAAATCTTAGAATAATTATTATTATTATTATATTTCTAAAGAATAGTGTGACTGATCATCATCAAAAGTTTTAAATTTTTCAACAGTAAAAGCTCATAACTCATGCTTTCATCTAAATATTTGCATAAATATCTTCTTTTACTTTTAAATAAATTACAGATTAGTAATATATAATGTTATTCTCTAACAAATTAGACTTCTAATGTTAAATATATTCAAAATAAGATATTATCTGAGGATCATTAATCGATCTTAATCATTCATCATGATAAATGTGTTTTTTTAATTAATTGCTTTTTCAAATATATTATAATTAAGATCGAGAGAAAAATTTTCTTGAATCATACGTTCTCCTTTTACTAAGCATCTTGAATACATGATGAAGAAATTATAAAATCAATAATAAAAAATAAAGTTAGTGAAAAATAAAAACAAATCAATAAATTTCATGTGCTTCACTCTCCGATTATAAGTAACGTAAATAAGGTCATTAAGATTTCGACATTCTAAGCAAGTTCATTTTTTGTATGGATACTTGCTCCAATTATATTCGCAATTTGTTGTAGAAAGTTGTTTGATTGAGTAGTTTAATAGCAACCTTTTTCAATGTTAATGCACTTTCTCCAAAAAAATCTCCACGAGTGTTTTACGTCAATAGTTATAAATGTTAAAAAAAATAATAAGTAAAAGATAAACTAAAAATATGACAACTTATCGGGTTGCACTTTTTTCATCATAAGTTTTCTTTTTGCATAAGATCTAACAAAACTCTCCAAACTTTCACTATACAATTTAATTTCATTAGTTGCCTTTGATTGCTTTTCATTAAAGAAAATGTCTTTGCATTCAATGATATCAAAGAGACCACTCATAATATCAACATATGAACATATATCTCTACCATATAAGCAATAAGGGTTGAGGAAGTAGGTTGTTAAATGGATCCCTTGAGAAATATGCGTATCCCATTGTCGGTAAAGAATATTTATGAAACGCTTGTACAATTTCTTCTTTCATTAAAAAGATTCATAATTGTTTTGTAAACTCTATACACTTTAGGATATATATATATGACATCTTATTTGAGTTTACAATCTTTAACATCCTTATAAGCAAAGCCACAATTTTCATAATAATCAAGCAAAAATCTCAAAATTTATTATCCAGAATAATAGCATAAACTTTTTTTTTTGTACTCTTTGATAACTTATGACTTGAAAAGCATATTTTTGTCACTAAATTCTAAAGTACTTCTTTATGCTTATAAACACTTTTCAAAGTCATCGACGTATTTGCAAACCTAGTAGCAACGGAATGCATAATGTTTACCCAATCTTCTTGCTTTCCCAACCAATACAAAAATACACTATGATTATACACAAAAATCATTATCTTAGATGCACGTGAAGCATAATTAGAAATATGGTCCATACAATCAATATCTTTAAAAATGAGATTTATGTAATGAGCCGCATATGGAGACTAATAAACATGCCTACACTTTAATTGTAACAAGTACACGGTTGATATATAATTAGTTGCATTATCTATAACAAAGTGCATAATATTTTTTGGTCCAACTCATTCAACAATTTCAAAAAATAATCTAAATGAAGCATGAGCACTTTTCACTGTATCAGAAGTATCAACAATCTTGACAAAATATGTTCCATAATGACAATAAATTAAGAAATTAATCAAAATCCTTTGTCTTTGATCAATCTACTCACTTGTTTATAATAGTGCATCTTGTTATTTCCCCAATTAAAATTATATGTATCTACAATCAACCGACATTCCTTTTTTAAATCTTAAAGCAAAGGTACACGAATTTTATAATAAGAACGTTCCTTAAATCTTAGACCTATTGATGTTATAGCATCTATTGCTTTTTGAAAATAGGTGAATTCAAAACATTTAAAGGAACATATGATTGACAGAACATCTAGTTCATGCTTTGTTTATATCGCAAAACAACATCCTTATCAACTAAAACACTTTTTAAACTAAGTTAAGAACCAATAATAGCTTTTGGAGGAAAATAAGAATATATGTTAACAACAACTTTCCTTTAAACTTTATCTAATACTTGTCATTCTTCATCATCTCCAAAAGATATATTACGAGCCTCTTTATTTTCCTTTTGCTTATTTACTTGTTATTATAAATAATTTCCTTTTTATTGTAAATAATTTCCAATACTCACATGTACATCAAATAATACTTTTTTTTAAGAAGCAATATTACCCTTAATATTATCACAATAGTCTTTCATTTTATAAATTCCTCCCCTTTAAACTTTCTATTGCAAGATATACAATTATATTACATATTTCCATCAAATTACCCTTAACATTAGATCAAACTTACCATGAGTAGAAGATGTTAAGTTCTTTAGAAAAATTTGAAGATTCCATATTCTCCATTATAATTGCAACCTGAAAATACAAAAAAAAATTTTGTAAGTTTTGTACACAACTATAAGATTTGAACATTATAAGTAAGCAACATACATTGAAAATACTTTTCCTACTGAATACATTTTATTTAACAAACTAGTATAAGTAATAATGTTCATGTTAAAATGTGGTAATAGGAAAATTCAAAAAAAAAAAAGACATACAACCACACGTTCGAGGATTGGCATCTTGAAACTTGCTTTCTCTTATGCTTTAATCAAGTTCACTAGTTGATCCTATAATGCTTGGATCTACCTTTCCAAGACTTCAAAATGTGATGCATAAAATGAGACTTCTTCTTCACCTGAGGGTAAAGGACTGATGAGTGCTTCCACTAGAGTAATATGCTCATTAAGATTGTTGCCTCCTGCCATTAAATCACCAACATAACTCTGATACTAGTTGTTACAAAAACTTTGCAATGAACTCTAAGTTCTCACCTAAAATGAGTCAAAAATTTAAGTATGGTAGATGGAAATTTGCTATTCAACTCAACCTTCCTGATTCTCTTATGTTTAAGGTGTTTCATACAAAGTATAAAGTAAAACCAATGAGATTTACCAAGCCAACACAACAAATTGGACATTAGTAGGAAAAGAAATATGCACAAAACTCTTACAACAAAAATGCTAACCTTTATATTACTTACAATTTAGACAAATGATATGAAAGTTCCAACTCTCTCTGATGAATATAACATTTTCTTAAATGAGCTATTTATAAGCTTTTGGAAACTTGTTGGGGAATCATATAAGAGAGTGAACATAAGGACACTAAGTCACTAACTTAGTTGGTGGTTGAGATCTTCAACTACTTTAGGTACTACTTTAATAATTGATTTACATAACTTACCACCGACTCACTCCAAAATAGAAGATACATGCGATAAATGAAGGCAAGACACTTAATTCATGTTCATTGTCATGTCCTCCTACCTCTTTGGTGATTTATCCCACTAACTTTGACACGTTACCATTGATCTTCATCTTACGGAGAAAGTTAGCCAAATTTTGAACAAATTTGCATATAATTCAACCAATGCGCACCTATGGTCTAGTTTGTTCATCCATAATGCATCGTTGGAGCACCAATTCATCTTAGTCCCACTAAAGATGTCTAAGGTAAGTCTAACTTATCAAAGTCAAGCCGATCAATGCTCCATGGTCTATCAAAGTCAACCAAAGCTTAAATCATGCTTGATCTCATTTGGTTAAGTCACTTTGGTTTTTTTTTATATGCTTTCCTCGTGCCTAATCTATGTTAAAAGTTGGTCAAGACTCACCAATGTTAATAAAATGGTCCTGCAATGTTAAAAGGATAACAGTGGGGTACTAGTAGTGTCAGCTCTGGGTAGGGGCAGGCAAGACATTTACCTAGGGCCCACCTTTACTAGGGACCCACTTTCAATGTATTTTAACGTCATTTTTTTTATTTAGAATGGTAGTAAATCTTTGATTGTAGAATAAGAAAAAGTTAACGTTAACTAATAAATAGCTTCTTTTATTAGCTACATTATCGAAAAAGTTAGCGTTAACTTTCTTTATTAGTTATGCAACTTTAACTTGTTATATTTATAAATATCTTTCAAGCATTTGAGTGTATTTTTTATACTCTAATTTTTTTATTTTCACTACTATATGAATCTAAGATATTTGAACTCAAAAGTTGGTGGTTAAAAAATTTCACAGTTATGTATTCTGAGTTCTGAGTGATAATTTAAAGGAAAAGTTTATGATTTTATTTATTTTTAACTTATTAAATATTTGAACATATTCTAATTAATTAGTAATTTGTTATTAACATGGACATTGTACTGACATTTTAAATCAAAAACATAATATTAAAGGATATTACATCTATTTGTGTTTCTCCTCTTTTATTTTTAAATTACTTATTATTTATAAAAATATAATTAAACATTAATAAATAATTTAATTTTTTTAATTGTAATTTTCATTATACTTTTCTACATGTAATAATTATTGGATTTGTGTTTTTGTAAAGGTTCACATAAGTTTAGTTATAATATGATTAAATCAAATAATTTAAGTTACTCAATTCAAAGTCTACATAAACGATTTCATTTATTATAAAAATTTATATAATTATATTAAACATGTTGTGATAATTAAATAATAATAAAAATTATTTGATAATTAAATAAGACTTTACATAGTTGGATGTGTTTGATTGATTTTTTTATAAATAGGTTGGTATCATTAGATTACTACATTTACCATTATGCTAATTTCTATAAAAGACAATTTTTATTAAAAAAATCAATAATGTTAATTAAATTCAAAAGTTACTAAAAATATTTGATTTAATAATTTGGACCTTTATCATAATATTTGTAAAATATTATTAGCTGATGTTATAATTATTTAATATTTTGTTGAGTATGTAAACTTATAAATTGTGTCACTTATGTATGAATATTAAATTTTAATAATAAAAATATCCTTTTAAAATTTAAATATTTGCATCATTGTTTTAAAAATCAAACTGGACATTGAACCGCTTAAAGGAAAAGTTTAAAATTTAAAAGTTCAATCAGTATTAAATCGCTATTAAACCGGTATATAATAAATAAGAAATAAAATCAACTTTTTATTTCGATTCAATTTATTTTAATAAATAATAACCCTTATTGTGAAAATTAATCAATTATTTGTTTTTTATAAATTAATCAATTTTAATAGTTTTTAATAAAATTTTGATTAATAAAAATAGTCTCTTTTAATTATATTTTAAAATGTTCAATTTTTTTATCTTTAACCGAATTTATAATAATGTAATACTAATTGAACTTTTTAAATATTTCAATTTAGATTTTAATATTAAAAAATAAAATTTGAAAATTTTTGTTGCAAAATATTGAATTTTTAAGTTTTATTATTTATTTTAAATATGATATAAAAGACAATATAATACATCTTAATTATTCATAAAAAGTAAAAATCATTATCAAATTTTCAAAACCAACGTCTTTCACTGTGAAGGTCCATTTCTGGGAGCAGTATCAGAGTCAGGCCTAGGTTACCCACATTGCGAGTTCGATTCCTCAAATAATAATAGATCTCGACCGCGTGACATGAGTCCAATTCTGGGAATGATAAACAATCTCGACTCTATGTGAGGCAGGGGTATATTTAGAATTTGATAACGCCCTACGTTCAACTCGAGTTTTAGGTAGGTCAGTGGTTACACTCAGAAGGACAAAAACAATTCACAAATAATAAAGAAATGTTTCATCCCACTTCTTACCTTTTACGTCCTGCTCAAAGTAAAGCAATCAATTCCCATTTAAAGTATTCAAGAAAAGTAGCAACAAGACGGATGACTTTGGACTTCTGATGTTCCTTTGTCCATCGTACAGAACGCGACCCTTCTTCTAGATTTCTCTTCTCTCTTGTTGTTTCGTTTGCTCTCTGTCTGTCTCTTTGGGTTTTGCAATTTTTCTTTGCATGTTGTGAAGGTTCCTTGTTTTATGCTTGATCTCCATTTGCGAATGGATGGTCGGGTGGATGGTGAAGAGAAGATCTATGGAGGTAGTGAAGAGAAGGCAGTGGAGAGGAGAGGAAAAGCCCGAGAGAGGATTGATGAAATGAAACTTAAAAGTAGCATTTAAGTATAATTATTTGTAGTCTTTTACGGTTGACAAAAAATCGGTTAATTCGTTAATAAATTGACCGATTTTAATACATAGAGATTATTAGGTGGGTTTAAACTTTTTCTTATCATACCAGTTTTTAAAACCTTAATTTGTATATTGTAGATCTTTTGAGACCTTTATTTAACTTCATCGGCCTATAAAATGTCAGGAGCGACTTGCGATACTACCATCAATTTTAATATTTTACTATGCAAGATCTCCTTACAAAATCGTTAGTAGTCTTTGTTAATACTTGATATCTATCTTCTGTCTCTTTCCTTAGCCGTCAAAGCCCTTGCATTTATCATTGATTTGTATATTCTTTGTGAAGTGTGATCCTCTGTTGTTATCTAATTAATCAGTATAGTTTCTAAATCCTCCATCAATGTGAGCTCTCATTTAATTTCCATTTAAGGGTGATTGACAGAAACTCCCATTAACAACTGTACTTGAGGGCAGACACCTAGCATGACTTGTGCATGAGCCCGTCTCTGAAACAATACCGCGCCATCCACGAGACAGGTACCAGCTTTCATCCTCCTCTGACGCTAGGTAAGCAAGCAGGGGTCATTGTTATCCGAACTATAATTGGGCTTTAAACAAAAGGTTTAGTGGTTTTAGAAGGTTTTACAATCAGGAAACACATCATCGGTCCATTATCATTTCTCTAAACCCAGAAACCAATTCCTTACAAGTTAGTTTCCTTCTGTAAGATTCAATCTCAAAGTTCTCACTAGTTGTAGTAACAAACATTTTTTCAAGATTGGTATTTGCTTAACTTGCAACTGCTCTTTTTCTTTTTCTTAAACTCAATGTTTCAGTTGGAAAATGCCGTTTGTCCTCTCGTCCTGTTGGTGCTTGACGAAATTACCCAATTAAATTCTCTCTGTAGTGTTCACCCTTTTCGTTTTAAGAACTATCGCTCTATCTTATTTCTTATGATGATGAACAAAATCGGGTTTCTTGGTTTCAGTCTTTTGTTTATCCATTATGAAGCTGATATAGAGCTTGTACTAGACCTATAAATACATATGTATACGCAGGGTTGATTCTATTTTGGTCACTCATATCAATCATCTTTCTGTTTTATGATTTATAGGTTCCATTTAATAATTCCAGTCGGTTTCGCAGGTGAAGACTTTACTCGAAAGCAATCATGGATGGTATGTCAATTGTCTTGCCTTTCTTTGTTTCTATCCTTCTCTCATTTTTCTCCCGGTTGTTTCATAACGAAATGCCCCTTGTTGAGAGTCGAGTTACATTTTTTTTTAGTTTCTCTCTTCAGTGGATTGTCTGTAGTTCAAAGTCTTACGTGTTAATGCTGTGAGATGGTTTTGCTTGCTTCTTGAAAAAAATCAGAGTGCTGGATTTAGATCCCAATGGCCAGATCAAATACCCTTCAAGTTGGTAATTAAATATTTGATCAGAAAAGTAAAGGGATATTGTTACTGCTTATGTAGATAGCACAATTCCATGTCTGATCAATCTAAAACAAAGCTGGTTCGGAAAATGTTAAAGAATCTTTGAGTCTGTAGGCTGCTGTATACAATTCAAGGTACATCAAGAAATGTCAATGGTGCTATTAGGAATATAAACTTCATACAGAAGATTGTGGATAAAATGCCTAGGGTGTATGCCTATCGATAGTTAAAGAAATTAATGCTTTGTAAATAATAGGCATTCATGTAGCATTTGTTTGATTAAGTTGCACTCTTATTTCATGCTTTGTCAGTTTAGATTAGATCTCAAATGGTTTAAAGTTCATCCTACAAGAAAGGTTTTAATTGGAGTTTTCTTCTTTCAAATGCATAACCACAATCCATATATGAAGTGTGCCTTAGATTGGTGCCTTACCTCATTTCTCTTTCATTTTAATCATATTATATATAACTAACAGTTTGACGATTTGTGCTGTGGATTCAGTTGATGCACAACCAACTATGGAGGAGACTATATTGGTTGGAGATGATCTGATGATGGGTCCACCATCTCCTATTGTACCACCAGAAATTGCCTCTCATGTGCTTGAAGGTGTTAACTTGTGTGATGGTATATTAAGGACCCTCTTTCTATGTAAGTTCCTTTGCTTTTAAGGATTCAAGGCTTTCTTTGGCATGCATAGAGACTTTCCAGTAAACACAATTAGTATAAAATAATCTGTGCGTCATAACTGTTCATATACTATTGAGTGTAGATAATAGATTGCCAACACACATCTAATTCTATGACCATGATATAGTAGAAGAATAGATGCTGCCTCATACACATGAGATAGTCATCTCAACTTGATACAACCGGGGAAGAATGAATCAGTTGTAGTGGCTTAATGTTCCTGATTTTCATTGAGAAGATTTACTCGTATGGTTATCTCATTCTTGCTTTACATTGTAGGTTTGCAAGTCAATGAAACTGAACCTTTTTGTCAAGATGAACTTTCTTTGTATCATGATTGTGCTGTAAACAGGGTCAGATGCTTTCTTCTTTTATTAGTTTTTCATTACAAAAAAAAAAAAGGAATGCTTTAACATTTATATGATAATATTTTACATTCTTGGCTGTCAAACTTATGAACTTTTGTTTAAAAGCAGGACCAGGTGATAAGGCAACGACTTCAAGATAGTGAGCATAAGTTGGGTTTATCAATGCCTTTAGATGAAGCAAAAGCGAGAGCTTCTCAGCTTGAATCAGAAATCACATCTTTGGAGAGGTAATTTTCATAACTTTTAATGTTTATGATCACGGAAACAAACTATGCAAAAAATGTTCATTATGACTATTGGTTGCTTATGGTTTCTTCTAAGTTCAAGTTTATTTACTTGGAACTATCTGTGGCTGTGTAAGTATAATTGATACACGTATTGCATTTATTAGCTCCTATGGTATTTAATAAAAATGAAATATTGAGGAATTGCTGTGAATTCCTTAGCTCTGACTTAAGTATCTCCATCGAGAATCCTCAAAATTCTGAATACCTTGGAAGAAGAGCAGCATCTTTCAGTGGCTGTTAAGGTCATTTTGTACCTTTTCAACATTTAAATAATGCAGGGACACCACATTAGTGAGCCATCTAGTTGTTTCAAAAATGTAAAGAATCACATGATCCTAGAGCTTTCTCAAATTTATTGCTTCTTCACTCATTATCTTCAAAAATGGTAGCGATAATAACAGTATCTTATTTCTGAAGGGTTACGTACACTTAAGGCACCTGATGGTTTAGATAGTTTCATGAATGAGCTTGTTTTTTTTTTCCTTTTTATTATGTTGACTATCAAATCATAGGGACTGCAGCACTAAATTGAAACTACAATGGGTTCCAATGCCTTTTGAAGGGATCAGAAAAGTTCACATAATTCCTCTGCTCTATGTTTTGATCCAATCCACAAAATTATGTCAGCTGATGTCCGTTCTTGTTGTATTTATCCAAACTAGTCATGAGTTGTTGGGCTTGAATGAATATCTAGATTTCCAGCATGTCCATGTGGAAGAATGGAGAGTACTTTGCCATAACTAAATTAGCAAATTTAGGTTGCAAGTCAGTTCACGTTGATCTGAAATCCTGCAAAGAGAAGCCTGGTGGACTTCACCATTTTCTAGTTACTGATATCAATATGTTTAGTGGAGTTATAAGACGAGAGCAGTTGCATTATTCTTGTTTGCATTTCTATTTTATTGTTGCACTCCCCTTTGTACCAAAAGAGAATAGAGTTTGTGTTATGGTTGTTCTGGATTT
>JAOSBN010000178.1:3621190-3639987 GCA_027563595.1 Erythroxylum suave | reverse complement strand
TGTTGTTTAATGGTTGCTGTCATGTTTTCGTGGCAGAAAAGAGCGTTCTAGTCCGACCCCAAATAAATATTGATAGGATATGAATAAATTCTACTTAAGTTACCAATGCAGACCACTGGCTCCTATTTTGTCTTTCAAAGACCAGACAAAACCTTCTTCTTCTTTTTTTTACTCTTTTTCTGCTATAACATTTTATAGTTATACATTATTCAAGTTCTTCATACAATTAATTTGCATAACTTTGTTTGTCTATTTAATTAATAATCTATTGGGATGCCGAAAGTCTTCGTCGACGGTAGTTTGGAGGGCTTTATATGCTTTCCCAAGCTAGAAGAAGTCACTTCATCGCGCCGTGTCATTTGTCGTAAGAATATTCCAAATGTTAGTTCAGCAGAATTTCATCTTTACCAGCAAAAAAAAAAAAAATTCCTATAATTATCCAGTAATCTGAACTAGGCATGACAAAAAAGGCTAGATCAATATAACCTTACCTAGCCTAAACAGTTTGGCTCGAATTGATCAGATTCAGATCGAGTCTAAATTTTGTTTTAATTTAGAGTTGAAACATAAAAATTTTAAATAAAACAAAGTAATTTTTAATTGTTTAAATTAAAAAACAAATTTAATTATACCCAATTAAATTTGGGCTCGAATTTGCAGCATCTAACTCAATCATACTTCAAGTTTGATCCAAAAATTTGGATATTGAATTTCAAGCCCAACCCATTTAAAATTACCATATCTAGCCCAATTGTATGGGTAAGAGAGAACCACTAACTTAATAATACAAAAGATGAAATTAGTAAATATCCAACAAAGATTTCTTATAAAAAATATTTCAAACATTCTTATGTTATTCAATTAAATTAAATTTTAGATAATTTGATATCACCAAATTCACAATTTATGTATGAAATGATTACGTATAATATTGTACCGAAGACAGACAGGTTCTTCAGAATTAGTGACAAATTCTTATCCTTGTTTGTTCCAAAATCTTATAATCTTTTGTTTCATCTAAAATTCGCAATGTCGAGCGTGAAGAAACAATAAGAAAATTAGTTTATAAAAGTGGAAAAAGACAATATTGTATTTTACTTGGAATACGTGTGAGAAATGAAGCTAGGCTTAGCAATTGTGCCCGGCCCAAGGCCCGACAAGTAATAAATAAATGACGTCGTTTTTTAAAATGTTTTTGAAAAAATAAAAGTAGAGATTGGGTCGGGCTCGAGCCGGGGCCCACTTTTCCATGATCAAATTTTCTTAAATATCATATAATAAGTTAGTAATGTAAACATTTGTTAAGGATGATTTCAATTTGAAAAAAATAATATTTATATCGTTATATGTGTTGTTTATTATTTTTAAACATTTGAAGTGTTTAACTCAAATTCAGTGATTTTTTTTTTTGGAATACAACGGAAAACAGAGAGTGCTAATAACGTCTATAGAGGCATCCTTTCATGTCGCAGTACATAAGGTCGGTAAGAGCTCTTGGCGGCTCCTCAAGAATGTGTAAGCCAGAGGCAGCAACAGTCGCTAATGCAGCCAGACGATCCGCACACTGGTTCTTCTCGCGGTAAATGTGGGACAGAGTCACCTCCCAGGGTCGGGATAGTAAAGACCGAATACCTGCAATCAGAGAGTTAAGATCAGTCAGCTTAAGGTGCGAAGAAGATAAAATATTGATAACCTCCAGGGAGTCCACTTCGACGGCGATGCGTCGATAACCGCGCGCCCAAGCTAGTTTAAGGCCCGAGTGTACGCCCCACAATTCAACCGTCAGTGGGGATCCTCCTGGGAGCTTTTGTAGAAACCCGCCCTGCCACTGGCCTAGGTGATCGCGGAGTAATCCCCCAGCACTGATGAAATTATGGGTTGTTGGAGCGGCCCCATCAGTGTTGAGTTTGATCCATCCCTCGTTGGGCCTACTCTAACCAACCCATTGGCCCTGCTGTCGTGTCTGCTGGGGAAAGACTTTAGATTCGATTGTCTGCGCACGCTCGATCCACTTGACATACTCCCAAATGATCTGTATGTCGTTCGTTGGCCAATCAAATCCCTCCTCAAACAGACTTTTATTCCGCCAGTGTCAAAGAAACCAGCAAATTACTCCATAGATACGAGTCCACCCGGACTGGTTGACCTGGTCTGGTTTGAGGAGGTTCGTCGGTAACCAATTCTCCTCCCCTAGCTGGAAGAAGTCCGCATCCACCACGTCCGGGGGAAACTGTCACCAGAGAGATTGTGGACGTGGGCAATCCCTTAGTACATGGAGAAGGGTCTCGGTGTGACCACAATAATGATAGCTGCTAGTCCCTGATATATGCCGTGCCACACGTTGCGTGTTAGTGAGCAACTTAGCTTTACCCACCAACCAGAGGAACGAGCGGATCCGTTGGGGTCCTGGCCATTTTCATATTAAGTCCCATAGGCGGCGATTGTCCGCAGGGGACTGGCCTTCAATAAGGGCATAAGCCGATGCCACTGTAAAACGCCCATGAGGGGAAGGGCCCCAGCTGACTGTGTCCTCCCGCTGGGGTGCCTTGGAGGGTTGGGTGACCGCTATATCCCGACATACGGGAGGGGGCAGGAAATGCTGGAACTCATGCCATTTCCAATCTCCAGTAGAGGTAAGGTAATCCGACACCTTGTATTGGAGGACCCTGTCTAGAATTATGGCAGTCGAGTTTTCGATAAGAGGGCCCCAGTCCTCCACCCAATTGTCCAGCCAGAACAATATGCGTTCCCCATTCTCCAAAGTCCATTTAGCTCCTTGCCTCACATGATGCCACGTTGCGGCAATCCCCTTCCAACAGGCAGAGGCCCCGGGGCGGCTCACCGACATGGGGAGTGACTGGAGGTCCAGGCAATACTTGGCCCTGAGGACTTGGACCCAAAGCGCTTCCGGGTGAGTAATTATCTCCCATCCCAGTTTAGCTAGAAGTGCATCGTTTGAGGAGCGAATACGTTTGATGTCGAGCCCCCCTTGCGCTTTGGGTTGGCACACCTCCTCCCATCTGACCAAATGGGTTCTCCTCTGACCGGGGTGTGAGCCCCAGATAAATCCGCGCATTAATTGTTCGAGATCCTCGCAGAGATGTCTGGGGAGTCTTACGGTTTGCATCGTGTAAATGGGCAACGCTGCGATAACCGATTGGGTGAGGGTAACCCGTCCCGCTAATGACAGCATCCGGGCCCTCCATCCAGCTAGTTTGTTGTACGCGTTGTCCAGCAGATACTTATAGGTTCGCTGGTTGATTTGCTCATGTAGCAGTGGGACGCCGAGGTACTTTCCTAGGTTAGAAGTGCATTTAACTTGCAACCTCTGACTAATGTGAGCCCGCACTGCTCGGAGGATGTTCTTGGAGAAATAGACCATAGTTTTAGTCATATTAACCTGAAGTCTCGAAGCTTGGCAAAAAACGTCCAACGTTTTGCGCAGGATCGCAGCTTGATCAGCTGTGGCTTTGGCGAACAGGACTAAATCGTCGGCGAAAAACAGATGGGAGAGAGGGGGGCCTGTTCGGCCTATTTTTAGCGGTTGCCATTGTCCTTGCTCACCCGCCCCGGAGATTAGCTGGCCAAGGCGTTCCGTGCTTAGAACAAACAGGTACGGCAACAGAGGGTCCCCCTGTCGTATACCCCGTGTAGGATGGAATGCCGGAGCAGGAACGCCTTGCCACAGTACTTGCATTGTCACCGATGTCACGCATTGCATAATGATGGAGATGAGCAGGGTTGGAATGTCGATGACTGTGAGGGTTTCGCGAATGAAATCCCACTCGAGGCAGTCGTAAGCTTTTTCCAGGTCCACTTTCAGAGCGAGATAGCCTGTCTTACCCTTGGATTTACGCATCGTGTGGATAATCTCTTGAGCGATAACTATGTTGTTAGTAATATGCCAACCTGGGATAAAACTACACTGATTGGCCGCCACTAAATGATCCATGTGCGGTTTGAGTCTGTTCACCAAAACTTTGGATAGAGTTTTGTACAGCACTGTGCAAAGACTGATTGGGCGAAATTGCGTGATCGAACGCGGGGAAGGTACTTTTGGTATCAATACGAGGAGTGTATGATTCAGGTTCGTGTCCCACCGCTCAAGGCGAAAGACTGCTTGGATGTAGGCCACCACTGCCGGCCCAACTGTACCCCATTGGTGCTTAAAGAAGAGTGCATTGAACCCATCCACCCCCGACACCTTGTGAGGATTGATTCCAAAAAGTGCACTTTTAATTTCACTAGAATGAAGAGGGAGTGTTAACGCTCGGAGGTGAGCGTCGGATAAAGCAGGAAAGCCCCCTACGGTTGGTAACCGATTACGTCTTTCTGGGCCCTGAGTATAGAGCTGTTCAAAGTACGTCTTGGCCAGGCCGCGCAATGCCGCAGGGTCCGAGATAAGGGGGCCACTAGGGTCGCTAAGATGCTGAACACGAAGTTTTTTCCTCTTGGCTAAGGTGACGGTATGGTAATACTTAGTATTGCAGTCGCCTTTGGAGATCCAGTCGCAACGGGCTTTTTGGTGCCAGAAAAGTTCCTCCTCTGCCAGCACCTAGCTCAATTCCTTGCTGAGCTGGTCTTCCAACTCTTGTAAGGAGTCAGAATTGTGATTCTGCATATGTCTCTGGATGCCGTCCAAACGAGCTAGGATACGTTTTTTCCTAGCAAAGAGGTTACCGAAGCTGGTGTGGTGCCAGTGTTGCAGATGTGTAGAGAGGGAGGTGAGGGCAGTGCTCAGGTCCTCCGCATTGGCCGTCCAGTGGGCCGCTACCACCGCCGCAAACTCGTCCTGTGTTATCCAAGCATTTTGGAACCGAAAAGGGGTTTGGGTCGGGGGCCTCTGCTGAACGGGAAAAATAGAAACGAATAAGGGCCTATGATCTGAGCCTAGAAAGGACAGGTGGCGAATGATGGTATGAGGGAAGGTCTCAATCCAGGTTGTAGAACCAAGCACTCGATCCAATCGGGCCTGGAGATGACCCCTCCGCCAGGTAAATCTTGATCCAGAATATCCCAGGTCATGCAGGCCACTATCTTGTACCCAGTCCCTAAACCGGGTCGACATAACACGAGCGTTGGCAGTGCCTCCCCTCCTATCTGAGTATTCGAGTTTTGCGTTGAAGTCACCGCCAATAATCCAGGGCCTAGTTCGCGAATCCCCTATCCACTGAAGTAGGGGCCAAAGAAGATTTTGGGTGGGGACTTGAGGACTTGCGTAAACACAGGTGAAATCGAACTGATGTGGTCCTATTTGGATGGTAGTATGAATAAACTGACGGTGGGCTACGGCAATTGTGAGCTCTATCGGTTTTGACCAACAAACCCAGATACCTCCCGAAAAGCCTTGGGCTTCGACCCAGAAGGAATAGTCATACCCGAGCTGTTGAACGACTTGGTCAGCCTTATGACCACTAATTCAGGGCTACAAAAGCACTAGAATTCCTGGTTTGTAGTGACTAATATAATTACGTAAAATATTCTGGAAAGTGGGGCTTCCGACCCCTTAGAAATTCCAAAGAAATATCGACATAAAATTAATCGGAGAGGAAAAGGTGCTAACCCGAATGTGGCTGCGGGCTCGCGCTACAGCTAATCACGTCGATTGGCCTGGGGCCTGTGGTTGCGGGTGTGGGGACTTCCTCGCGGGAAGCTAAAGGTGGGGAGTTCAGCATCCCGGTGGCGCCAGTTGATGGGTCTGGAGGTTCCGTGGGGAGCGCAACGGTTTCCTGCTGGGTTCGAAGTACCACCGCTGGCCCTTCCACTCCTGTCATCTGCTGTGGGTGCTTCGCCAAGTCCGATCCATTGGTTCCTAAAGTTTGGGTATCACAGATCATGTCAGTGTGGGAGGAAAGTGCAACCGCAATGTGTTGTGCAGTGTCGATGGGTTGGAAGCGGGTCTGTGGCAGACTGGGTGGGCTGGGTGACTGGGGAGCTGGGCCCATTGGGCTTGTCGTTGTTGCTATGGGGCGAGGCCCCCCAGTCCTTCCCTTTCCTCCACCCCGCATGGGTCTTCTAGGCCCTGGCATTGATGGCCCCATCTTGCGCATCCTAGCTTGATCCATAACGCCTCCCTGCGGTAACCGTTGGCCTGTACCTGCTTCTGCGTAGCTAGCCGTTGCGTCTGATAGATCCATGCTCTCCGCCCCCAAGACGCCGGCCTCTGATAGAATAGAGTAACGTGATCCTGTTGTCCCATCAGCTGGTCATTGCATTGGAACGTCCTGACCGTTCGGTCTTGGTGGCCGTGGCCCAGTCGTTTTCTTACGTACCTGCGTCCAAGGGCCATAACCATGGATGGTAACAGGTGCCGTTTGCGAGGTGGAGGCTGCAGCTGTGGGCGGTCGACTAGCCTCCGCTGGCCTTGTACTGGCGGTGGGTGGGCTGACAGTGGCGGTGGGACTGATATTCCGCAGGCAGCGATGGGCTTCGTGTCCGACAAGGCCACAGCCGAAGCATATGTCCGGTAAGCCTTCGTAGGCCACCAGTATTAATTCGCCGTCAAGTTCTACACAGGATCGGACTGGGGCTAACAGATCGATTTCAACTGCCACCCTCGCGAATTTATCGCGTTGTGCGTGGCGGGTATTGGCGTCAATCTTCACCGTTCGTCCCACCAAGTTTCCGAGAGCTGTGAGGATCATGGGATGATAACGGGCAATGGGTAAGTCGGGAAACCTGATCCAGACGACGGCTCGGCTGGCTACGCCGTGAGATGGCCGAAAATCCACGGACCAACGTTGCACCGTCAAGACTTGGCCGAAGATAACCCATGGCCCGTCCGTTAATGCATGGTAGAAATCGTCGGACTCGAGAAATTTCACGATGAAGAACTCATTCTCCAGGTCGACCAGCTTCAGGGGTCCGCGTGGATTCCACAGGGTCTTTAAGCGTGACCGGAGAAGACGATATCCGATATGACGACCCAACAGTTTGATGACGATCGCGTTGTCCCATTGCTTATCTAACTTGTCTTTGAAACTCTGGGACAATGCTAAATCCCCGCCAGCCTCGGCAAAAACATGCAGAATATCGCCATCCTCCAATTCTACTGATTCTTCTTCAGGCCATTCATCCTCCCCTTCAGCATTTTCCCTTCCGAAGTCGCCCTGTACCGCTGCGCTATACGAGATGGTAGGTCGTGGAGGTGGCTCGCCTTCGCTGGTGCGGCTACATTTCGCTGTCTAGCCCTCTGTTTCAAGGAGCTCCATGAAACCAACCTGTTGGTGCCGATCGCTGTTGCGGAAACGATCAACCGTTGTGGATTGTAACTCGTCACCTTTTCTCTCACTACACTTGTTGAAGTCACCAAGTCACCCCCCGAAAGTCCTGTCCTGTTTATCTTAAATTCAGTGATATTCATTATACTGTTTAATAAATGAAGTTTGTTATTATATTTGAATTTTATTATCATTAGCTTTTCTTCTCTATTAGTAAAATGGAGTATAAAAATTGACAATGACACCAATTAGTTTGCAATAAAGGCACAGTGCAAGGAAATATTTTTGAGATGATCATTGATAAAGATAGCGAAGAGCATATCATTAGTAAATCGCAATGTTTTAAAAATCGAACCGGACATCGAACCGGTTGAAGGAAAGATTTAAGGTTTAAATGTTTAACCGGTAGTAAACCGCTATAAAACGTGTATATAATAAATAAGAAGTAAAACTTATAAAAATAAGTAAAAATAAAATATTTTATTGAAATAAAAAATGCACACCAATGTCTATTATTATATAATAAACTAATAATAAATAAATATGAGTCTAATATAAAACTTAAAATAACAATAAAAATCAAAATCAAAATTGTATTTCTTAAGGAGGTTGCGTCTCATTATCGTCAAAAACTCCAAATTCTCCAACGCTATTTAAAGATTCGTAAACTATGCTTTCATCCAAAGTATTTGCATCAACTTTTTCTACTGCATTAAAATAAATTATAAATTAGTAATATATGAAATTATTCTCAATTGTAAACTTGTAATACAGTATAATTTTAACTTAAATATGATCAAAATAAGATATGAACTGACCATCTGTAGATATTATTAATTCATTCGTTGTGACAAATACATTTTCTTTATAAATCGTCTTTTCAAGTTCATTATAATAAAGATTAGGCAATGGTTCTTCTTCTTCGATCCAAAAATCAGTATGTTCAATACAATCAATATCAAATGGATCATATGTTCTCTTATTAATAAACTTTCTGAACACATAATAGAGAAATTATAAAGTCAATAATAAAAATAAAATTATAGAAATAAAAACAATAAAATACTTGTTCTTCATTCTTAGATTATAAGTAACGTAAACAAGGTCATTAAGTTTTTTAGATTCCAAAAGATTTCGTTTCTTTGTATGAATACGTTCAAAAGCACTTCAATTACATTCACAACCTAATACAGAAGTTGTTTGACTAAGTAACTTAATAGCGAGTTTTCTCAATGTTAAAGCACTATCATCGAATAATCTTCACCACTCATCTATATTTTAAATTAATAGTTATGATAAATATATATATATATATTATTAATAAGTAAATAATGACTTAAAAGTATAAAACTTACCTGGCTATATTTTTTCATCACAAGTTCTCTCTTTGTTGATGATCTAGCAAAAATCTCTAAACCTTTACGATATAATATAATTTCAAAGTAATAAATGTAGTTGCAAACCTGGTAACAGCCGGACGCATAATCTCAACCCAATCTTCTTGCTTTCTTAACCAAGACAAAAATGTGACATGATTATACACAAAAATTGTGATCTTAGATGGGTGTGAAGCAAGACTAAAAATATGATTCATACCACCAATATCATTTAAAATAAGATTTATACGATGAGCAGCGCATAGAGACCAATAAATATGCCTATACTTTAATTGTAATAAGTACCCAACTGATACACTGTAACAAAATGCACAACACTCTTAGGTCTAACCTACTCAACAATTTCAGATAATAATTCAGATAAAACATTAGCATTTTTTACGATGTCAGAAGCATCAACAAAATTGATAAAAGTTATTCCAATATTACAATAAAGTGATAAATTAATCAATGTTCTTTGTCTTTAATCAGTCCACCTATCTACCATAATAGTGCATCTTGTTGATTCCCAACTATATTTTTATGTATCCAAAATTAACCAACATTCATTTTTTAAATCTTAAAGCAAAGGCACATACAACTCATAATAAGATGGTATCTTAAATTCTGGACCTATTGTTATTGTAGTATCAATTGCTTCTTGAAAATATGGTGAATTTAAAACATTTAAAGGAATACATGAATGATATAACCATCTAACTCATGCTCTTTTACATCGTAAAACAACATCCTTATCAACCATAAAACTTTTTAGACTAGGTTGAGAACCAAGAGTAGTTCTTAGAGAAAAATAAAAATCTACGTCAATGGTAGCTTTTCTTTTTCCTTTATCTAATACTTGCGGTGTTTCATCATCTCCAAAAGATAAATCATGAGTCTCTTTGTTTTCCTTTTTCTTTTTTCCAATCCTGTCATGCACATCAAGTCATACTTTTTTTCAAGAAGTAATATTACCCTTACTACTAGCAAGATATTCTTTCATTCTATAAATTCCTCCCCTTTAAATATTCTACCGCAAAACATACAGTTATATTGAATATTCCCATTAGATGCTTGAGAAGAACAAAAATAATTCAATGCTAGATCAAACCTACCTCGAGTAGATGATGCGATATTCATCGAATCTTTTTCTAATGATTCTATATTCTCCATCATGATTTAACCTAAAAAGTATTTTAAAAAATTAGGTATACTATGGTTAGGACAAAAGTCTCATACTTAAAATAATTCTCTTCATCAACAGTCGCAACTCGCAAGCTTAAA
This sequence comes from Erythroxylum suave, assembly GCA_027563595.1. Lineage (NCBI taxonomy): Eukaryota > Viridiplantae > Streptophyta > Magnoliopsida > Malpighiales > Erythroxylaceae > Erythroxylum > Erythroxylum suave. Next base: position 3,630,107 of record JAOSBN010000178.1, on the reverse strand, counting down.
AATGTTCTTTAAGATACCCTTTTTGAACAATTTATAGACCTTATCTCGTTGGCTAATGTAAATTGTAAATACATAAAAGGATAGTCATAAGTATAAAATTGTTGTTTAAGATACCGTTTTAACATATAGAGGAATCCTTGTAAATAGGTCATCAGTTGAAATTCTAGATTTAACTAAATTCATGCATTGTTTAATATATTGTTTAACTCTCAAACAGATCTTAAAAGTATTGACAATTCAATTCTAAATTGAATTAGATCTAAGGTTTGATGAATTTTCAATCTAAACCGCACATAACTTTAGTTACAAAATTTCTCTTTAATTTTCTTTTACATAAAAAAGTAGCTACTACTTTAATATGTTAGATAATACACAATTCTCACTCCAGTTTTTATAATTTTGTTGATTTCAAGATCTTTCTTCTTCTAAGTACCATCTTTTAGGTAATCAAATTCTTTTAACTAAAAACTTATGCCAACAAGTGAGTTCATCATTTTGCTAGGAAATTATTAAAAAGGCACCTTTAAAGGCCAACACAAATTAAATCACATACACGGTGAATGAAATCAATTCACATACATTGAAAAAAACCAACAATAGAATGATGAATGAAATCAAATCACATACATACACAGAAGACCAAATACACTCACTTACACAGAAGACCAAATACACTCACTTTTTAAGCTTTGCTCCAGCAATTACCTACGCCACTTCAAATAATCTAGACTGTTATCTTGCCAAAATATTGTAAATGTAGTTCTCATTCAAAATTGTATATATAACACAACGTTAAAGAAGACTAATTAATCAATAACTATATATAAAGTAAAGATCTTCTATAGTTGGTACATATCATTATCTCTTAACATATTAAAACTTAAATAACATAGTTTCACTCCAAAACAAATTATTTATTTCATTATCTCCTAAAATATTTGAAACTTAAATAACACAATTCCGTAGGTATATTTCACTTCAAAACAAATTTTGTATTTCACTCCAAAGCAAACTCTCAGATTCAAGTTGAAGCCACGGTGTTAAGGCAACTGTTTGCAACGTTTAATTAGCATCCCAAATGGAGAGAGAGATAGTGAGGCACTGTATGAATTGTGAGAAACTTCTGCCCATCTCTACATAAAGTATATTAAGTCATCACAAAGAAAATATAGCGTTCAGAGAATAATCTCAATTCAATTCAAGATCATTCCAAATGGGACAAAGCGTTGTTTCAATTGGAGAATTGGATATTCATGGAATTAATCACATGCTAGCTCCAAAACTCATTTCATAGATTTTAAGACTCATTTAGCTGAGTTCTCGAAGAAATCATAAGGATCACAGAAGCCAAATTCATCAAATCTATTTTAGGAACAACTAATTTCGACTTCACTTATAGTGTCCTAAGGTGTGGAGCTTGTTCGATTCCTTCTCGCTCTCTGACTCACACGACCCACACTGCCTAGAAATACCTAAATCACAACACTAAAGATATAAAAAAGAACTAGCAATATCTTTAAAAGAAATCAAAGGTAAAACCAAACGTAGACAAGAAATTTACCTATAGAAGATGGAGGCGATGAGATCTGCGAAGAGGACAACGAAGAGAAAAGAGTAGCAGAGAGTAGAGAGAGTCTCGCTTTTTAAGAGTTTGGCGAAGATGATAGATGGCCAGAAATGGAAGATGACGGCGGGATCTGGTGAAGATGGCAAAAAGAAAGCTGATTTTGCTATGATGAAATTTGAGAAGAGAGGAGATGGTGGAGGCGACGAGAGTCGATTTGGGAAGCTGAATCTAATGTTTTATGTTTTATCCTGATATTGATTAACCGATTCGACCGATTCCTTGAAAAAGCGACCAATTCTCTGATAAACTGGCCAATTTTTATACACAGGTGTTATTAATTGGAATCAAACTGGACAACTAGCCGATTCAGACTATTTCCGGTCACACTGGCTGATCCGGTTCAACTTTTAAAACCTTGGTAAATATGTAGTTGACAAGCTAAAGTTACTGACTGATCCTCACCTTAAACCCTATAGCATCCTTTGGATTATAATCATTAGTGATATCCTTGTCACAAAAAGGTGTGATCGTGCCATTCCTTATTCGTAAATAACTAAAATATTATTGTGAAGTTGTTGATATGAACCTATGTTAAATTTTGCTGGGTAGACCATAATAATGTTATATGGATGCATATCACTCGGGTAAGGAGAATATTTATCAATTTGTGTAGAATGGTGTGAAGTATAAGTTAATAACCATAGATGAAAGGAAAATGGTGAAACCTAGTGGGACAAAGAAACCATTGTTAGAACTGGAAAATGATAGTGAAAGTTTTTTGAGTGAGGTGAAAGAAATGAGGATGGTACAACTACTAATAGCGAAAGGGGAAGAAGAGAATGAAAAGCGAAATCGATGCGTTACACAATGGATTACCTGCCGTGAGAGAAATCTAACACCAAATTGATTTGGTTTATAGGGCTAATTTACTTAACTTACCTTATTACTGTATGAGTCCAAAGAAAAATGAGATCTTGAGGAAGAAAGTCGAAGAGTTGATTAGGAAGGGGCATGTTATATAAAGTATGAGCCCATGACTTACTCCTAAGAAAGAAGGTAGGAAGAGGATATGTGTAGATAGTCGAGCCATTAATAAGATTAATATTAGATATAAATTTTCTATGCCAAAGTTAGGTGATATGTTGGATCAATTAAATGGGGCATTGATCTTTTCTAATATTGATTTCAGGATGGTTAATATCAAATTCAAATTAGGCTTAGGTATGAGTGGAAAACTACATTTAAGACTAGAGATAGGTGGTATGGATGGTTAATGATGCTTTTTGGGTTAACCAATTCTTCTAGCTTTTTTTGAGATTGATGAATCTAAGTGCTTAAACCTTTTTTCTTTTGGTAAGTTGTTAGTTGTGTACTTTGATGATATACTTATCTATAACAAGTCAAAAAAGGAGCACTTAGATCACTTGCACAGTGTATTTGACATCTCAAGTGGAACACAAATTATCTGCTAATTTGCATAAGTGCACTTTTGTGTCTGAAAATTTGTTATTCATTGGTTTCATTATGGGGAAAGATAGAGTGAGAGTAGATGAAGAGAAAGGAGGGCTACTAAGGAGTGACCTACACCTAGAAATATTGGGGATGTGTGGAGTTTTCACAAGTTTGTGACATTTTATAGGTGATTCATTCACAATTTTAGTAACATTGTGGCTCCGATTTTTGCATTCAAATGATTGAATCTAGATTATAACTGGAATCGGGATATCAAATTTATTTTAAAATTTTGACTTAACCCATAATGTTTTTTTAAAAAAAGTATTGATCTAATTAGGCTTGATCATAATGAACACATGAAATCAAACATATATTTATATATAACATTACTGATTGTACCTTTGTTCAATATTATTTTTCACTTAATAATGTACTATAAAATTAAAAAAGAAATTTTAGTTCCTACTTAATTATGCCAAGATTAGGGGCAAACGGATTATAATGTTTTTATTTAAGTACTTTAATTGACTTTGAAAATTTTTGTTTTTAATAACTAAACTTTATTATAAGTGCATTTAAAACATATTTTCGGTTTTTGTATAGTTTGAATCAATCCAACAATCATGAATTTTAAAAATATTGAATTGATTTAATTATTTGATGCAAAGTTAAAAATTAATGAGATAATAAGTTACAACAATTTTTTCATATTTTTTTATTCAATATTTTATTTTCAATTTTTATTTAATTTCAATTTTAAAAAATCCAACTAATCAACTCATATTATTATTTTTATTAATATTTTACTTATTTGATTAATTGGGTACATTAATATTCACAGACTAAGTGACTCTCAATTACTAAATAAGGCATTCTTCCTCAAAGGCAAGACTTTGGAGAGGACAAGATAGTGTGGCGAGGGACTGCTAATGGAGAATTTTCGACAACTTCGGCATATGCTATGATTGATGATCTCACTCATAGGGACAACAATGTTAATTGGAGATTGATTTGGAGTTGAAAAGGGCCTCAGCGAATTCGATCCTTCCTCTGGCTATTAGCTCATGGTCGGCTTCTCACCAACCAACAAAGGGAGCACGCCATTTAGTAACAGATGAGTTGTGCCAGTCTTGTGGTAATCTATACTCATGTGGTACGTGACTGTCCTCTTACTAAAATAGTATGGTCCTACTTCCCTTGTCAAGCGATCTCCCATGATTTCTTTTCCATGAATGATGATGATTGGTTAAAGTTGAACATCAGAAGTTCAGTGAGAGTGCACAGGTTTGCATGGTCGACAATTTTTGAGGATACCCGTTAGTTTTTATGGTTTTGGAGAAATAAGAGCATTTTTTAGGAGGACTTCAAGTGGCCTGAGAACAGTACTAGAATAATTCTAGATTATGTTTCTTGGATAGCGAAGGCGTCACATCTTCATATTCGGGCGGTAGGAGGTGCTCAACAAGATGTTTGGAGTGTTGTCAGATGGTCTAAACCTTGTAGGGGTTGGGTTCACCTTAATGTTGATGGTTCCTTCAAGCAAGGCCATGCTGGACCTTCGGCAGGTGGGCTAATCCGAGATGCTGAGGGGCTCGTGGAATGGGGGCTTTGCTCAAAGAATATTGGGTGGTGTTGTTCGTTAGAAGCCGAATTATGGGGAGTCTACTCAGGACTTATTTTCGCTTAGAATTGGGGTTATCGTCAAGTGGAATTGGAAACAGATTCTCTGGTTGTCATCAACATCCTCTCTTCTTCAGCGATGGCAATGGATGGGCTTCCATTTTCTATTGGCCATGGGATTTTAGCCCTGTTGGACAAGGATTGGGTGATTCGGATTCGTCAAAGTTACCAAGAGGGTAACCGCTGTGTGGATAGTTACGCTTTGCGCCTACTCTTTGTATAGGGACTCATATTCTATAATTTCTTTTTTTATGAAAATAGCCAAAGAGTGGATCAATTAATATGGACTCAACCATTTATTTTAGGGCAATTGGAACTTTTTAACCATCTTTAATAATAAATTGTGACAATACTATTATTACCATCATTTATTTATTTATTTATTTATTATTATTATTACTATTATTATTATTATTATTTCTTCATGGTTAAAACTTAATTAATGTACGAGGTGAGAAAGAAGGAGTTGTGTTTTAGAATGCTACAATGCAAATATTGGAGAAATCTGCCCCCTTAATTCTTGTTTTTACACAATATGAGAATATAAACACACAACAATACACAAACTTGGGTATACCCATAATATATGGTTCTTAGGTACATTTATAGTATAGGAGTTCAAGCAGTGGGATAAGAAGCTTGCATGGCTATTCCACAAAGACCTTCCTTAGCATCAACGTCTCTCTTCATCCTTACATATCCCTCTTCACCCCATTCCGTGCCCCATGAGTTCTTCACAATCCAATACTTGACGCCATTACTAACACCATACCCGACGGCCGTCACACCGTGGTCTAGATCAGTCCCACAATCTCCGGTAAATATCCCACTGTCGTAGAACTGGAAATCACCTCCAGCATCAATGGCAACTGATATTGGTTGCTTTGCTACAGCCTTTAGCAGTGCTGCTTCACTGTTTGCTGGTACATCTTCGTAGCCAGTAATTTTAGCAGCGTGGTTGGCCTCTGCATTGGTGTTGCAACTTCCATCTGCTGCCTTGTAGGGATAGTTGGCTTCAGTTGTTAAACCCTTGTTTTTTATGATGAATTTGAATCCGTCGTCCATTAGACCACCTTCACAACCTTGATCCTCTCCCTTTGTGTCACAATCTACCAGTTCTTGCTCAGAGAGTGAGATTAGTTTCTTAGTTGTCAGCTGTGTAATTCCTTCAACGGCCGCAACTGTTGAAAATGCCCAACAAGATCCTGCAAGGATTTTCGTATCGCAAGTATATAAGGTTAATTTAGTGAAAATAAATATCTAGATTTAAACTTTAGATTAGATTAGATTATCACCGCATTGTCCCTGATCCTTGATAGGTGTCACAGCGCCTTTCTTCCTCCAATCCATGGAAGATGGTACAGCAGTTAAATTTTGTCGTGTTTCAATGACAAATGAAAGCAGAAAGCCTCCTTTTTTGAACCATAACACGACCCCCTATACTTACCGTGTCTGTCCACACACCTTCTTGTAGAGGTCATATTCTTAATGTGAAAAGGAATTCTAAAACTTATATAAAAATAAAATGTCACTAACACGGTACCATATCCTCACCCTATTTATCTCGTGCATCTTCTATTTTTTTATTACCTTGTCCCTCTGGTGCCTACCTCATGTTCTAAGAACATTAGACCTTGTTTTTCTCATATTACTCCTATTTATCAAACATGCTTCCTTTGCATATTGGTTTATACCCTACAGTGAATCGATTAGTTATAATTCACTGATAATTATTTAAAGATATTCATTATCTTGTATATATTTAGATGTATATGATAAAAGTCCTGAGATAATTATACATTACAAATGAAATTATATTGAGATTATAAGTATGAGATTCGTATTGTATCTATGTATTATTCCTAAATTGTTCGTAGTTATTGTTCTATTAGGACTGAAAATTAATAAAACATAAAATGATCATCATACGTTATGTTTTTTTGGATAAATCTGGCCATTATCTATTAAAAGTGAACTATATCATCGATTTTATCTCTCATAATAGTATTATTGACATCAACACTGCTAGCACATTACTCAAACCTATCAATCATCTTTTTTTTTTAATACAAGGGATAGAAAAACAAAATACAACATTAATGCATGCATCGGCGATACAAAGTTCTTTGTCTATCTTGTTGGACAAAAAACACCGTTTCTAACGGAGTTCGATAAGAATGTGCAGTCTTGGCCTCACTCGCATAGCTAGTCTAACCAAAGTATCCGCGCTCTGATTCCCCTCTTTACAGACATGTTGAATCTGCACTTCCCAGTCTTGACTTAACACCACGTGTATTCCCTGCACCAAACAAGTAGCCTTAGTTAGTATGCGTGCAGAGGGGGACTGTATATTGATTACTTCCAACGAATCCACTTCCAGGATTATTTTCCAATATCCAAAGTCTTAAGCCAATTTAAGCCCTTCATGCACTCTCCATAAATTAGCAACCAAAGGTGGGCAGGTGTCGAAATTGTGAAGGAATCCGCCACACCATTGGCTGTTGCAGCCTCAAAATAAACCCCTAGCTGCACCAACCGAAGACCGTGGTGAGTTGCGCCATCTATATTTAGTTTGATCCAACCTTTCCATAGTGCTAGCCATTGGACAAGGTGACCGACTGATAAACCCGATGATAGGACTTTCCTTAATGATAATTCTCTTTATCTTCAATCTTACATATCTCACTATCTCTCATTTTGACATTGCTCATGCTATTCATATCGTCAATCAATTCATATTAGCACCACTTACTACTCAATTCTATGTTGTTCTTTATATCAATTGATATACACAGGAACTCTCTTTTATAGTCTTCATTCTTGTTATTCATCTCCATTAGTGTTACAAGCATAACTTGATGTTGACTTAACTGCTCACTGCTCTTTGGTGTATCCTTTATTTAATGCAACAAGAAACAAACAATTATGTCTTGCTTTAGCATGGAAGTAAAACACTAAGATCTCACAGATACAACCTCTGAAATTCTGTAGTGATGTTGGTTGCTTCAAGATACGAGCATTTCCTCTTCTTTTGCAACTTTTATTTTTGATAACAATCATAATACTATAAAATCACATATATAGTCTTTTATAAACGTACCAAACACATTAAGATTGATCATCACCTTATGCCACATCGTGTTCTTTGAGGCACCATCTAACATATTTCTATTTCAATACAGCCTCTGATCCAAGACATTTTTACCAAATTATATCCACCTTGGTGATTTCAAAAACTTGTCTTTAAATTTAAGGTGTCCAAGTCCTTATTGTATTAAAATTATTGTTTCTTAAAGCTTCTTCCCTTGGTAACAAGTTTGAAAGAAGATAACGAGGATGAGTCAAATCTTACAGTACGGTGACCACCTCCTCTGGAAATTCCCAAAAACGACAAATTGCATCGAGTGCAAAGCAATAGCAAGTAGTGTTTGTTAGTTACCTTAAAGAGGGAAAGAGAGACAGGTCACAGGTGCAGTAAAGAAAAAGAGTAGAGAATGTTGACATCTAAAGGTATCTTAGAAGAGAAGCGAAGGAGAGGATAATTATATGAGATTCGTTAGATAGTGAAGCTTTGCTCAGCTTGCAGTCAGCTTTCACAGTACCACCGACAGCATAGCTTGAATACCTTGGAAGAAGAGCTGCATCTTTCAGTGGCTGTTAAGGTCATTTTGTACTTTTTCAACCTTTAAATAATGCAGGGATACCACATTAGTGAGCCATCTAGTCTTTCAAAAATGTAAAGAATCACATGATCCTAGAGCTTTCTCAAATTTATTGCTTCTTCACTCATTATCTTAAAAAATGGTAGCGATAATAACGGTCTCTTATTTCTGAAGGGTTAAGTGCACTAAGGCACCTGATGGTTTGGATAGTTTCATGAATGAGCTTGTTTTTTTTCTTTTTATTATGTTGACTATAAAATCATAGGGACTCTAGTGCTAAATTGAAACTACAACGAGTGGTGTAGAAAACATCAATAACTTGGGTTCCAATGCCTTTTGAAGGGATCAGAATATATTTTGATCCAATCCATAAAATTATGTCAGCTGATGTCCATTCTTGTTATATTTATCCAAACTAGTCATGAGTTGTTGGGCTTGAATGAAAATCTAGATTTCCAGCACGTCCATTTGGAAGGATGGAGAGTACTTTGCCATAACTAAATTAGCAAATTTAGGTTGCAAGTCAGTTCACGTTGATCTGAAATCCTGCAAA
>JAOSBN010000178.1:3586106-3605060 GCA_027563595.1 Erythroxylum suave | reverse complement strand
ATGTACGTACGTAAGCCAGTGCAATAATTGCTCAATTATCCAATTATACATAACTAACAATGCATGAACATGCCACAAATGAATGCAATGAACTGTACCCATCCCATCGGTGACGGAATGTTACAAGTTGATTCTATCTTCAGTCTTTTACATGTTGATATTTGGGGTCCTATGCAAGTTGCCTCCTTTTATGGTCATAAATTCTTCCTCACCCTAGTGGATGATTTCAGCCGATATACATGGGTATTTTTTATGTAGTCAAAAGCAAAAGCTAGAAAGATTTCGCAAAATTTTTGCACTGCAGTTTTCAACTTCTGTCAAATGTATTAGAACTGACAATGGTCAAGAATTCAATATGCCAAGTTATTATGATTCAAAAGGTATTGTATCAAACCACTTGTCCATACACCCCTTAGCAAAATGAGGTTGTCGAAAGGAAACATCAACATTTGCTTAATGTTGCTTGGGCTTTAAGATTTCAGGCATCATTGCCACTCTCCTTTTGATCTGACTACATCTTTCATGCTGCTTATTTGATTAACCGTATACCTTCTCCCATTATCAATAACAAAACTCCTTTTCAATTTTTATTCAATAAGCCTCCTCGCTTTTCAGATTTAAAATTATAGAGAACATAAATGTGTTTTTATTGGATATCCAAGCACTACAAAAGGATATCGGCTCTATGATTTTGAAATTAATAAAATATTAATCTCTCGGCATATTGTCTTTTATGAAAATATTTTCCCTTATTTTAAAAATTCTCATACTTCTGGCCATGAACGCAAACACACTTTTGAAACAGTTCATTATGATTTTAATACTCCTACTTCACACACCAATCATTTTGTTGATGATTCTATCACCACATATCCAATACCTACACCTTCACCTATTCCATCATCCGATATTCCACCTACATGCCATTCTCAACCAGAACCCATAACTCTATCTTCTTCACCATCCTTACGTAGATCCACTAAATAAAAATTGCACTAGCTTATCTAAAGGATTATCAGGTACAAATACGTTCAACTTCTTCTACTCTCCATCTCATTCAATCTTTTCTATCCTATTCCCATCTTTCATCTAAACATCATGCTTTCTCTACCACCATTACTAATTATACAGAACCAAAAGATTTCCATGAAGCAGTTCAGTTAGATTGTTGGAGGGTAGCAATGAAGACTAAAATCGACGCTCTTAAAGTAAGCAATACTTGGGTTGTTGTAGATCTCCCTCCTTCTAAGCAACTAATTGGATGCAAGTGGGATTATAAATTAAAATTCCATGTCAATGGCTCTTTGGAGAGGTGCAATGCTCACTTAGCTACAAATGGATTTACTCAACAATTCGGTATCGATTATCTTGAAACTTATTCTCATGCTGGCAAATGACCACTGTCAGAACATTATTAACATTGGCAGCAACTAAAGGATGGTTTCTTCATCAGTTAGACATTAACAATGCTTTCCTCTATGGAGATCTTTTAGAAGAAGTTTATATGCAACCCCCTCCTAGATTTAAGGCTTCTAAACCTGGAGAAGTTTGTAAGCTTTTGAAGTCTCTTTACGGCTTAAAACAGGCCAGCAAAAAGTGGCATTCAAAGTTAACGCAGGCACTTTATCTTAACGGTTTTAAATCGGCTCTGAGTGATCCTTCATTATTTCTCAAGTAGACACCACAGACATTTATAGCTCTCTCCGTATATGTTGATGATATGATCTTGGCTAGTGATTCTATTGCTGGCATTGATCGTGTTAAAAAAAATTTACATGATCAATTTAGTATTAAAAATCTTGGTGTGTTGAAGAACTTTTTGAGGCTTGAAGTTGTGTGTACTGATAAAGGAATTAATCTTTGTCAAAGAAAATATACCCTTAATTTATTGCAAGAAACGGGATTTCTTAGATGTAAGTCAATTGATTCTCTTATAGTGGCTACAACTAAAATGTCAGTTGATGACAATATGCCATTATCAGACCCCGGTACCTATCAACGATTAATTGGGAAGCTTCTATATCTTACTACTACACAGCCTAACATTACTTTTATTGTTCATCGTTTATCTCAATTTGTTGATAGGCCTACATAGCTGCAACTGGTTGCTGCTCATTGCATTCTTCGTTACCTTAAGCAAGCACCTGGTCAAGGCATTTTACGGTTATCGATGTTTGCTTTCTGCTTTGAAGTTTGTTTTACTTATTAGCTGCTCTAGTTCTAGATCATTCCATAGTTAGTTAATAGTTCTAGTTCTAGAGCATTCCATGTAAATTGTATATATAAATAAGTTACAAGAAATAAAAGATTGAGAAAACCTTTCATCAAATAATTTAATAATTCGTTCATGTAGTCTCGAATTTTTGGCTTTGATACCAATTTATGATATAAATATTTGTGACATAGCTAATTTGGAAAATTTAGAGATTGACACAATGAATAAAAAGAGAGAAGATGCAGAGAAAGAAATAGAAGAACAAAAGAGATAGAAACTTCAGAGAGAAAAAATCGTTTATGGTTATTTGTTACTCTCTTCTCTGCCTCCAACGATTATATTAATGACTATAATAATCGTTAGTGGCTAGCCACTTACAACGAGACAGATGTCTCCTCTACATGACATTGTTTCATTTATTTAATGTATTATTTATAATGCTACGATTATTTAGGGACGTTTGAGCAGGGACCGGCCATTTGCCTGTCGATTGCCGTTGATATCTACGTCTTCACTCATTTAGGCATGTTAATGGGTTGAGTCGAGCCTAGGGTAATGGGTTATGGTGGCTTGTGGCTCATGGCCCGATTGGCTACAAACATTTTTTTTTTAAGCAACAAATTTTAAAACGACTCGATTTAGACAAGATGATTTTGTTTTGAAAAAAAAGAGCCTGGGGACGCCGGTCTATTTTTGTCATCCCTACACTCATCGACTTCACCTATCACCTAAGTCTCTTGACCACGACACCGTTTTGTCGGTCAGATTAAAAGAAAACAAGGTCCCGTTAATATTTCGAGGGTTTAATTTTAGATTCAATTTAATTTAGGGTTTATAAGTTTGTAAGGTTTCCCCAGGTAGACGACGAGTGGCAATCTTCTCTTTTCATGGATACGAAGAACAAGAAAATCAAACAAAAGCAAAAGACCACCGAATCCCAATTCCATTACTCACTCAACTCGTGCTCCAAACTCAAGGACCTCCGCTCTGCTATCACCCTCTATGATTCTGCAGTTGCAGATAATACACGTCTCAATCAACACCATTTCAACACTCTTCTCTACCTCTGCTCCACTGCCCTTAGTGACCCATCAATGAAAGAACTCTCTATTGAACATGGGTTTCGCATTTTCGATCATATGGTGGCAAGTGGGATTAATCGCAACGAAGCTTCAATCACGGCCGTTGCTAGATTAGCTGCGGCTCAAGGAAATGCTGATTATGCTTTCTGCTTGGTTAAGAATATGGGGGTCTATAATGCGATTCCACGATTGAGGACATATGGTCCGGCATTGTTTTGTTTCTGTGAAAAATTGGATGCTGAGAAGGCATATGAAGTGGAGGAGCATATGGGGAAAATGGGGATCGGTATAGAAGAGCCAGAGCTTGCTGCTTTATTGAAGGTAAGTGCGGAAACTGGAAGACAGCAGAAGGTTTATGGCTATTTGCATAAATTGAGGAAGACTGTTAGGTGTGTGAAAGAAGAGACGGCAAAGGTAATTGAGGATTGTTTCAAGGGTTTTGAGAGTGATGGGATGGAATTGGACATGTGTTTGGTGAAAGACGCAGTCTTGAGTAATGGAGGAGGGTGGCATGGGCTAGGGTGGATTGGGAAGGGCAAGTGGATAGTGCAAAGAGGGAGCGTGGATGTGGGTGGACAATGTTGTTGTTGCGGGGAACAATTGGCTTGTGTGGATATTGGTGATGCTGAAACTCAGAAATTTGGGGAATCTGTTGCAGCTTTGGCTATGGACAGGGAGGCTAAGGCTAATTTCAGTGAATTTCAGGTTGGTTATATTGGAAATATAATGAATGACTATATTAGACAATTTAGTGATTTTGAAGTGACTGAATTGCATTGATTTCGTATTCTTTGATAGGTAAAAAACTCCTAAACATAGGTACTATTGATGATGACTAAAATTCGTGACAGGTTCTACCGAGTGATTTATGTTTTACATTCTTTAGACATGCAGTTTAACCCCTTATTGATCGTGTTCCGTATAAGACACATCGATGTCAGTTATCTGTTTGGTTCTATAGGTGATGCAAAGGGAAGCAGCTTGGTGGTTCATTGTTTCTGTTTGCTACAATGCATACTGTGCTACTACTAATTATTAACTTCTCCTTTTTGCCTTTTTTTATTTATCTCTTAGAATTGGCTGGATAAACATGCTGGTTATGAAGCTATAATAGATGGAGCAAATGTTGGCCTCTATCAACAGAATTTTGCAGAAGGAGGGTTCAGTATTTCTCAGGTTTTGTAGTTCAAATTGGTAGTTCTTTTCATCTTCTATTTTTCTTTCTTTTTTCTTTTTGCAAAAAGTTTAATACCTTTGATTACTTCTCATAACTATAGTTTTAATTTTTGCTGTAGAGCAGCTTGAAGCTGTTGTTATAGACATGTACAAGAGGGCTGGCAATAAGTGGCCATTAGTTATTCTACACAATAAGCGGCTTTTGGCACTCTTGGAAAATCCTTCTCACAGAAGGCTGATTGAGGAATGGATGGACAAGGACGTTCTTTATGCAACACCACATGGTTCCAATGATGATTGGTACAAACATGAAGATTAGTTCCTCTTTTTATTTAAGTGCGTTTGTCTTAAATCCTATGATTGTATGATGGTGTGCTCTTTCTTGTATTTAACATGTTTCCTGTCACCTAAAATGGTAGTTACTGACTAGCTTAGCTTATAGATCATAATATCCTGATCTATCTTTAACAGAGTAGAAGCCATCAAATGGATGGCGATGGCCTTTCCTAATGGTGAAAGAAATTCTTGTTAACTTGTAAATTCCATTAATGATGAAAATTTTATTTTTATATGCTGTTCTTGTGCTTTTAGGTACTGGCTATTTGCTGCTGTGAAGCTTAGGTGCTTGTTAGTCAGTAACGATGAAATGCGAGATCACATTTTTGAACTCTTAGGAAGCGACTTCTTTCTCAAGTGGAAAGAAAGGCATTTGGTATCCATGTTTACTTGATTTAATTGTGTAACTAATTAAATATTTTCACACTTCATGAGTTATGTAATAGCACTTTCTTTTCTTTTCTTTTTCTTTTATGAATTTGCATTAGCATGTTAACAACTTCTATTTCTTCTCTTACTAGGTTCATTATACATTTGTTAAAGGCAACTTGAAACTTCAATTGCCAGCTCCATTTTCTGTGGTTATCCAGGTACAATTTCTTGTGCGGAAAACATTTGGGATTTTCTCTACTTGATGTGTTGTGATTGCGCTGTCACTTGGAAAAACTATGGAATTCCAGTATGTGAACTTATTGATGTTTTTGCGGCTCTCAAGCATATCTTTAGTGAGAAATTTGGATGTGCTCTAGATGTTCTTTTGTGATTACTGCTTATGGAAGCCAACAGTTATTCTCCAACTGCAAAAGAGATATTAAGATAATATGATTACGCTGGAAATATTTCTGCTGAAAAAAATTAGGGAATCTAATTTGAATGCTAGACAAACATAAGAAAACCCTGTTACTTGCAGGAAGAATGAAAATTTTGAAATCACTGGGCATGGGTAGCTTCGAACATGATCTTGGGAATTCAATTAATGAAGAATCATGGGGCTGGGGGGAAATTTTTGACATGTTAATCAAATTTTATGATTGAAGCTATGATAATAAATTCAGATTATTTTTTATGGGATTTTCCTCTCACGTGATGTTGACAAGGTTAACGACTCGTGCCTCTTGCCTAGTTTTAACTATCAGCGATGATACCTTCTCTGGGTGGTCTGATGAAATTTAATGGAAGCTTAACTTGATTGATTGTTCAAACTCTTGTTCTTGTCATTGCTCTAGTTTGAGATAAATAGACAGGTAACTTCAATTTCTGTTTCAGGAATCAGAAAGAGGATCATGGCATGTACCAATTTCAGGTGATGGCGACGAGGAATCTGCCAAAAGTTGGCTCTGCATTTCGAGGCCAAGTGACTGCAACAGGTGTGGAGAAGATTTGACAAACAAGGAACTCTCCAGGACTGATGATGCTAGTCACTCTGAAGCCCAAATGATTAGTTCAACCAAACCAGAAATGACTTCTTCAGATTCCTCCCTGAATTTGGTAAATAACACGCCACCAATGCTCGGAAAAAGAAAGGAGCGAACCCCTTCAGTTGTCTAACTTATATATCTCTTCTTCCTCTGCAATTATTCCAAGCATGAAGCATCAATTTTGGTTGCAGGTTCCCAAAAATTTTTGTTCTGCCATTTCTTTTAAAATTTCCTCAGTATCTCTGTCATTATTTACTTACAAATTTCTACCTGTTGTATCCAATAGATAGTCATTTAGGTGTAAACTACTATTTGTTCTCTATGCGTAAAATGCAATGAAAGAGAGAAAATTTTGCGCGTTGTCAGGTGCCTTTTTCTAATTTGGCATTGTTGTGTTGTACTACTAATAATGACATTATTGACTCCAATCGAATTAGCGTCCGTACCATACATTAACAAAAGAGAACATAGATTAAATATGAACTTTATTTTATACTTTTTGTCACGATATTTCCTTTTAAATTTTTTATATTACAGTTTTTTCCTTTTGTAGACCTATTAAAGAGAAAACAGTAAGAGTAGTTTTCATGCAATTAATTCAGCTTACATACGCATACGTTTTCGATTCTTGGGAAATATTAAGGAAATTTAGGAAAATACGTTATAAACTACTGACGAGATGCTGCATTTAACGTTGGGGACCATGGTCCTCTTCATTTTATGTGTGCATGTGCTGTCCATATAGAATCATAAATGTTGCCCAGGTCCCAGGTGTTTGGTTTTTGCCTGCCCACATACTGGAAACAGGGCATGAAATTCTCTGTTTCGATTGCAGTGCTCTAATTATATTTTATTAAATTCCATCTATACATTTATGTAGACCTTATATAAATGTGTGGATGAGATTTAATAGAACATTATAACTGGAACAAATGATCTGTTCCTTGGAAACAGACAAGCTGACAATGTCCTTAAAATCGACAAAAAAATACAAAATAAATGTTAAAGTTCAATGCTGTAGAGACCTCATGGATCTAATTAGTAGCCATAATCTTTTCACAAATGAATTAATTATACATGAAACTTTATAAGTAGATACATATTGAGTTTGAGAGGAAAGTCCTCGGAATGATGCAGTAATACACACGTTGATGATAACATTGTTCAAAACAAAATTAATTAGATGATGATATAATTCCAACAAGATGGTAAATTTGGAAGAACTTACGCTCAAAATGGACACTAAATTATATTTAAAAAGAAGAAAAAAAAAACCCCACAAACTTCATCACTTTAGCCAGAGTTGTCATCGTCTGACTGCGTATTTAACAACACCAGGGCCATGAGCATTTGGGAAGTAATCATCCCAATCAATGGATCTTGAATCGAAGAAAAATATTTCTGCCTCTGACCCTAGATTTTTTCTTGCTGCTATACGCAAGTTCTCTGTGTTTGTGTCATCGAACCTGCAAGGTTATTTTACCAGTTAAATAAAAAAATATTATGGTAAGTTGCTAGGAAGTTTATAAATAATAAATATATGCAGGAGTACTTACACTCCTTGGAAGAAAAGATATGGACGGTAAAGTTCAACCAATCCTAATACGAGGTTAATTTTTCTATTGAGATCGTTGTACATGCCCTCAAAATGCTGGCAAAGTGTTGCTGCTATTTTCAATCCCTGCAATTCCGGTCTGGTTTTAGAATTTAATTCCTGATAACCAAAAGATTAGGTACGTTGGTAGGTGTTTTGGCAATTAATTTTCATGAAACAAACCTTTAGTAAGAGCAAATATCGGATTGCCAAGTATCTGTGGAAGCTATCCATGCTATTCAGGACTTTAACCCTTTGAACCTTGACAGGTTTTCCATCTTTACCGATCCATGGCTCCTTGGTGAAGTATCTGTACCCGTAATCATGAAGATTTTCATATTTCACAGGATTTCTTACGGACGAACCCACATGGTAAATTAGACCAGAAGGTTCATTGTAATGAGCAACCATTGCTACAATAATTGCATTCACCACGATGTCAGCTGGTATCTGCATGAAAGTTTTGACCTCAACATGCATTAATTGTAATTCTTTCCATACAAACTGTCCGGATCTATCTCATTTAAACCCGAAAATTGAAGGATGCTTTTAATTCATGAAAATAAGATTGCTTCCTGTTACTCACCACATCAACAATTGCTTTTTCATCGGCGAGAAAGCATGTTATTCTTCCCTTGCCATAACCAACAGTTAATGCATCGATAGTTCTGTACCACAAAAACATATTCAGTGATAAGCTTTTTTAGCTTGGAAGGTTGGGGGGTGCTAATAAAGACATAATGCTGACACATACTTGACACCTTCAAGCCAGCCTGGAAAAGGTTCTCTGCAAGTACTGGTAACCATCGTGGGGCGGATGATGACTGCAGGAAAATTTCCCTTGAGATGTCCGATTAGCATCTCTCCCATGGCCTTGGTAAACACATATGTATTCGGCCATCCGTAAGCCTTTGCCCTGATAGTTTCAAAGAATTATTCTGAGTTATGATGATTGATTCTACCAACTTAATGCAAAAAAAGGAAAGAAAAAAAAAAGACAACATCTGAAAAATTCAAATTCACTAGTCGACCAACCTTCTCATTCCCAAGTCCTTCAAGGCCTGCTCAAATTCCGTCTTTGTTGCACCTTTACCTTTGAGTTCATTCAGTTTGTGTTCAACTATTCTCTTTTCTTCATCTACGTCTAACCCAGAAATACCATTCAGTGCTTCGCCCAATTGGTATGGCTTCTCAGGTATCAAACCTGAAGCTTCTCCACAGACATAAGCTGAAAACCCGTGTTCTGAAATCTTAGTTTCTAACAAGAAAATGGAATAAACTACACTGAAAGTCAGCGGACTAGCCACGCTGATGATCACTTCACCTGTTGATACATGTACAAGCAAGTTGACTTTAACACATTTCTGGGCAAAGCACAATGCCTGCATTGCCCCTATGGTGTTGGTGCCCAGTGCAATATCGTATCTGCCACAAAGTTTTCAAAACGGAGTTACAATCTTCATGTAATTAGCATTAACTTATAAAGAAGAAAATTGGGTTCTTGTCTTGGAATACTTACCTTTCGTTAAAGTCTGTTGTGGCAGCAAAATTAAGAACAACATCTAATTCATTCATCATCTCTTCTCTAATGTTTAAGTCTTTCAATCCCAAGTCCTCCGAGCAAACATCACCAGCTAGGGGAATAATCTTTTTTGAGATAAAAGAATTTAAGTTTGTCCCATACTTTTCTCTCAGAAGTCTAAACAGTTCCTTGCTTATGATCTATAACAAAGGAAAAATTGAAAAGAAAAGAACTTAGAATTACTACTTATGCACAAGACATAAAAAGCTCCAATTACTACACATCATGTCAGAGTTCAATAATCGCAACGCAAAAAACAATATTATCGTCTAAATTCCTCCTTATTCAGTGATTATGTCTGTTAGTTTTGTTTATTCAGTGATTATGTCTCTTAATTATGCTTTGGTTAAGACAGTACGTATATCTCTACTATAACGGTCCTATCTGCATGCATATGACTGGCCCGTATACGAAAGGTAATGTTGGGAAGATATATGTAAAAAGAGAGCAAAATAAAAGCTATGAATTAAACGATAACCTAAGTGTTTCTTCTGACAACTAACCTTGGAATGGGTCCAATAAAAGCTAAGAAGTTAATTAGTTTATCCTTTTCGGCTTATGTTCCTCGTACCAGCATGTATATGTATTGTTTATGTTTAGTCAAAGTACAAATAATTATATTTACCTCGTTTTGTAATCTTTCTTGAGCAGCATTAGCATCTGCTGCTCTAAGAAGAAGGTAAATCTTCTTCACATTTGGTTGAACTCTCAGGATCTTCTCTACAAAAACTGCATTGAATAAACAAAAGTAAAGATTCCTCAGATCGTCATCTTGACAAAGTCTGAAGTAGAAATAGTAATTGCAATGGGAGAGAGATGGTATCTACTCTTTGCTAAGAACCCAGTTGCACCAGTGATCAAAATTGACTTGTCCTCAAGAAACTGAATAATGCTTCCAAACTCCATTCTTCTTCAGAACCTTGTCTATAAGGTTTGAGAGGGACGGACTTGGAAAAGGGAGAGAGCTGGCCTCCTTGTAGCCTTTGGTGCGTATAGAGAAATCTATAGAGGGGTTTAAACTTTAAACGACTGAAAAAGGGCCAAAATGGTCATATACTTTTGTTTGGTATATGAGCAGAACCTAAACACTCATAAAGTTTTATAGCTAGGAAGATGATAATAATGAGGTAGATTGTAAGAATTTAGTTGGCGGTTGGTTATTTACATCCGTGAGCCATGACCAACTGATCTATAGATCATTCCATCTGCTCCTTCATGTGTTTCACGTATTGCGTTTGATATTATGATAAGTCAAGTCACCACGCGCTTTTGAATACGGCCTGCTCAAGAAATGAACGGCAGCGGTCTGTTTACTTGTCCTAATTAATTGCCTGCTTGCCTGCAGCAGATGACCCCTTTTTTGTTTACATAAACGCAGAGCCGCCCTGGTCATGGAAAGGCAGACACTTGTCCAGGACTCACCCTCATTGTGCCCTACTTTTAATGCATTTAAGTAACATTTTTTTAGCATTTTTTATTTAGAAGAGTAGTAAATTTTTGATTTGTCGAAAAAGAAAATTTTAACATTAACTAATAAATAGCTTTTTTTATTAGCTATATTACCGAGAAAATTAGTGTTAACTTTTAATCTTAAAAATTAAATAACTTTTTTATTAGCTATACAACTTTAACTTGTTATGTTTATGAATACTTTTAAAGCATTTGAGTTTATTTCTTACACTCTAAATTTTTATTTTCACTAACATATAAATCTCAGATATTTCAACTCAAAATTTGGTGGTAAAAAAATTTCACAGTTATGTCTTCTAAGTTTTGAGTGATAATTTAAAGATAAAATTTCTTATTTTTATTTATTTTTAACTTATTAAATATTTGAACATATTATAATTAATTTGTAATTTGTCCATAACGTGGATATTATATTAGGATTTTAAACCAAAACATAATATAAGATGATATTGTGTCTATTTGTGTTTCTTCTTTTTTATTTTTAAATTACTGATTATTATAAAAATATAATTAAACATTAATAAATAATTTTATTTTATTAATTGTATTTTTCATTACACTTTGCCACGTGTAATAATTATTAGATTTGTGTTCTTGTAGAAGTTCACATAAGTTTAGTTATAATATAACTAAATTAAATAATTTAAATTACTCAATTTAAAGACTACATAAATAGTTTCATTTATTATAAAAATTTGTATAATTCTTTTAAACATGTTGTGATAATTAATTAATAAAAAAAATTATTTGAAAATTAAATAATACCGTAAATAGTTGGATGTATTTGATTGATTTTTTATAAATAAGTTGGTAGCATTAGATTACTACATTTACCATTATGATAATTCCTATAAAAGAAAATTTTTATTAAAAATTTGCTAATATTAATTAAATTCAAAAGTTAATAAAAATATTTGATTTAATAATTTAGACCTTTATCATAATATTTGTAAAATATTATTAGTTGATGTTATGCTCACATAATCTTTTGATGAGTATGTAAACTTATAAATTGAAACACTTATATATGAATACTAAATTTTAATAATAAAAATATCCTTTTAAAGTTTACATGTTTACATATTACCCATTTATTAGAGTTTTTTTTTTTTTTACTTTGCCTAAGGCCTATAAAACATTAAGAACGACCCAGCATGAACATACCAAAGAGTATGTTTCATATTGATATCTCTCTCAAAGCATATTTAGGGTTGGACCCGACATTTATGTTCGTGACATGATTTCTTTTGAATCCCACAAGATGTAAACTTTAGATCATTTTCGCAACACAATATTAGTGTTTTTTCTTTTTGATTTTCTTACTTTCATGTTCTTGAGCGCATGCAATAGTTTATACAAATCGAGTTTATAATACCAACATAATTCGAAAGTCTAGCCAATTCATGCGAGGTATTGTTATGTGTATTATAATAAATAATCAAACCTCAGGATTAATTTAGTTTATATAATTTCCTTTTATTTAGCTTCTATAGGTCCTTCCATTATATATTCTTTTAATTAGATGTCTTCGTAATGAGCGTAATATGAACAAATTGTTTCATAAATATGATAAACTTGTCTTACATTTGTTGAAGTTTAATATAAAATTTACTCTTAATGCTTAGTAAGTAATATTTTGTTAATCTAGGTCAATTTAATTAAGTTCTTAGCTATCACTATTTAATAATAAGATTCAATCACTCGAATAAAGAATTAGGATAAAATTTGCAACTTATAAAATTTAATAAATATAATTCTCTTTATTAAAAAATTCTAGAGGGTGAGTCTTGAAACAACTGATAAAATTATTTCTTTATAACCATAAGATTACATGTTCAAGTCATGTAAATAGTTTCTTTGTAAAAATACAAAAGCAAAGCTTCATATATTATAAACCAACTCTAAATCTTGGCAAAACAGGAGCACTGGGTATGTTAACTTTTGACTTTTTTTTGTTAAAAAACTCTCTCAAATCTAATTCTACTAATTCATACTCAAAAATTGCTTAGGTCCTATGTCTACCCGTGCACTATAATTGTTAAAGTATATACAAAACCGAATAATACATATCAAATAGATAAAATTATGATAATATAAATATAAATTATACCCATTTCATTTTACATACAAAAAATATCCCAATATCTATAGAACAGAGATAATTTTTTAAAATATTTATCAAGAAAATTCACGAAACAAGTACAATAAAAAATTCGCAAAAGTAATTATATTGAATACATTACATAGTATTGCCAAAACAAACACATACAATGTCCCATACTTATCTAAGTATCATCTAATTTGTTTTGACTAATAGACCTTAGGCAATAGAGTGATACGTGTCTCATTCTATCATGAAACGAATTAGTACGTATTCCAATAAGACGTCAATTAATAGACTTTGACTAAGCATCATAGTCCATACGTCACAAAAAGTAAACATGCGTTCCTCATAAAATAAATCACATCACACGTCACACAGTTCATACACAAGCATCGAAGCCATGAAATGCGATCATTCACAACAGCCAAGTCATCCATAGTATATTCTCGACGCTGAAAAAATAATCTGTATGTACATCGTTAACTATATTCTAATAATCACACGCTCAATAAATTGAATCTATCATAAACCTTACATTGGGTTTCTAAATATTTATAACTCAAATCCAATTAATTTGGGCATGCAAGTAATTATAAATCGCATGATATAATTCTCAATATACATTTATATATGTAACAAAAATTAAACTAGGAAATCATAATTGATGCATATTATTAGCTTTCTAGGTAACCTTTTTTTTGGTGATAAAGAAAACAAGAAAAGAAAACAAAGAACAACACTATCTTAAAAAAAAGACCCCCTGAGCATCCGCATGCACCAAGTATTCCAGATCTCGGGAAGGAGATTCCCATATAAAAAATCTCGTATAAGAGCTAGCTCCTTGTTTTGCCAAATAATCAGCACAAAAATTCGCTTCACGGAACTTAAATCTCTTTTTCTATATTTAGAAATTATTCAAGTCCTACTTAAATCCTATTAATCCTAATGAATTATACTAGAATGACCTTTCTTTCTCTTCCAATTTACCTCTGAAAACTAATTTCCTTCGTCATATTTCTTTCATTTTCTAAGCCTATTTCTCACAAATATGATGACTATGGTTGTCAATTACTATTTTTAAAGTCATGTTTTGAACATATTGATTGATCAATACCTTTCTTTGTCTAACACCAATTGACCATCAGGGAATGGTGATTGACTGATAAGTTTACATCGTTATGTGTCTTTCTATGAATTGTAGAAATTTCTTTTATTTTATTTTAATCTCTTAAATCACTTTAATTTAAAATTTTTAAAATTGTAAAAATTACCATTAATTCAATAGTGAAAACAAACTTAACTAATATGATTTTTACTAAAAATTTATTTCTTTCTTAATTTTTATTCTCACATACAAAATTAATCAATCCTACATCTAACCATCTAATATCAATCTTCAACTAAATTAAATATATTTAAAAATGTTAGATTTCATCAAATAATAAATAAAAGAGTGAAATGCACGAGACTCCCTTATAGTTTAAGTATTTTTTAAAAATCTTGTTTTCTTAAAAATTATCAGAAAAATTCTTACGATTTATTAATTTAAAAAAAACATATTCTTTTAGATTTTTGTTTAAAAATATCAACGAAACATATATGATATGAATTATCACACCTAAATCAATTAAATATTATCGACATGATGACTCATCATAATTTTAAGACTAACTAATTAATCTCAATTCAAATTAATAACTTAAGATAACAACAATATAATATTGGTTTGAGTTGAATTTAAGAGTTTGGTTACGTTTTCAAGTTATCAATGTTTAATTAGCTCGTGTTAAGATGTTTATACCATGCATATTTTGCAATTATTTTTTGATCAATTTTAAAGAAGAATTTTTAAATTAAAACCA
The DNA here is from genome assembly GCA_027563595.1 of Erythroxylum suave. Taxonomy (NCBI): domain Eukaryota; kingdom Viridiplantae; phylum Streptophyta; class Magnoliopsida; order Malpighiales; family Erythroxylaceae; genus Erythroxylum; species Erythroxylum suave. The sequence continues at coordinate 3,590,221 of JAOSBN010000178.1, read as the reverse complement.
CAATTTTTAAGAAGAATTTTAAAATTTTAAAAATTGTAATTAAGGAAATCCAATATAGTAATATTAAAATTTTGGAATATTACTATCGAATTCTTCTCTAATGATTTTTATCATAATATTAGAGTATTCTAGAACTAGCAATTCATATTTTCGAGTTGTTCTATTATTATTCTATATTGAGTAACAATTAAAGCATATTTACAGCAAGGTTAAAGTTTGCGAAACGAATTTAGGATGCCTATTTATGAAACCATACTTGACTTTATGGTAGTTGTTTCAACTTTTAAGAGTATAAAATAGAGTTAAAAAGGTTAATTGAAATGAACCAAAAGACAAAAGAGAATACATGGGGCATGCGGTTGAGTTCTGAACTCATTGTGAATGGTTAACTCTATCTGGTTTCGTTTGACAACAAGGCATGTGGGCATGACTAGCAATGCCAAGTACTAACCCCGAGAATTCAGGGGGCTCCCTCAATTTATGATTATGATGGCCACAAAGCCCTGAAATGCAGTTGAATCAACAGATAACCGTACGAAAATGGAAAGAAAACAAACAAGATGCTGTTTCTACAGAATTTGCAATTTGTTGCGATGTCCTGTTTATTGGCTTCTTCTCCACAAGATTGCGATATGTATCGGTTACGTGTATTTTCAGCTACTTAAAATCTGCATGCGCCCTACATATTGATTGGCAAATACTTTTGACTCGTACTTAATACGGAATGTAATTATTGATGTATCATAATTTTGACTTATTTTTAGCATTCACAATTTCTATAATCTTATTTTAATATGTTTAAATTTAATATTTTGTTATTTCTGTTGCTTAAAGTATGAAGATGCTATTTGAATAGAAAAATTAGGCCTTAATTTAAATTCAAAATTTTAAACGAAGGATGAATCAAGGAGATTTAGGGTAATAAAACATTTTATTTTGTAGATTGAGATCAAATTGTTGGAATCAAAGTGAAATTTGAAAATTTAATTTGGTAAAACCTTAGGCATGAGCACATTTAATGTAAATTGTAATTTCAGACTTTGAATTTGCAAGAGAAAAATGTGTTTAAAATGGTTTAATCTTATCTTAGCCAAATCTAGGTAAAAATAAATGAAGTTATAATCTCAGAGATCCAAAGAAACCACAACATTTTTACATGAGTTTCAATGGCAATCAATAAAGCCAAGATGTGAAGGAGAAAAGTATCATATATTCTAGTTGTTAAGCTATATGTTATGATATTTTGAGCATTATTTGTAATTGGACATTTTTGGTTATTTGTGAAATTTCACTATGATGCGTAATGTGAGATTCTTTGAAGATGAGATTTATTTGGAATAAAATCTTAGTTATAATAGGAATTAATTGTAATAAAATCACCATATCTTGATTAAGATAAGATGCAGATTTTTAGTGATTTTTGGACTTTTCTTGACAACCTATTTCGGAAGTTTTTGTCTATCTACTAATTTTTTTGGTTATATTATCTACATTGGACAGTTGTGTTCTCTGCCTATTTGTGTGAATTTTTTGGATTGTATTGTTGTTATCTTTTGGTGAAAATTGAGAACACATTATGAATTGACAGCTGTAATTTTGGGAGATCTTGGGTTATCTTTGGTAGCTGATTTTACAAAGATTCTATCCACATATAGCAGCTACGTTCTCCCTAGGTTGTGTGATTTTTTAGGCTGTCCAAGTTGTTGGTTTTGGGCGAAAACCTCAGGTAATTTTTGTGTATTTTTTGCACTCCACTGGCTTAGCATTTTTATGATAAAAAGTTTGTTGTTTTGTTGAGCTTTTACGGCTACTATGCGTGAGATGTTTTAGTTATATTAAAGATTCACAGCTTGTTTTTTGATGGACAACTTCCTTCTTTTTCGTTGACGAAGCTACATTATTAGAGGAGTTGTTTTCTATCTCAAGTGTTATCGTTATTTATGTCTTTATTTTAAATCACTTAAGTTGTTTAATTCTTATCTTTATTATTAAATGTTATTGTAAAAATCCTCTGTTAAAGTTAGCATGAGATGATCTTGTTATTGAAAGTGATTTACTTTCAAGAGTTATGAGGATGAGAGATAGGGTCAAGGGTTGGGTAAGTCAACTCTGTAATGGCTTGAGTAAAACTATTGTTGTTTCTTAGTGAAATTGATTAAGATGAGTGAGGGCTCTACAGACGTAAGCAAGGTATATCGAACTGCGTTACCAAATTTAGAGTGCTAATTTGTTTATTTCATGTTTAATTTTTTTGTTTACGTTTGTCCTAGAAAATTTATAGTTGCTGACACAGTTGCTTTATATCAAGCAACCACAGGTATAGTTGAAAGCAACTGTGGCTGAATTATAATTTTTGTGAAACTACATTCTTTCAGATTTTCAATTGGTATCAGAGCATAGGTCACCGAATTAGAACTTGATACGTCAAGTTGGTGCAAATCCATGTTTTGCAATTATGACTGCAAGAGAAGGAGCATCAATCACTAGCTCACCGTTATTAGATGGTTCAAATTATCCAGCTTGGAAATCAAGGATGAAAGTATTCATTCAAGCACAAGGAGTTATGGCATGGACTTCGATGTTGAATGGCTGGACACATCCAATGATGATTGATGAAAAGAATGAAGGGGTACCTAAAGATCCATCTAAATGGACAAGAGCTAAAGAATAGGAAGCACTTGACAATTCTTATGCATTGCATGCAATCTTTAGTGTTGTCGATGAAGGATACTTTAGTATCATTTCGACCTGTGAGTCAGCAAAAGAATTGTGAGACACTCTACAAATGGTATACAAGGGATCTAAATATGTGATAGCTTCGAAAATTCAGATGTTGGCCGCTAGATTCAAAGAGTTTAAGATGGATGAAAGCTATACTACTGGAGAATTTCATGAGTGGTTGTGTGACATTGCCAACCAAGCACATCAACTTAGGAAGAAGTATTTGAATATGAAACTTGTCAAAAAACTTTGAGATCATTGCCTCTGAGATTTACACGAAAATTGCAGCCATTTAAGAAGCTCATGATTTCAATGAATTATCCTTAAATAGGGTAATTAGGATTCTTAAAAACTTTGAGATGAATTTATTGAGAGATAAACATGATAAGAACAAAGGATTGACATTGCAAGTTGAGGTTGGAAAGGTCTTGAATGATTCAGGAGATGAATTTGATGAGAATGATGATATGGTGTCACCAATAAGAAATTTCAACAAGTGGTTAAAGAAGGTGAATAAAGATAGATATAGGTTCAAACAGAATTTTGGAAGTTCATCAAATAACAATTTCAAATAATAGGCAAAGATTCAAATAGGTGAAAGGAAAGTAAAGAAGATTCAATGTCATGAACGCCAAGGTTTTAGACACATGTAAGCAGAATATGCTAATACTCTTAAAAAAAGAAAAGGAAAGTCATACACTAATACTTTGAACAAAAAAAGAATCTAAAAGTGAATACGACATCAAAGAAGAAATTATGAGTAATTATGTTTCATTGGTTGCTTTAAACAATAAAAGTTCAGTTGCTTCCTTAGTAGCAACCAGTGAAGAAACTTACTACAAAAATACAAATGTTTCAATTCTAAATTCAAATTCAGACTATGACAATAATGACAGTGACCTAGAATTCAAAAAAGAAGACATCTACAAGGTCTATAAATTAATGTATCCTTAGTAAGTGAAAACGTATAAGCTGAATGGGAAGAAAAAGAGGGAAAATTTAGCCATAAAGGACATCATTCATGGTTTAGAGATGAAGTTGTTGTCAACAACAGACGAACTTGATGAAACAAAGCTAAAGCTGGTCAATACCGAAAAGGGAATAAGAATGTTGAATGGCGGTATCAAGAAGCTATATCAATTGCTAGAAATTCATAAAAACAAAAGGGACTTTCAAAGTGTCGGTTACAAAGGTGAGTGTTTTAAGTTGAATGATGAGAAAAACGATGATGCTAGATTTGTCAAAGAAGAAACTTCAAGAAAGAATCGAAAGTTTATACCTACATGTCACTTTTGTGGGATAATCGAGCACTGAAATAACCTTTTTGTCCGATTGTCGCCTTGGGGTTACTTCAAAAATTTAACCAAGGATTGCATATAGCATAACCTCGGGTC
>JAOSBN010000178.1:3573859-3586006 GCA_027563595.1 Erythroxylum suave | reverse complement strand
ATAATAATCAAATAATGCAATAAAGACCAATTATAGTGACAAAAACTCATCTAATTGATATGAAAATATATGTAAATTAATGAGTTTGTCAAGCACATAAGGTTAAAGTGCTACAAATTGTTACAAATGTTGATTCAATGTGCTCAAAACAAAAAATCCTGACAATCTTTGAAGAATTTTCAGCAGCATCCAACATTACCAAAGCAAACTTGGTTAGAAAAAATTGGCCTCACACGTCATAATGGACACGCAAGTGAGTTAATACTAGAAATTATCTAGATCTATAGTTATTGTTTACTGGAAATGAAACTGGTTAGACAGAGAACCAGTTAGTTGCTTCAGAGGAAGAAACCAATCAGACAGTTGATGATAGTGATAATGTGATGAAGAATAAGGTCAAGTTTGAATTTCTTGTGTACTTTACATTTTTTAAGTGTATTGATATTTTTATTAAAAAACAAAACAAAAAATAAAAAAAAGTTTGAAAGACTTTTTGATTTTTTTATTTATAAGTTTTCTAAGGTTTTGGTGATTAGTGTGTGTTTGGTTTTTTTCCTTATTTGCTGAATAGTAGATTTGATGTGAAAATGAGGCTATGCTTGATGATTTGAGAATTATGTGTTTGGATTTTGCTTTATGGAGTTATATCAAGAAAATTATGATACTTGGTTGGAGACATGTAGGAAGATTTAAGTTTTCTATGATTTGGGTTTTTCAAGTTTTATCAGTATTTCTCTCTACATCGTGGGTTGTATGAGTTTGGACAATATGCATATGGTTTACGTGAGGAGGAGATTGTTTAAGTTTGATTATGGTTCCTTGAATGCATTTTTTGGGTTTATGAATTTAATCAGTCGTACGCGGGTGACTTTGAAGTGAGTAATAATATGTTGGCTAGTGTTTTAAATGGTGGTAAATTGTCATCTTGTCCTTCTGCTACTGCACTACGTGCTTATGATTCTTCCGCTACACCTACTGTTGATTCTTATACCTCCTTATTTGCTGGGATTGATCGCATTGAAGGTATTTTTCAGAAGGAGATTTCACAATATATGTATGGTTCTTAGTTCTTTTTAGCATCTTTTTGTCTCAAGGGGGAGAAATATGGTTGGTTGGATGATGTAGTAGATGTAGCTATTTTGTTTACTTGGAAAACTTAGATGCTTCGTTTGCATAATTGTGGTTGTTTTTGTTAACTTGGATTATTGTTTATTCGGACATTTGCCAATTGCCTAAGTGAACTTGATGAACTTGTTGTTATGTGAACTTGGATGTTAGTTGGAAGTTATTTAGAACTCGATGTTCGATTAAGGGGGAGTTCCTATATGTTATGTAGACTTGATGATATATGTCTAATTATCTTCTAAAGGGAAGTTTTGATATGTGACAAATAATGTCAAAAAGGGGGAGATTGTTAAGATATGTGTTATGATATTTTGGGCATTATTTTTAATTGGACATTTTTTGTTATTTGTGAAATTTTACTATGAAAAGAATTCAACTCTATGTGGGATTCTTTGATGATAAGGTTTATTTGGAATAAAATCCTAGTCATGATAGGAATTAATTGGAATAAAATCACCACATCTTAATTAAGATAAGATGCAAATTTTTGATGATTTTTGGACTCTTTTTGACAGCATATTTCAGTATCTTTTATCTATCTAAGGCAGCTGACTTTTTTGGTTACATTATCTACATTAGACATTTGTGTTCTCTGCCTATTTGTGTGAACTTTTAGGATTATATTGTTGTTGTTTTTGGGTGAAAAACGATAAGCACATTATGACTTGACAGGTGTAATTTTGGAAGATTTTGGGTTATCTTTGGTAGTTTATTTTACAGAGATTCTATCCACATCTAGCAGTTACGTTTTTCCTTAGGTTGTGTGATTTTTTGGGCTATCCAAGTTATTAGTTTTGGGCTAAAATCTCCAACACTTTTCATGTTTTTTTTGGTAGCTCATTGGTTTAATGTTTCGGTGATAAAATGTTTATTGTTTTGTTGGGTTTTTTTGGCTATTATGAGTGAGATGCTTCAGTGAAAATATCGAAGCTTCACAACAGATTTCTTGATGGACAACTTACTATTGCTTCATTGGCGAATCTACATTGTAGAAGAGTTGCTTTCTATCTTAAGTGTTGTCGCTGTTTATGTCTTTATTACTTAAATCACTTAAGTTGTTTAATTCTTATCTTTATTTTCAAATGTTTTTGTGAAAATCCTCCATTGAGGTTAACACTAGGTGGTTGTGTTATTGGGAGTGATTTACTTTTATAAGTTATGAGAATGAAAGATTGTGTCAAGGATTAGGCGAGTCAACTCAGTAATGTCTTGAGTAAAACTATTGTTGATCCTTGATGAAAATGATTAAGTTGGGTAAGGACTCTGCAGACGTAGGCAAAGTGTATTGAGCTATGTTACCAAATTTCGTGTGTTGATTTATTTATTTCGTGTTTAATTTTTCTATTTTCTTTTGTTCTAGAAAATTTATAATTGTTGACACAGTTGCTTTATATCAAGCAACCACAATATAGCTCAAAGCAACTACGACTGAAGCATAATCTTTGCAAAAGTACATCCTTTCATATTTTCACCAGTTGTATTTTTCCGCTTCTTAAAGCCCTCTTTTTCCTCCTTTCTTTAGTAGATATTATAGTAATCTTCCTTAGGATGTAGTTGTAAGAATATTCATTGTTGGTGTCCTTGGTTGATGGAAGTGGAAGTCCTTTTGAAACTTTAAAGGTTGGGAGGTAATTGGATCTTATGATAGAGTGTTTCATTTATTAACGTATTGAATTACTCTTCTATGTTTCTATTTTATGATTATTTTCAATTGATTTCTAATACACACGATTAGTTTATTAGTCAAAATAATTATTTATTAGATTAAAGTTTGAATACTTAAAAATTCAACTATTTTAATCGTTTGTAATGATTAGAAGTTTTAATTTGCTGCATCAGAAATGATTACTCTCAAGAAAAGCATTCAACTAAATCAAATGCAATTATGAATGTTGTGTGATCTTACTTTAATGATCTTTCTTTTCTTAAAGTTATTGTTTAATTAATTTTAGATCATATTTACAGTTGTTAAATAATAAGGATTAATTGAATTATGTGTTTTCAATTAACTAATCATAAGAAAAGACGAATATTTAATATCAAATCAAATATACGGTTGATGAAATAATTATTTTGTTATTAATGATCAATCGTAGTTCTAAAAGTAGAAGCAATCGTAAATCAATGTTCGTTTTATTAAAAACTTTCATTTCATTATTTTCCTTATCATAAAATTTCACATCCCCCTATGTTCATTATTTTCTTTCGTAACGATTGGTGAGAGAGAATTCCTTTTGGGATCAACTCCTACTTTATTAATTGCAAGAGTTTGGGAATTAAATTTAGGTATACACAGTAAAACCACAAAATTTTGACTTCATTATTAAGGAATTTTAAGACAGCATGTTCGTTACAAGGTCTTTGAATGAATCCAATTTACAATATAATCTAGAGAACAAAAAGACTGTAGAAAAGTTAAGGAAAGAAGCAAAGATTTGAAAATAACACAAGGCTATAATTAGTGAACTATGGAAACCATGGCAAAAAACCAAACACTATGAGAACTTGTTGGACCATATTTGAATCAACAACCTCACTGCATAACTTCCTGATTTTGATGCAAATGCTACTTTGAATTAAAATATGGTTTAATTAATTCGTTGATTAACTTTTCGTGGTATTGCAGGTGAGGATCTGTTCAAACATCTTTAGGAAATTAATGTCTGTATGTATAGGATTGAAGCACAATAGCGTTGCTGAAGACATTTCTTCTCTTAAAAATGTATGGATGATCTTTTCACACTCATCCATCAATTTGTTGTAGGAAAAATAGAAGCAATAAAGGCATGTGAAATTTGTTTAGTTACAGGGCATACAATCGACTTATGTCTTATATTTTAAAATGACTCCACATAACAAGTTAACATAATTGATTTTTAAGAAGAACCTTAGCAAAATTATAATCCCTTTCTTAACACATACAACCCTAGCTAGAGAAATCATCCAAACTTGAGGTGGAGAGATGGACAAACAAACCAATTAGCTACATATAATCAACCATATAAACCTCTGTTTCAGTTTAACCAGCCAAGACAATAATCACATCTTGTTTAAGCTTCAAATCTAGGTATGTCTCTTGAAGAAGTAACTAAAAACTTGGCTACTATTACTTTAAAATTTTAGTAAAAAGCTCAGTCGAGAATTACAAATTTAAAGACTCAAATGGGACAAGTGACCACTACCATTAGTTATTTGGAAAGCCAAACCAACAATGAACTTCCCCCCAAATAGTGATGAATTACAAAGAAAATGTAAGTGTTGTAATGTTAAGAAATAAGAAGTGACAAGGAACTAACGCGAGAATATAATGGGCAATCTGCACGAAAAAAGACTAAAGTGGAGTAGAAAAATCAGTTCCAACACCTGATTAGGTTGAACTGGAATCTAAGGATAAGTCACTTACTCTTCCCTTAACTACACTTCCTACTTTTTCGAAAACATTAAAGGATAACCAGAGATGGGAGCATGATGCTAATTTTTACGAGACATTTTAAAAATATGAGATAAATATTCCTCTTTTCAAGGCAATTAAACAAGTACTTAGGTATGCTAAATTCTTGATAACTTGAGATAAGAGCTTAATTTTAATTTATATGAGACATTATGAAACTATGAGGTAAATATTCCTATTTTCGATGCAATTAAACAACTACCAGATATGCTAAATTCTTGAAGGAACTTTGTATAATGAAAAGAAGAAAGAAGTTGAAAAGTATTGAGAGAATTAAAGTGAATGAAATTGTTTTAGCAATAATTCAAAAAAAATCTTCCAAAGAAGTGGAAAGATCAAGGTATGATTTTCATCATTCATATTATTGATAGCACAAGGATAGAAAAAGCAATGCTAGATCTTGGTGTATACATAAACATCAAGCCTTATTCTATTTATTCAACTCTTAACTTAGGACCATTAGAAAAGATGAGAGTGGTGATTCAATTAGCAGGTAGGTCTTATGCATATCTCAAAGGGTTAGCAAAGGACTTCCTTATACATTTTAAAGATATATTGATTTTTCCCACTCACTTTTATGTTGTAGATATGAAAATGATGACCAATCTAACACTTATTTTGTTTGAGATATTTATGAAAATGACAAAGACAAAAGTTGATGTTCATAATAGAGCTCTAATATTAAATTTTGATAAGGATTTTGATAAGGATGTGATAAATTTTCAAAAATATATTTTTATGTAATTAAATTTTCAAAAATATATTTTTATGTAATCAATCATAACCCTTCAATTGACCTATGGTTCATTGGTTAGTCATCAACTAAACGATAGTTTAGTCGATAGCAAACCACTTATTGTTCATACATAGAGTATGTTCTCACAAAAATGATGATTGAAAATTATTTTTCAAAAAAATTGATGATCATAAATTAATTTTTATTGATAAAATCGCCACATATCTAATTTAAAAGAAAATAAGAAAAAGTTGGAAGACAGGTGGAGAAAAATTCAATCACATAAGAGTTTAGATGATACTATATTTATGACAGATGCTTTAACATTGTGGATACAATTAGCTTTACCACGATGTCTCTCCCACCTAATTATAAGCATCGGAGAAGCAATATTTAAGATGATGTCCTTTTCCATCTCGTCAGGACTGCAACAAAATGCAACGGCTATCTACTATCAAGGAGGAGGAGGATACTGTTAATGCCTTTAAATGACCTTTTCTTTTTTGTCGCTTTTCTTGTTTTCTTTTTGATAAAAGACAACTAATTAAATAACTTTCTTAAACAGTTAAACCTACCCAACAGGCATAACTGTGCCGTCCCTCGTCGACAGAATTTGGGAGGCCCACCGTCTAAATACGGAGAATAGATTTTCTGTTTTATAAACTAATTCTTATCTATCAATGAGTTCTATAAATTAGAGCGGAACAAATCAGTTTAGAACATCCTATTTTTATTAAAATGTTTCAACCCTATTTTAATTAATCTGGCCTATATATTTATATAATTTTTTTATAAATATATAAATAAAATTTAATAAAAGATAATAAAAATTAATTAATTAAAATACAACACGATGATGCCATCAATAACAGATGTTCCGTTCCCTTAAATTTGTACAATCGTGGGGTCCTTTTGGGACTCTGTGCTTTATCGGTAAAGAAAGACAAAAAACTTGGCGAGTGACACCTCTAATCACAATCTATGGCAGTGTAGAAAAATGGGTTTTACCTATTTAAGAAGTTGATCCAAACTGTCGATCGAGTTTTGAGTCATTACCGATTATATGATCTTAATCAATGAATGATTAATTTGTTAAATAATTTATAAATATTATTTTTTTGCTTGTTAAAAGTGATAAGTAAAGCATAATATATAATATCTCAGGAAAAGAATGGGAACATATGTCAGCTACTGGTGTCTATGTTTTATGATTCAACTCAACTACATTGTAATGAGTTGTGAGGGATCAGACAGTTGCGAGTCTTAATTAATCACCCTAGTAGCTACCACATATTGCACCTTCTTGACAAGCACTATTCAGAATGACACATGGTTGGTCGCTGCAATACTGTCTTGTGACGTGATAGAACATAATAAGGGCCAAATTATCATATCATTTCATTTTTGAATCTGTAAGAGCTTTCAATGGAATAACTTCTTGGGATTTTATGTAGAAATCTTATAATAATTCATGAAGTTTAAAACTTAATCAGTTGTTAAGAGTAGAAATTAGTGTGCGTCTTATTTATAGCCAACTATAATATTTATTTTAAACATAGATTTTTTGAAGGATGATGGAATCATGAAACATTTTTTATTAATTTCCATTCCTTTTTTATCTATTTTGATTTTTTTTCAGAAATAAATGGATGTGAAAATCTCACTATAAATAATTGATTTTAAAAATAAATAAATTAGATTAAATAAATTTATAAAATAGATAAAAATTTCATATCTAATTTAAGATAAACGTAATTTAGATAAATTTAGATAAATGGTGGAGAGAAAATTAGATAAATAGTTTGATATTTTAATTTTAATTTTAATTTTTACTTTTACTTTAAAAAATTCTCTTGTTTCATATAATTTAATCATGTGATAACCTCTTCTCAAACATATTTTATAATTCATTTTAATTTTAAAATTTACATTATATTAGAAATTAATAAATTTAAAAAATAAAAATAAAAAGAAATTATCAAAATAGGATAATAAATTTGAGCTTAACTCTACCTCAAAAGGCATCTTGTAAGGTGATGTTTGTCATATATTTATAAACTATTTTGAAATTCTTTACCTGCATAATATGAGATTTTTAATACATTCCCTAGATTCAAAGTAGGACTAGACATCTAATAGGTATATTGGGCAAAGTGTTACAACAAGTTGGGTACTACCTCAAATCATTAAGACAAGTTTAGACTCAGAAACTATGATCAATTTGGGCTTGCCTCTATCCCAAAAGGCAACTTATAAGGGGAGGTTTGTCATACATTTATAAACTATTTTGAAATCCTTTACTTGCTCAAAATGAGATTTTTAATACATCCCCTCGATTCAAAGTAGAGCGGGACATCTGATAGGTATATAGCAAAATGTTACAACAAGTTAGGCACTGTTTCAAATTATTAAGACAAGTTTAGACTCAGAAATTATGGTCAATTTAGGCTTGACTCTATCCTAAAAGGCAACTTATAAGGGGAGGTTTGTCATTATACATGTCAATGGGCTGGGCCCTCGGCCATGGCGGGCCAAGATGGGCCTACCCTGTGGCCTGTTGGGTTATGGGCGGGCCAGGCCCATTACTTTTTTAAAGAAAAAAGAAACAAAACAAAACGATGTCGTTTCGAGAAAAGTAAGCGAGCCATAGGTTGGGTCGGGTCGGGCTGGCTCGTGGCCCTCCCAACTAGGGTCAAAATACAAGTCAGGCCAGGCCGAACGGGTCGGGCTGAAATTGTCATTCCTATTTGTCATACATTTATAAATTATTTAAATATTATTTACTTGTTTAATGTGAAATTCTTGACATAGGAAATAGAAGTTATGTAATAAATAAATATTATCATAGAAGTTAAGAAAATTTTAAATTATAAAAATTCAATTAAAAAGATAAAATTTAGACTTTTACTTAAATTTACAATAATCACAACAATAAAGATGTCAATTAAATATTAAAAAATTTAATTTATTACGAATTTAACCTATGTTAAAATTTTCCTTAGTTTCTTTTTTAAAAATTTTTTTCCTTAATTTTACTAAGAATGAACCACCGCATAAATTTAATTTAAATATAAAATTTATTTAAAAAAGGTTCAAACAACAATATATTATCCCAAATGCTAACAAGCTTCTTGAATGAGCTGATTTTTGCAAGAGCGCCAAAGGCTATTCTACTGGAGCTATTTATGAAACTCTAAGAAGCCCAAGGTTGGAACTTCACCGACGCCAATTGCTGCAGGCTTGATAACCCATCCGTCGCCAAATGAATAATATTGGATAATATCAATCTAATTTTGCAAATAATATTGGGTTTCAGCCTTCAGGTGTCCAACAAGAATGCCCATTGAAACTTTATACATGATACGTTGATTTGGAAAAATGTCTGACAACACCTGGAATGTAGATATACAAGAAGTATAATCTTCCCAAATCGATGCACTTAGGACTGAAGTGCAACACATTAGTCTCGACACCGATTTGTTTTAATGTATTTCTATTTGTTGTTAATTATCTCTTTCAAAATCAAATTAAAAGCCTCCTAAAAATTTTACTTCTTCACTTAGCTATCATTTAGAAGCTAAATCTTGTTTTCAGTATTAGTAATAATGTTACGAATACTGTAATGAGCTTAGTGGATTCTACTATCATATTATGCCAATTCCAGTTAATAATAGGTATTTCAGGCAATTTTTTAATAGTTTCTAAATTTTTTAAAATTGCAAAATAATCTTCAATATTGTACTGTATAATTTAAAACTAACCTTGTCTAAAAAAAATCTTAATAATAAAAATTTAAAATAACTATAATTTATTTATTTTTCTTAATATTATTTTCACATATTCCATGTATAAATAATAACCATAATTAATATGATAATTATTTTATCATCATAGAGATATAAAATTAAGAACAATACAAAGTATTTAAAATATTACAATTTTATCATATAACAATAATAAAATATAATTTCTATCTTAATATTTATATTTCAATAATAAAAAAATATTTTTTATTTTCATAAGTAATTGTTATTAATAACAAAATATTGCTATATTTATATTAACAATTTTAAAAGAAATACTAAATTTTGAGGCCTCTTAATTTTCATTTTAACATATTTTTAATTATTCTTTGTAAAAAAATATAACTATTATTTACTATATGAATTTAAATATTCTATTATTAACAATAAAAAGAGATGATGATGGTGAAGAAGAGGGAGAGGGAGAGTGAGAGTGTGAGAGAAAAAATAAAGAGAGGAAAAAGAAGGTAGTAGAGTCGGGTTGGGGGTGAGTTTTCAAATTTTTTCATTTTTTGCAAAAATGCTCTTGGTTTTTTTAAAATTTTCGGTACCGGCCAATATATGGTTGGTATTTCAAATACCAGAGGTACCAGCCGGTACTAAGCGAAACAGGCTGATATTTAGACCTGGTATCGAAACATCTTATTTTGTACGATTTTATGGCCGGTACCAGTCAAAATGGTACATTATGAGATTCATTACATTGATTAGAAATAAAGAAGCAGAAAGAATATGCAGGTACAATCTCATCTAAGTATTGGTAATTGCCTTATGATTGTTGGCCCTGGTCCCCATACGTAATTTATGGCGACTATGTGTCACCATTTGAAATGAATTTGTAATAAAAATAATAATTGGGAACATTTCAATAAAATAAATTATAACCTTAGGTTTAATTAAAAATATGGATACGGAAGATTCGTGGTGGGATCGTAAAACAATTTTGGACATATAATTTAATTATTAAAAACAAAATGATTTAATAACCCCAATTGATTGTTATATAATAATTAATGGATATTTCATAGGAAATATAAAATAACACTCAACCATTAAATTCAAAATTTTCCATAGCTAAAATAAACAAAGAATAAATGATTTACTAAAAAAATTAAATAAATAAATTAAAAAGAGAGAGAGGCGGTGCGGGGTGTCTTCTAGACACCAGTGGCTCGCGATCGCGATTTGGTCGCGATCGCGAAGTCACAAATTTGAAGACGTCGCGGTTGTGAACCGCGAGTTTCTTGTCCTATCGCGATCACGAAAGGCCGGACTCTGAACTGTCACGATTGTGCCGTGTTACAATCGCGACCCAGAGACTTGAGGATGTCACGATCGTACCTGGTAACGATCATGACTTCCTTGGTAACTTGGGTATATCACGATCGTACCTGGTCACGATCGTAACCTCCCAATTTTAACCCCCTCATTTCAAATCAGCATAACTTCTACTCAAGTAACCCAAAAATTACAATCTATATATCCATAGAACGCTCAGACCAAGCCCTACAACTTTCATGAAGACAACTTTGTCTAATTTTGCCTGTATCATTACAATTTAATCTATTAAAAGAAGGTAACCATTCATCCTAACTCATACCAAATTATGCTTAAGATCCTTAAACATAGTCATCTTATAAAAGCTCTAACTCTCACATCAATCATCCAAAAATTTCAATCCTTATGGCGATAGAAAGTTAAAAGGAAGATCTACAACTTTCATGTAGACCATCTTACCTAATTCGACCTGTAACCCTCCAATTTAATCAGTTAAAGTTCGGTTACCATTTAAGCCAAATTCTTACTTCAATTATGCATAAATGACTACTAAAACGCAGCTACATTGTAATGAGCATAACTTCTACATTTGATGCCCAAAAATTCCAATCTTTAGAGAGATAGAAAGCTAAGAGGATAATCTACAACTTTCATTTAAACCACTAAGCCCAAATCTACCTAGATCGGCCCAAATTATGTCCCAAAGTTTCAGATTACACTTTTTACCCATTCCTTATTTTCACTCACAAATTCACAACAATTCTCACCTAATTTCAAAGGACCCGAACCAGCATGAATTTCCTTACATACCAAACTCCTTGCTACACAATTTACCACAACCACACCATCACATTATATCCCCATCAATCAACACATAATCAACCTCATAGGGTAAAATTTTACATACATACATACATAAATATCAATTCACAACATCGAAGCGATACATATTCTCATATTTTGTTTTACAATGTCACAACAGTATCACAATCACAAAATACATACAGAATCATGGTCACAAATTACATACTATAATGTTGATGCTGACATGCTCTAGGATCACCTAAATGTGATTGACACTAACTTAGTTACAAAATCTGAAATTTCTTAGAGTATGCCAAAAACTTTGCAAGGCTTCTATGATCTGCTGGATTCTTCACCTGAGGAGTAGGATAAGTGGGGTGAGCTAGATAGCTCAATGGCTAATACACCTATAGCTGTACTAATGAACTACTCATCACACATATCACAACACATTATCATAAAACAAGTGGCTGAAGATTATTACCAATTACAACATTCAAATCACATTATATTATTAGCATTCAAACTACATTATATCCTAACATGTTTAAAATGTAATGCACATAACAATGACTCGAGAGTTTCGTGGAACGAAACGGCGAAACCGAAGTTTACACCATGAGACGAAACGAGTCCGATTTCTCAGGATCTCGTGGGCCACAAGCGGACAGCCAGGAGAAGGCTATGGTCAACGTGCACGTGACAAACGAAACGGATTTCTTTCTCGCCCACATAACAGATTTTTCTATCATCATACATTCTACATTTTATGCATGCTTTCATGTTCCATAAATCCTTTCTTTTCCATTCATGCAAAGTCATTAAATTATCACAATGCAACACAATTACACATTCACAACCTATTTTTCCTATATCCACAATGGTGCAAAACATACATATTTAACATATTCACATCCAAATATTTCAATTCATCATCACTAAATCATAAC
>JAOSBN010000178.1:3535424-3567922 GCA_027563595.1 Erythroxylum suave | reverse complement strand
TATACACAGCATCAGGGAAATTAAGGTGACGTTGAATGAGTCTGCTGATATTCAAATCAGTTGTTGATATCTTAACACATTGGATTGCAGTTAAATGGATTCTCCATTATCTTTGCTCCACATCATCTTGAGATGTTCACTTTCTCAGGTCCTCCTCGCTTCAATTACATGCCTATTGTGATGCTAATTGGTTTGGTTGTCTTGAAGATTGTCACTCTATTTTTGGATATTGCATTTATCTTCGGCCTGATTTAATCTCTTGATGTGCTAAGAAAAAGCATATTATTACTAGATCTAGTACTGAAGTTGAATATTGAAGTATTGCTCTAAATGTCGCGAAACTTTGTTATATCACTTCTCTTCTGGGATAAATTGGTTTCTCCAATGCTACACTCACTCTCTAATGTGATAATCTTGGTGCTATATTCCTTGCTGCTAGTGTGATCAATCATGCTTGCGTTAAGCACATTAAAATTGATATACATTTTGTTCGTGACTTGGTGACTAACAAAGCACTCTTCATCAGACACATCACATTTGCTTTTCAAATTGCTGATGTTGTGACAAAGCCTTTATCCTCTTTAACATTCCAACATCTTTGTCATAAGCTCACGATTGCTACCTATCATAAGCTTAAAAGGGGCTGATAAAGTTTGATTGCTATGTGTCTTAACTATTCAATCTTTGTAAATAAGCTTAGATCAAAATAAATCAAATTATTACTTATAGTATAATCTGTAAATCTTTTTCTGATTCTGTTTTTACTTATGTATAAAGGCTCATAGGCTTTTCACAAAATGCAATGAAAAACAACGACATTCTTTCAGAGTGTGTTTACTTTATCAAAGACCAAAGCAAATAAATAAATAAATAAAGAAGCTATATATGTTGTGGAATGTCATAGCTTGTAGTGGTAAATGCAAAGACTGAAGAAGTTCATGACCTTAATGCCCTCTTCTTTTATATACACTTGAACTGTGGTAGTGGTTGTAAGTGCAGGCAATAAGCTAGGTCCTTTTTTTTTCGGCTTTCCTTTCTTATTTTTGTTGGCTTGTACGAGGTCAAGATGTAATTTACAATGTTATTGAGTGAGACATAATTTCAATTTGGTGACCCTTTTTATAACTCAATTTACGTAGATGGACCACTATAACATGGAGTTTAATATTATTCAATACATTATTTCATTTAAAAGAAACATCAATTTTGGATATAAAACATCTACAATTATATCAAGTAAATTGCAACAAATTGAGGGAAAATTAGCTTATGCATTACTGCTACATATGCAGAATAATGTCTTGGAATCATTCTTATTTCCCTTGTTTTCAGATTCTGCATATCCAGTTTCTATCAAGTCCAGTAGTTCTCAGGATCTGAAAAGAGACTATTTTGACGTACATTTTATTTTCTCTCTTTCTTTTTAAATCAATCTGGCTTTAACCTTTAGTACCATAGTTGAAGCACATAGTAGACGAAGAAATGTCTTGGGAACGAAAGAGAGAGAATTTCTAAGGAAGAACACAATCTTCTTATTTTTTTCATTATTAATTACACAACTAGCCTTTTAAAGGCTGACTCGAACATTCTTGATAAATTCAGCGAAGTTCTCGTAACCTATTCATATGACTTTACTTTCATTTAGATAAAACTAAATTATACAACAGTAAGTAGAGAAAGTGACGCTAATCCCGCCAATACGTTTATTCAATGTTGGAAGTCGTTTTCGATAGGATCATTTGGAAATGTATTTAAGAAGACCTGGAATGTGAGTGTTCAAGAAGTAATCTTCCCAATCAATGCACTTGGAGTCGAAGTAGAACACATCGGTCTCCTCACCGTTTTGTCTAGCAGCCACCCGCAACTTCTCAGTATTCACGTCATCAAATCTGAAACAAAAAGAGTCTCATAACGAAAGTACATCACTTATAAGATTACCAACACCTAAGTGTGATCGATACTTACATTCCTTGGAAGAACGTGTATGGCCTGTAAAGTTCAACCAAGCGCATCACAAATTTGATCTTTCGGTTCATGTCACTGTATGTACCTTCAAAATGATGGCACAAGGCGGTATTTGCAAATCGTAATGCCTGTTTTGAGAATTACAAGCAATTAATCAGATTTCAAGTGTTATTCATCAAGTACAAAAGTCAACTATTCCCTAACCAACAAACAAACCTTTAGAAGTAGCACGTAGCGAATTGCCATATATCTTTTAAAGCTAGTCACACTGCCTATAACTTTCAACTTTCCGACCTTTACAGGCTTGCCATCCTTACCAATCCAGGGTTTATTCGTGAAGTAAAGGAACCCTATATCTGCAAGGTCAGAGTAGTTGATAGGATTCCTCAAAGAAGATCCAACTTGGTAAATTGCATAGGATGGTTGATTAGCATGAGCAGCCATGGCCACAATCATTGCATTCACCACCATATCAGCTGGTATCTGAGTTCAAATATGTCCCATTTTCTCAATTATATTTGACTTGCTAAAAAAATAATGTAGTTCACATTATACAATTTTAACGTAATTGGCTTATCTCACCAAATCCACGATTGATTTAACATCACCGATAAAGGATGTTAGCCTTCCTTTTCCATAGCCGACGGCTAGACTATCAATTGTTCTGCAAATTTGGTAGAGGAAATTAATTTGATAACAGTAACTTATCCCGCCAATTTCAGTAACGAAGAAAATAAATGTTATTCACCAGACAATGAAACAGAAACTGTCTTCAGGCTTTTATCATAAGGAAATTATTGAACATTTGTACCTTAGACCTTCAACCCAGCCAGGAAATGGTTCTTTGTAAGTACTAGTGACAACGGTGGGCCGTATGATGACCACTGGCATGTCATCCTTTGAATGCCCCACAAGCATCTCTGCCATTGCCTTCGTAAATGCATATGTGTTTGGCCATCCATAGACCTTCGCCCTACATATACACATGTTAATATCATCCAATCTAACTACTGTAATTATTTATATTTCTTCATTTATCAATATTGATTAATAGTGTGTGTACATGTATGCTTTTGGATGTAATTTGTTTAAGAAATAATAATTTAACCTACTCATTTTAAATACGAGTAAAATGAAAAATACAAATTATGCTCTATTATTAGTATATTTAAAATTAAAAACAACTTTACAACTATAGTATTCTCAAATTGATATGTATATAAAAATAAACTCATTAAGTTGCACCATTTATAATATTCATCTACTAAATCCATATTGTTATATAAAAATAAACTCCAAGTGGTTATTTGTGAAGTTCTAGTTACATTTTCTTTCTTCTAATATAGGTAATTAAGTTGGCCAATTGAGATTCTCAAATTATGAATTTGATTAACTTTCATTATTGTTAGAAATGTAGTGTTATAATAAGTTATAGTCTGTATGATATGTATAACTAATGCCAAAATGTTGCACGATCTTAGGAAAAAGAAGGAGAGACAAAATTGTACATTTTTATGCTAGTTTGTGTACATTTTACTGATAACCTTTGTTTTATTCTTCCTCACATTAAAAATAATCATTAAAATATTAATAAGGTGAATAACAAATTGCTTAAAAATAAGAACAAAACTTACCTATATAACTAGTTGGTAATTTTCTATATGGAATACAAGTTATAATTATTAATTAACACTAAGAAATTATAAAGTTGATTTTAAGCGATTGTTTCAAATTTTCTTACTAAAAACCACATATTTATATGAAATAGTATTATATATTTATTTATAAAGGTCTTCAAAATCTTTCTTATAGCTTACCTGTCAATGCCCATGTCTCTCATGGCCTCCTTGGTCTCTTGAACAGTAGCTCCATCAGCTTGGAGTTGGTTCAGTTTTTCCTTCACCAGTCTCCTCTCTTCGAATATGTCTAATCCGGTGACCCCATTAAGTGTCTCCCCCAGACGGTACGGGGTCTCTAAAATCAGTCCTGACTTCTCTCCCGCAACATAAGCTGAAAATTGCATCAATCCTTTAATCAATATTCGATTCAATCAACCCTAAATTTGGCACAAACTAGTTTGAGTTTAGTCAGTATAACTTGAATTAGAGAATTTTTTAATGTAATTATTTTTTAATTAAATTCAATTTTAAAAAATTCAATTCAATCGGACCAAAACTTTATTTAAATTCAATCTAAAAGTCAATTTTTAAATTTTATAAAATTCAATCTCAAGTCCAATTCATTGTTAAACCTGTTCAACCATATGAAGACATTGAAAAACAATTTGTGGAAGGTCGAAAGATTATACCAGTGGACACATGTAAAAAGCTCTTTAACTTCACACATTTCTTAGCAAAGCACAGCACATGCTTTGCTCCCAATGTGTTGATGCCAAATGCAACATCATACCTGCAAGTACTTAAATCTCTTCATAAATTCGAGACCCCAGAAGCAGAAAAACAAAAGGTTCTCGTAAAACTTGAAAAATGAAAAGAAAGAGCAAGTGTCAGTTCAATTAAAGAAGAGGGAAATGGTCCCTTGTGTTTTTAACGTACCTTTCATCGAAGCTGGTTGTTGCAGCTAAATTTACAACGACATCCAATTCATTCCACATCTCCTGTTTCAATTTGGAGTCTCCAATTCCCAAGTCATCTCCAGTGGAGATGTCTCCAGGCACAACAACAGTCTTTTCAGATATGAATGAATCCATACTTGCACCCAGTCTTTCTTTTAATGGTCTAAATAAGTCCTTTGCCATAACCTAATTAGTATACTCAAGACAAGTTAATTTTTTCCACAAACTTAATCAAGAATATAAGAGTATAATTGTGTTAGAGATTAACAAGAATTTAAAGCAGGCTTAATTATTAAGGGGAACTATTCTTAGATTACAAAAGCAGTGCTCATAAAAATAATTTTAAATATTTTCTTAATTTTATAAATATGTGGTTTTAATAAATACTTCCCACAAAATTATGCTTTTTGAAAAAAAAGAAAGAACTTTTCTTTACATAACTTGTAGTTAATAATTTTAGTTATCCTTTTATGTTATTGTATATTTATTAAATAGGAAGTTTATCAAGCAAGCAGAGAATTGCTTTTACTTTATTTTACATGTTTTTAATACAATACTAACTTTTTTTTTTAACCACAACTTTTTTATAAAATTAAAAAAAAAATAGTCATGTCAGTTTTTCGATAATAGCGTCAAATAAAATAAGTCGATCCGATCAATATGTCTTTATGTTACTTTCTTGTAATCTTATTCCTTTTTTTTTCTTTTCACTGTCATTTTTTTCAAGTGAATATATTTTTAAGGACTCCTTTGAAGATTGCTTACCATTTGACAGATCAAACACTGTCAGACTTATATCACAATTGATGGTAATTTATGTAGGCATTATAATGACACTATCGGGCTGAAATGCCATACACTTAACAAAAGTTTAATTATCTTTGTTTATTCGTGACAAATTTAATTGCTAAAGTTATGTTATATTACTTAGGCATATTGGTCTAATAGAATTAACTGTGTTGTAATGCTTCCCTTGTATCTAAACTCTTAGCTAGTTGGCTTTTGTGTTTGATTTTTCGTTTTCTTTCATTAATAGAATAAATATATATATGGTTAATTAGGATGAATACAAAGTCTAGGGCACACATGATATGTTTAAAACTCGCATAATATTTGGATTCATTATGATAAATATTTATACATGTTACATCATCAATGATATAAGATAAGATTTCCACTATAACACATTAATCTATATATATATGTTATTTAATCAAACGTAGTAAGATTGTTTTAGAATATAGATTATAGACTTAAGATTATTTTAATGTATAACAGTGTATGTACCTCAGTACGAAAGCGAAAGGAAGCAGATTTAGCATCAGAAGCTCTTAAAAGTAGATACATTTTCTTCACTTTGGGCTGAATTCTCAGTATTTTTTCTATAAAAACTGCAGCCGAAGAAGTAAAAGTTAGCGATGTGAACCAAACTTGTAGCACTAGCAGGCTTATAGTAGCTAGCTAGAGACATTACAGAGACAGAGAAAATAGAAATAAAAGAACAAGCAAGTTTCATACTCTTTGCTAGGAACCCAGTTGCACCGGTGACCAAAATGGTCTTGTTGTCGAGAAACTGAAGGACACTCCCAATCTCCATTGCCATATTGATTTGATTCTAAGTCTGTGTTCTCTCTTCCGAACGTGTGTTTTCAAATGAAACAAACCACAGATTTTATAGTACACGGGCACGGCAGCTGTACATGCATAATAATTCTAAGAAATGTGTGCCATCAAGAAGCGTCACGTCACGTTGGGTGAGGTGAAGGACTTCGACGATGACAAGTCATTTATTTGGCTTGTACTAGTACTTCGGCTTTTCATACGAGTTTAAAGTTTATAACAAAGTAAAATAGGATAATTTATAATAAAATAAAGAATAAATATATGTATTATTAAAAAATTATTATTTTAAAAAATATAATATAATATAATATAGTGAAATATTATTTAGAGGAAAGATTTATAACGTAATATAGTATAAAATTGTTTATTATTTTATATTCTATCTTAATTTTTAAAATTAAAAATTTTTTATTTTTATAGTTTATAATAAAATGAGATGTAATATAAAATATTATCTTTCGTTATATTCTATTTCATTTCATTATAAACTTTCTATTCAAGTAATATTACATTTTATTTAATTTTATTTTACTAATAAACTGCGAACTAAACATACTCTTGCAGAAATCAAACCGGATCGATAGATTTTGTGCTAAATTTCTTTCTTTTAATTAGGTAAAATGTATATATTATGAATGTTTTGAGTTTTACTGCTTTTTGATTATCTTTTCAAACAATTTTTATGACGGGAACGGCGCTCCAACTGCTCGTAATTGTAATCGTTCATGTTTTGCTTTATAAACAAATAATAAATAATTATAACAGTATATCTTTAAAATTACTTTGTTAGTGTCAATTTTAGTAACATTAACAAAATTATTGCCTATTCTTAAAATAATTATGTTTGTACATCTCAGATTAACTCCTGAGTCTTTTGACTAATCAACATTCAAATGATTCATACTGTTCTTCATTTTAAATTGAAGCTTTTTTATCATTAGATATAGAATTTAAGAAATTAATAAAAACAAATAGAACTTTCATAATTTTACGGGGAGAAAAGAAAATGATTAAATAAAAATGATATATATCCACAATAATAAATTAGTAAAAATTTCACTGAAATGTAAAATTTAAATAGATACAATAGTATACAATCTTATCCCTAATTAAAAGGTATATTATTTTTTAACGATCCACTTTTTTTTTTTGAAATTCAAACAATTCTTTATTTTTAATAAACGAAAATAATCCTTTTTAGGGTAAAACAAAAACTCTAAATATGGAGGAAAAAATATATTCACTATGATTACGTAAATAAGTACACTAATCATAAGCTAATCACAATTTAGGTTACCGAAATTTTCCTCACAATTATTTCTTTATTTTCCTATTAGTATTAAATTTATTTCTTAATTTTTCTTATACTTACTGCACTAGTAAATTCGCATTCGAGTATTGCAATTGCTCCATAT
Organism: Erythroxylum suave; assembly: GCA_027563595.1. Taxonomy (NCBI): domain Eukaryota; kingdom Viridiplantae; phylum Streptophyta; class Magnoliopsida; order Malpighiales; family Erythroxylaceae; genus Erythroxylum; species Erythroxylum suave. The sequence goes on along the minus strand of JAOSBN010000178.1, from coordinate 3,560,344 downwards.
TTATCAATAGTTGTGGTTTTCCATAAAATCTATGACCTTGAAAGGCAAATAATTAAAGGATTTGCATTAGTCGAACAGGAAAATAATGTCCTCAACTTTGGAATACAAAGAAAAAGTACTCCACTGATAATCAGCTAATAGTTAGGTTAGAATTGACAATTGGGGTCCTTAAAAACTGAAATTCAGAATTCTTTTTATTTTTATTGCTTTTTAGTGTTCATAATTAAAATTATAGTTCTATCAAAAAAATTTATTATATTGTTATATAGTCATTATAGCAAGTTAACTTATTAAATAGTACTAATAAAAAATAAAAAGAGACCAAAGGAAAATTTTCAAGCAAACATAATAAGTAATATTAATTTTTTTTAATATACATCATACTTTTACAAAAGAAAAATGTACGCACTATATAGAAAATGTGAACAACTATAACAAAATGAAAGTTACAATTTTAAATAAATTATTAAATAAATCAATTTAATTTTTATAATGAAAATTTTTAGAACATGTTAATTCATGATAATTATATAAATACAACTTTATTCTTATAATTAAAAAAAGTCTACGGTTTAATTTTAGTACCTTTATTTATCACATCACATTTTAAAATCAAATGATTAATGATTTCATAGTTAAAGTGTCAATGTGTAAATATATTTAAGTATTTTGTTAATTCTTCTGTATGTTGTTAATATAAAGTAGCTTGAAGAAGCTCTAACCACATTTTAAAACATCAATAAATGCAAATTAATGCTTCCTAGAGTACGGAACAACAAAACCCTAATAAATGATTTCTATATAATAAGGAATATATTTCTTACGTGGCACCATAAAAATAGCATAATAATGGTTTAATAAAATTTGATTTCAACCCCCCACCATCTTCTGTCAACTGTTCCCCACCATCCATGATCCACCAACTGGCTTTGGCTTCTCATCCACAAATCATCGTCTCGTATTTGATCCCCTTCTAGAATGTCCCCTTCTAGTATGTCTTCTTTTTCTCTTTTGCCCGTCAACCCCAATCCTCCCAACTCTCTTCTGCTTTCCATTTAAGCCTTTCACTCATCAACTTCTTTTAGCCAACAACATCTCTGTAAGCCTTTATGATTGCTCACTCCCAATAACTCGGTATCCGGAATTTTAGTTTGGTTATGTGGTATTTTCTTTTGAGTTGATGTAGTAAATAGTTTTCATATTTCTCTAAGGATGATGTGCTCTGTCTTCATTCCCAACTATTTTCTTTAATTGTTGCAGCTTGGAAGTCTATGTATTTGCTTTATAAATGAGTGAAAACTCATCTTGATGACTTGTAAAAATAATAAAAGAGTAAATATAAAAACAAAATTAGAAAACAATCACACGTAAAAATACTTCTATATCTATTATCGCATACTTAATCCAAAGAATCTAGGCATGTTGCCACAAATTGCATGAGCAATAGTAAATTTTCTAAAGAGATTTTGATTAGTCTCTATTTGAAAAAAGTTAATTTTACCTTTTTTTCTACCATTAGAAAAATATGATATAAAATTTAAAATTAAACTTAAAGAATTGATATAATATTGTATCTTTTTTTATCTTAAAATTATTTATTTATTATATATAATTCAATTGGTCAATTAAATTCATTAAATTACCTCACCTTAAAAATTGTATTTATATTAAATTACAATTTTTAGATATAATTTGAAAAAGTAATAATCATTTAAACACCAAATTCAGTTATTTTTGGTTGTTCTTGAAACCAACAATTTGGACGATAGAAATGAACTTGTATTTACCAACAAGGATGTTCCTAGCATATTCATAAAGTGAATTTCCTTTCATATGACTATAGAGTAGTCTTATTTGCTACAAGTAATTAGGAATGGACCAACACGTTTTAGGCTATGTTTGATTGGATATAAGTGTTACGATTTATGCTATATATCTCATTATTTAGTTTAGACATTTTTTATAATTGGATCTCCAAGATAATGAAAGTCTTCAAATTCAAATCAAGATAAGGTAGAAGATACATTGGATTTGACTTGGATAAAGACAAAATCTTGTAAACGATATGAATGTGCTTATGGTTGTGTAAATTAAATGCAGAATTCTACGATGTGTAGACTTCTTGCATGATGAGATAAGCTTGCTTTTGGACGTGCCTACGGTTATGTACTGTCAAGATTCTCTTTTGATTATCATCGTAAATACATTATTGCCAAAAAGGAGATGATTGTCGTATAGTTTGGGATGTGACTTACTTTCAATTGAGTTGTTCATGCAACCCACTATTTTGTTCTTGGATGCGATTGTCTCATGTTGGCTATGATGATGTTTGGTAAGTAACGAAGTTGATTTGCAATGGGTGACGTGTTTCACTTTATGGTCTTCTTGTCGATGGTAGATCCGTTTTGGAAGGAGTTAAATTATAGGGAAGTTGTTTCTTTATATCTTAAGTGTTTTCCTTTTTGTTTTAATTTATTTCAATCACTTGATTTGTTCGTTTGTTGTCTTTTTCGGTAAAAGTTGTTTGAGAAAATCTTCTATTGAGGTTAAGATGAGTTGGTTGTGTTACTTGGTGTGGAATACTTACACAAGTTGTGAGGGCAAGTGATAATGTTGAGGGTTGAGTGAGTCGACTCAGTAAGGCCTTGCATAAAACTATTGTCGTTAGTAAAAGTATTAAGCTAGGTGAAGGCCCCTTAGAAGTAAGTAAAATGTGTCGAATTGCGTTAACAAACTTAGGTATTGATTTACATTTGTGTGTTTAATTTTTTGTTTTTGATTGTGCTAGAAACGACTGTGATCAAATCGAAGATTTTGCGAAACTATTGCATCCTTCAGATTTTTCAGTTGGAATTAGAGCGAGTCACTGAATCAAAACTTGGTACATCAAGTCGGTGTAGATCTGTGCTTCGTAATTATGACTATAAGTAAGAGAAGGGGCAATAATCATCAGGACACCGTTATTAGATGGTTCAAATTATCCTATGTGGAAATCACATATGAGAGTATTCATTAAGGCACAAGGAACAAAAGCATAAAACTCGGTTTTAAATGGCTGGACATATCCAGTGATGACTGATGAAGAGGGAGAAGCAATGCTTAAAGATGCATCTGAGTGGACAAGGGTTGAAGAAGAGAGAGTGCTTGGAAATTCTCAAGCCCTGCACGCTATCTTCAGTGCAGTTGATGAGGTCACTTTACTATGATATCAGCTTGTGAATTGGAAAAAGAATCGTTGGACACTTTGCAGACTATACATAAAGGATCAAAATCTATGATAGCCTTAAAACTTCATATGTTAGCTATGAGATTTGAAGAACCGAAGATGGATGAGAGTCAAACCATTAGAGACTTACACGAGAGACTGCGTGACATAACAAACCAAGCACATCAACTTGGAAAGAAGTACTTTAACTTGAAACTGGTTACGAAGACATTGAGATCGTTGCCTCCGAGGTTCATACTGAAAATTGCAACCATTGAAGAAGCCCATGATATCACTGAATTATCTTTGGATAAGGCAATTAAGATTCTTACCAACATTGAAATGAATTTGTTGAGGGATAATCTAGAGAAGAGCAAAGGATTGGCATTGCAAGCAAATATTGGTAAAGTCATGAATGATTTAGGAGATGAATTTGATGAGAATGAGGATATGGAGTTATTGACAAAAAATTTTGGCAAGTGGTTAAAGAAAGTGAAGAAGGATAGATCCAATTTTAGGCAAAATTGTGGGATCGAAAAACAACTTAAAACAATAAGCTAAAACTTAAAGGGTGAAAAAAATTGAAGAGAATTCGATGTAATAAGTGTCAAGGCTTCAGATATATACAAGCAAAATGTGCTAATATCTTAAAGAAGAGAAAAGGGAGGTCCTATATGAGCACTTAGAGTGATAATGAATCAGAAAGTGAGTATGGTAGTGAAAAATAAGTTGTCAATACTGCTGCGTTAGTTGCTTTATACAATAAAAGTCCAGTTGCTTGCTTAACACCAACAAAGAAGGAAGTAACCGATGATGAAAATGTGAGTAAATCAGAAAATTTAGAGAAAACACAGACGAATCAACTCAAAGCTCAATCTCAGATTATGATAGTGATGACAGTATTTCAGATGATAAAAAGGAAGATATTTATGAAGCCTAAGAGTTAATATATGCTAAATAGGTCCAAACATGTAAGAAAATTAAAAGTTGAAGGAGGAAAACTCTTCTATGAAGACCATCATTCAAGATTTAGAGAAGAAATTATTATCTACAATAGATGAGCTTGATGAAACAAAGTTGAAGTTGGTCAATACGAAAAGGGGAATAAGAATATTAAATGGAAGTACCGAAAAGCTAGAAAAGTTGTAGAAAATTGGTAAGACTAAAGGAGACCTTCAAGGCATTGGCTATAAAGGTGAATGTTCTAAGTCTAATGACGAGAAAAGTGGTGCAACAAGATTTGTCCAAGGAGAAATCTCAAAGATAAATTGGAGGTTTATACTTATATGTCACTTTTGTGGGGTTATCAACTATATAAGGCTGAAATATTACAAGTTGTTACAAATGATGTTTCAAAGGGGTCAAAACTGAAAATCTAGACACTCTCCATTAAATTTCCAGCAGCAACCTATATTACCAAAACATACTGGAGTTAGAAAGGGTCAATTACAAGCACAAAGATGTAGTGAAAGAAAAACAAGAAACTATCCAGATTTACAGTTAAGTGCTGCTATTAAAGAAACTGTTCAAATAGAAGACTAGTTGGTTGCTTAATAGGGAGGAATCAACTAGACACCCGATGACATAGTTAATGTGATGAGGAATATGAGGTTTGAATTTTTTTTGAGAGGCATAAGGACTGTGCATTTTTTAAGTATATGTTGATTTTTTTTAAAGGAAGGTTTGAAGGAGTTATCGTCTAGGCTTTCTGAGTTTTTATTTATAAGTTTTTTAGGATTTAAGTTTTTCAAGTTTTATCTTGGTTTCTCTCTACATCGTGGGTTTTATAAGTTTGGGCAATAGGCTTTCACATGGTTTATGTGAGAAGGAGATTGATTAAGTTTGATTATGATTCATTGAATGTATTTTTGGGATTTATGAATTTAATCAGTTGTATATGGATGACTTTGATGTGAGTACTGATATATTGACTAGTGTTCTGCCTGGTGGTAAATTGTCATCCTAGCGTGCTTATGATTCTTCCGCTACACCTACTGATAACTTTTATGCCTATTTATTCGCTGAGATTGATCACATTGAAGGCATTCTTCGTTTTTGGCAATGTTTTGTCCCAAAAGGGAGATATCATATTTTTTGTAATTGTTCTGTTCAAGGGGAGATTTCAAGGTATATGCGTGACTATTAGTCTTCCTTTTTGACATCCTTTGTCCCAAAAGGTGAGAAGATTTGGGTTTGTGTTGGTTGCTGGATATTATCTTTTATGTTTTGTTTATTTTGAGATGATTGTTAATCTTAGATAATATTATTTATGTTTGGATCTTGGATTAAGGGGGAGTCTTTATCGTGTGAATTGTGAACTCAATGTTATATATCCAAGTATCTTTTTTAGGGGGTGTTTCAGATTTGTGACAGATAATGCTAAAAAGGGGGAAATTGTTAAGATATATGTTATATATCTCATTATTTAGTTTGGCATTTTTGATAATTGGATCTCCAAGATAATGAAAGTCTTCAAATTCAAATCAAGATAAGGTAGAAGATACATTGTGTTTGACTTAGATAAAGACAAAATCTTGTAAAAGATATGGATGTGCCTAGAGTTATGTAAATGAAGAATTCTACAATGTGTAGATTTCTTGCATAATGAGATAAGCGTGCTCTTGGATGTGCTTACGGTTGTATATTGTCAAGGTTCTCTTTTGATTATTGTCGCAAATACATTATTGCCAAAAAGGAGATGATTACCGTATAGGTTGGGATGTGGCTTACTTTCAGTTGAGTTGTTCATGCAACCTACTGTTTTGTTCTGTTTCACATTGGCTACGGTGATGTGTGGTAAGTGACAAAGTTGATTTGCAGTAGGTGGTGTGTTTCACTTTGTGGTCTTCTTGTCAATGATATATCCATTTTGCAAGGAGTTAAATTATAGGGAAGTTTCTTTATATCTCAATTGTTTTTGTTTTTGTTTCAATTTATTTCAATCACTTAAGATGTTCATTTATTGTCTTTTTTGGTAAAAGTTTTTTGAGAAAATCCTCTGTTATGATTAACACAAGTTGGTCGTATTACTTGATGTGAAATACTTTCATAGGTTGTGAGAACGAAGGATAGTATCGAGGGTTAAATGAGTCGACCCGGTATATAAAATTAATGTCATTAGTGAAAAATTAAAATTGTTGAGGGCCTTGTAAACGTAGACAATATGTGTTGAACTGCGTTAACAAATTTTTGTGTTGATTTACATTTATGCATTTAATTTTTCTGTTTTTGATTATGCTAGAAATGACTATGATCAAATCGAAGATTTTGCGAAACTATTACATCCTTTGGATTTTTCAATAAGGTTTTTAATAGAATGAAATGATTTTTAACGGAATGAAATGTAAATGGATGTAATATTAGAAAATTGTTGTTTGGAAGGGATGGAAGGGTTCATAATATAATAGAGTGAAATGTCGTTTGGATGAAGGGTTTATAATGTAATATAGTATAAAGTTGTTTATCGGTTTATATTACATCCTAAACCCTCAAATTGAAGGTTTTTCATTTTTACTGTTTATGATAGAATGAGATGTAATACGAAATCATCCTCTTCCATCCAATTTCATTCTATTCCATTATAAGCCCTCCTCCCAAGCGATAGCATAAAATTATATTACATTAATAAACCTTCAACCAAACATAGGCTTAATAAACCGAAAATTTTAATGATGTGCTAGTTCACTAAATTGTCGAATACATATTACATGGAAGTATTCCTTTCCACTAAAGAATAAGCACATCGTCGCCTAAAATGAAACTAATTTGGTGACATTGCTTTGCATCCATGATCTAAACTATAGTCATTGTACTCGCCTAACCCAGGGTATCATTTTTTATTATAATATACATTAGATATCCCAGCTTCGCTAGACTAATCCTAAGCCCCTAGGAGCCCACCCCAAGAGCCCTAAAGGAGGTAAATCTGGAACTCCAAGATCTCTCATATTTTACGTAGCCTATACACTTCTGCACACAAAGAGTCGTCACATATTGATTGGTCAGCTGATGATTGATCAATCATCAGCTGACCCAATTCAATATCAAGTTCTCATCAGCCCCAGGTTTTTTAGTAGTTTCAACTCTCACATTGCCACTGGAAATAAGACGTCCTCAATTGATCCGCCCAAGAAGCATGCCCAGGGAGCTAGAAGATCATCAAGAAGAAATATTCCCTCTCTTTCTCCCTTTTTTGTGACTCAAACTCAAGACCTTCTATAAAAGAAAGCCTTAAGTAAGAGTCGAAACCAACATAGCCACCCTATGATTATATCCAAAGGGTTTTTCGGTTACCAAACCAAAAGCATTCACGTGGAGACGCTTTCTCTGTGATATCTTCATCTATTATGAATTAAATATTATGCTTGTAGGTTGTAGCAACTATAAAAGTTATTATCACTTTTTCAAATAAATTATTTAAAGAGTTAATAATTAAATTAAATATTATACTTGCAATTTTTATAACTATAAACTCATAACCACTACTTCTGATAGTGGGTATAAGATAAATCGATTAGTTGTTGTAATAATTCACAAATCACTTATTTTTAATAAATTATTTGATAAAATAATAAATTAAAATTAGATGAAATTTTAATTAAAGTAATATTTTTAAAATCTAACTCATTTCCACTTCTTAATAATTATTTTCTTCAAGATTTTAAGTGGACTTTCGTTGAGGTTTCAACTTATAACCTCTTAAATTGGGAATATCTTGAAAAAACTGTTTCAAATGACCCCCTGCCCTGAGGGCCTGTGCTTGTTACGCTTTTGTTTTACAAGAATTCTAGTTGAACTTTTGTTTTACAGAATAATTTTAGAGATAGTACTGTTCATTAGTTCTTATTAGAAGAACAGTAGATTCGTTTGAAGTCATCAATATCCTTTCCTCTTCCGGATGTTTATTGACTGAGACTCTTTTTTTAGTGCAAGATATCCACGCATTGATGGAACGTGATTGGAAGGTGAAGTTTCAACATGTCTATCGGGAGGGGAATAAAAGCACAGATAGGCTGGCAGCTGAAGCGTAGATTGTTATCCCTAAAAACAACTAAATAATGATTAATATAGTTTCAAAATGGATAAAATTAATAATACTTTTAGTCAATAAAATTGGTGTGTTTTACTTTAATCTTTAAAAAAAATTCTATTTTACTTAGGAATGACAATGAGTTAATCCGGTCAATTTTTAAAAAAATTAAAAAGTGTAAAAGAATGTGTATTTTAAACATCTATTAAATGTTATTATCACATTTTTGTAACTAAAATTAAATGAATATTTGATCCTAACAGCTATAATGGGGACCATGCTTTAAATTATAATTTAGAGTTAAGTTAGTCTGATTAAAAATTATTTTATCATAATAACTGAATTTTTATAAATTTCATATAATAAATATTTAATCCTTAATGTGAGGTGTGTTGCCCTATTTCTATCTCAAAATGTATGGAGAATTTGTAATTGCTTGATATTTGGGTTTAAATTTTCGAATGCTTAAAGCAAATTTGATAGGATATTTAATTTTACCCATGTTTCAAGCTAATTTTGGTTGTGCAATTTAAATTTATGTTAAAAATGTCCAATGACGAAAAGGTCCGAAGATTTTAAACCCACCAATTAGGCCCAATCGGAAATCAGTTCCACTGCCTACTACGTCGTTTAGCTCCTCCTTCTTCCTGATGGCTTCCTCAATGTTCGTTCAAGTGAAAGAAACACTAAACGAAACTCGATAGATAGGCAATGAAAAATCCACGAATTTTTTAATTCTTTTAAATAAATATTTTTACCTAGTAAATTAGACAGATTCCTAAACTATTGTATAAAACTTCTATAGTATTAATCATTAAAACACAGCGTAAATCGCTAAAGGTTAATCAATAAACTTTCATTACCAATTAAACCTTTAATAATAGTAAACCTTAAAATCAGAAATAAAAAATTTCAAATAATATCAACTTATCACATCAAATTATTTTAGTCGTTACGTAATTTATCATAAAAGGAAATTTTATTTTATCAAGAATTTTGTTATTTTATTAGAATAATTATTAATAGTTACTGAAAATTGGTTATAAAATATTGTCCTTAGTAAAAATGTAAGCCTCTCAAGCGTGATTTTATTAAAGTGCTTTAAATTATTATTTAATTATTTAATATTTTTAAGAAGAAATGGTTAAAATGTTTTGTCATTTAAGCGTATATTTATTATTAAATTGTTTTATGTTAAGATGTACTTTAATTGTAGAGATGTTCGTTTTACTTAATTGTTGGAGAACATTTTCAGATGTTTCCTTTATTTTTAACTTATGTTTATTATATATATATATATATATATATATATATATATATATGCATTTCTTTTTACCATACGATCGGAACTTACTAGCACTTTAGGATGACATAGCCTTAACCTTAATGTTAAGGGCAAGGTTCAAACAAAGAAAGACTTGCAGTGGATACCTAGGCATCCAAAGACGAGAAATGGTATAATAAGCGACGAAATGCTTCGAGGAGTTGAAAATAAGCGTAAATCTAGAAATTCCCGAATAGGTTAACCTTTCAAACTACTGCTGAATCTATGGGCAGGCAAGAGACAACTTGGCGAACTTAAACATCTTAGTAACTAGAGGAAAAGAAAGCAAAAGAGATTCCCGTAGTAGCGGCAAGTGAAATGGGAGCAGCCTAAACTATGAAAACGGGGTTGTAGGAGAACAATACAAGCGTTGTGCTACTATATATATATTCATAAGATCAACTATACCAACATAACGCTTTGAAATGGAGACGCGCTTTTACATTGCTGGGAAGAATAAATATGGTCGATAAAGTTCAATCAACCGCATCGTATAACCAATTTTTCGATTGAGATTGAAAAATCGAAGGGGGTTAATTATTTCACAAACTTTCTGCAAACTTATTTGGCGCCAATAAAATAAAAACAAGCAAAATCGAAATAATAAATCAACACCAAGATTTTTTAACGCAGTTCGGCACTCCTTGCCTACGTCTGTGGAACCCTCACCCAGCTTAATCACTTTCACGAAAGTACAATAGATTTACCCAAGGCTTTACTGAGCCGACACCACTCAACTCTTGACACTATCCCTCAACCTCACTTCCCGTGAAAGATTTTCACACCCAATAGTACAACCACGTCGTACTAACCTCAACAGAGGATTTTCTCAATCAACCCATTAGTACAACCGCCTCATACTAACCTCAACAAAGGATTTTCTCAACAGTATTTGATAATAAAGATAAGAAATAAAAAACTCAAGTGATCAATCAACTAAGAACAAAATAATGATACACTTGAGAAAAAGAAGACAACTTCCCGAAAGGTTAAGCTCCACTGAATTGAATCTGGAAATCGTCGCAACAATAATAGAAAAGCAGTCCACCCAAGAACCACTTCACAAAGCTGAATGTGCAGCTTAAGCAACACCCCACAAAATTACGCACACCATACACTTCAGCTATTCATGTAATTTAATCTTCAAAGACGTCTTTTGCTTTGCCCGAGAAGATTTTCTCTTAAACATAAAATATGCACCTTACCTTTATCTTCTTTCCCAAAACAAATCACGTAAGCTCTTTAATTAATGCCCACTTCACCTTTTTATAAAAGCCAACCAAATCCTACAACCTTGATAAAGCCAACACCCAGTGAAGCAAAGAAGCAGCACCCATGAAGAAGCTTAGAAGCAGTGCACAGAGAAGCAGCACGCACAGTTTTTCTCACATAGCCTAGGAGGACATCCACGATGCAGTATATATCTATTTTCCAATGCAATTAACTCATGCCCACATAGCCAAACACTAGCTGCAGATTAAAGAATATATGACAGACTTCTAAAGGCTAGAATCAACTCTGCATCAACTGCTACATCCACTCACGCAAGATTCATCATATATCTAATTCTCTTGGACCAAAAAACAACGTACACATATCACACATATTCCACTTATGCTATATCATGGCCACCGCATGTCTTTAATTTCAACCCACTGCATTTGTTTTATTTCCAGACTCCTACGCAAGATAAATTTCTTCTATGAGATTTTCTTCAGCTGTAGATAGAGACATGTACTTCAAACACACAATAACCACATCACTTTGTTTTCTTCTCTATCCGAAATTCACAAAATCCATGCAAAGCATAATTCAATTACCAACATGATAATAGAATTCAATCCATATGATAATTCCAATTATCTTATATGTCCAATTTAAAATGCCAAAATTAAATAAGGGATATATAAAATAATTCCAAATCTAAATAAGGGATGTATAAAATAATTCCTAAAAATCTCCCCCTTTTTGGCATTGTTTGTCACAAATCCCTAAATAACATAATTGGACATATAATACTCCCCCTTAATCAAACATCAAGTTCCAAAGAACATCAAAATTTATCCAATCATCCAAATTTCTCTCCCTTAGGACAAAAAGATGCCAAAAAGTAAGACAAATAGTCATACATATACCTTGAAATCTCTCCCTGAATGGAACATTCACCATAAACAATTTGATGTCTTCCCCTTGGAGCAAAAAACATAATATAATAATCACCAGTAGATGCAGCAGAAGAATCATAAGCATGCGAAGAAGATAATTTACCACCATTTAAGACACATGCCAACATATTATTACTTACTTCAATTTCATCTTCATCAAACTGATCAAATTCAGAAACCCAAGCAATGAACTATAAGTGTTGTCAGTGTAGTGAGAGAGAGAGATACCCAAGAGAGAGACCCACACTGTTGAGAGAGCTGAGGAGTCTTCGGTGGGGCCAAATATAAATCACAATGTAAACTACTAAACATATAGGATGACAATAGCAACATAAAACTAAAGAACAAAAAAAAAATTTCTTTTCTTTTCTTTTTGTTTTTTGTTTTTTTTGTTTTTAACAACACAAAAAATACTTCAAAAATGTAAAGCACACTGTTCCTGTGCTCTTCGAAGAATCTCAAACCTGGTAATTTTTTTTGGCTCGAATGAAGATGTATAACACAAGTAGCCTGTAAGTTCTTGACAATCAACTCTTTTTTCTTTCTCTTGTTTTTCTTCTTTCGCTCACATCTCCAATAACATTTTCCGCTGGATGATTTCTTCGGATTTGAGATGAAGAACCTCGGTTCAAATCAGCTTCCATTATTTTGGTTGGTTCATCATCCAAAGTAACTGAAAGTTATTCAGTTCGTGCAGTTACTTCCTCAGCAGTAACTAACTGCAAATCTGGGCATTTTCTTGTTTTTCCTTCACAATGTCTTTATGTCTGTAATTGGCCCTTTCTAACCCAAGCTTGCTTCAATACCAAGGGATGCTGCTGAAAATTTAATGAAGAGTGTCTAAATTTTCGGTTTTGACCCCTTCGAAACAGTATTTGTACTACTGATAACATTGTAGCCTTATATGCCCAACAACTCCACAAAAATGACATGTGGGTATAAATCTTCGTCTGTTATTCGGCGCTTCTACCTCTTGGGCTGATCTGAACATACCAGAATTTTCTTTATTAACTTTCGAACACTGACCTTTATAACCTATACCTTCAAATTTCTCTTTAGCCTTGCCGGTTTCTATCAACTTGTCCAGTTTTTCCATGCTTCTATTTAACATTCTCAATCCCTTTTCAATAATTACCAATTTCATTCTAGTTTCACCAAACTCATCCGACGTCAACATTAGCTTCTTTTCTAATTCTTGTATGATGTTCTTCATGCAAAGATTTTCTTGCTTCAATCTTTTATTCTTTTTACACGCTTTCACCCATTTTTCAAACATGGCCTTGTAATCCTCGTAAAGATTCCCATTTTTATCATCAAGGCCACTTCTGTCACTGTCATAGTCTGATATTAAATCCCGAACTAAACTGTTTTTGAAATTTTCAAATTTTATTCCTTTTCTACCTTCGGTTACTTCCTTCTTGGTTACTATTAAACAAGTAACTGGACTTTTGTTGTATAAAGTAACTAAAGCATCATTCTTCACTTCTGGATTCGTTATCACTCTAAGTGCTTGTATAGGATTTTCCTTTTCTCTTCTTCATAGTATTAGCACACTCCGCTTGAACATGTTCGAAGCCTTAACACTCATGACATTGAATTATATTTACCTTTCTTTCTTCCATTTAAGTTTTAGCTTGTTTGAAGTTGTTGTTCGATGAGTTCCCGCCTTTTGTCTAAACTCGGGTCTGTCCTTCTTCACTCTCTTCAACCAATTACTGAAAACTCTTATTAATAGCTCCACATCCTCATTCTCGTCGGATTTATCCTTTACATCATTCACAAGTTTTCCAGTTTCCACTTGTAGTGCCATTCCTTTGCTTCTTTCTTGCTTACCCCTCAAAAGATTCATTTCGAAGTTTGTAAGGATTCCAATAACTTTTTCCAGTGACAGATTATCAATGTCTTGAGCTTCCTCTATTGCTACAATTTTCGGAATAAATCTTGGTGGTAGCGGTCTCAGTGTTTTCTTGATTAGTTTCATATTGAGTATTTCTTTCCCAGTTGATGAGCTTGATTTGCAATATCTCTCAATTTTTCATGAAAGTCTCCAACAGTCTCATGCTCATCCATCTTCAGCTCTTCAAATCGCACTGCATTTTTAGTTTCGACGCTATCACAGACTTTAATCCTTCATGAATAGTTTGCAAAGCATCCCACGCTTCTTTAGTTGTTTCACAGGCTGATATCATTAAGAAACGTCCCTCATCAATAGCACTGAATATCGCATGCATTGCTTATGAATTTCCAAGTGCACTTTCTTCTTCGGCTCTTGTCCATTCAGATGGATCTTTTTGAACTGTCTCTCCTTTATTGTCAGTAACAGTTGGATGCGTCCATCCATGTACTACCGAATGCCAAGCTTTTAAATCCTGAGCTTGGATGAAGACTCTCATCCGTGATTTCCATATAGGATAGTTAAAGCCATCCAATAGTGGTGGCTTGATAATCGATGCTCCTTCTCTTATGGCTATGTTTGCGAAACTAGGATCTGCACCAACTTGCTAACAAGTTCTGAAACGGTGACTCACTCTGATACCAATTGAAAAACCGAAGGGGGTTAATTATTTCGCAAACTTTTCGCAAACTTATTTGGCACCAACAAAATAAAAACAAGCAAAACCGAAATAATAAATCAACACCAAGATTTGTTAACACAGTTCGACACTCCTTGCCTACGTCTGTAGGGCTCTCACCCAGTTTAATCACTTTCACGAAAGTACAATAAATTTACCCAAGGCTTTACTGAGCCAACACCACTCAACCCTTGACATTATCTCTCAACCTCACTTTCTATGAAAGATTTTAACACCCAATAGTACGACTGCCTCGTACTAACCTTAACGGAGGATTTTCTCAATAGTATTTGATAATAAAGATAAGAAATAAAGAACTCAAGTGATCAATCAACTAAGAACAAAATAATAATACACTTGAGAAAAAGAAGACAACTTCTCGAAAGGTTAAGCTCCACTGAATTGAATCTGGAAATCGTCGCAACAATAATAGAAAAGCAGTCCACCCAAGAACCACTTCACAAAGCTGAATGTGCAGCTTAAGCAACTCCCTACAAAATTACGCACACCATACACTTCAGTTGTTCACGTAATTTAATCTTGAAAGATGTCTTTTGCTTTGCCGGAGAAGATTTTCTCTTAAACGTAAAATATGCACCTTACCTTTATCTTTTTTCCCAAAACAAATCACGTAAGCTCTTTAATTAATGCCCACTTCACCTTTTCATAATAGCCAACCAAATCCACCTTTACGCCTACTACAACCTTGATAAAGCCAACATCCAGTGAAGCAAAGAAGCAGCACGCATGAAGAAGCTTAGAAGCAGTGCACAGAGAATCAGCACGCACGGTTTTTCTCACATAGCCCAGGAGCACATCCACAATGCAGTATATATCTATTTTCCAATGCAATTAACTTACGTCCACATAGCCAAATGCTAGCTGCAGATTAAAGAATATATGACAGACTTCTAAAGGCTAGAATCAATTCTGCATCAACTGCCACACCCACTCACGCAAGATTCATCATATATCTAATTCCCTTGGCCCAAAAAACAACGTACACATATCACATATATTCCACTTATGCTATATCACGGCCACCGCATGTCTTTAATTTCAACCCACTACATGTGTTTTATTTCCAGACTCTCACGCAAGATAAACTTCTTCTATGAGATTTTCTTCAGCTGTAGATGGAGACATGTACGTCAAACACACAACAACATCCCGTTGTTTTTTTCTTTATCTGAAATCCACAAAATCCATGTAAAGCATAATTCAATTACCAACATGATAATAGACTTTAATCCATATGATAATACCAATTATCTTATATATCCAATTTAAAATGCCAAAATTAAATAAAGGATATATAAAATATATCCGAATCTAAATAAGGGGTATATAAAATATATCCTAATAGAGATTATCGTACACACCATCGAAACAATGGGAAAAGTACTTGCCAATCCTAATACCTGCTTTGAGAAACACAAGGAAGAAACAGAAAACGAAGATATAACAAAAGATATATGGCAAGTGTTAACTGCAACGCAACTGAGTATTCATCAAACCTTTGAAAGTATCAAGTCGCGAACCGCCATCTATCCTCGAAATCTTAGCATGTTACTAGTAATGGTGAATCTTTCAACCCTTATTGCCCTCCCACTATTATCAATCCAAGGTTTCTCAGAGAAGTAACAAGAGACGAAATCTATAAAGTTAGAGTGCTTGAAAGGATTTCTTAGTGACGATCCAACTTGGTAAATTGTATAGGACTGGATGATTGATTAGAGTGAGCGGCCACAGCCACAATCATGGCATTCACCACCATGTCAGCTTGTATCTTTTATATGATATTTGTGTCTCAGTTTCCTTGTTTGATTAACATTAATGACAATGTTAAAAATAAGTGTGGGGGGGTTTAGGTTAGATGAAATTGAATCACTATTATTTTTGCATATCTAGATTTATATTCAAGAAGTTCGCTTGAAGTTACCTGATGATTTTTATTTTTCTAATCTCTTTGTAGAATAAAACAAGTAAGTTATCAATGGTAAAACTATCAGTTACTTTACTTGAATATGGTTATCAAGCAAATGCTTATAATACTTTGTTCCTTAAGTTTTTTGGCTCTACCTTTCTTGCATTATTGGTATATGTTTATAATGTGATTATCGTTAGAATTATCTCGATCAAATTTCTACCAATAAAATTTACTTACATGATGCAATTTCTTCAAGGATCTTGGTAAATTGAATTACTTTCTTGAGCTTAAGCTTGTTAGATCCTTTACTGGTATTTATCTTCGTCAAAAAAAATGTAATTTAAGACTTATTGAAAGATAGATGTTTTACTGATTCTAAATATGTTGTATACTTCTGTTGCCTTCTTACACATTGACTAAAGATATTGGTCCTCCATTAACATACATAAATTCTTATCACAGTCTCATTGTCAGGCTCTTTCGTTTAACAGCTAGTCAACCTAAAATCAGTTTGGATGTGCAACAATTATATCGATTCTTTGAGGCTTGCAACATATAGGAGAAGGCTCATAAAATGTTAACTAGGTTTTCTTGAAAAAGAAAAAAGAGACGAAGATTTTCTTTGAGATTCAAGCAGAAGACTACCTTATGAAGGGGCCTTGCTTTGTTTTAGTATTTCTTCATCATTCACAATTGAAATCGGAGGATTGAACAGATCATATCCATCCGCAGTTAAGAATTGTGAAGGGCTACCTACAACCATAAACTGAGGCTTTATTGTTCAAAGAGGGAAAGAAAAAGAAATCAAAGGACCGAACAAACCTCCTAAAAGCAGAGTAGAGAAGAAATCGTTGCAACGAACTCAGATCGTCTACCCTAATTTGGAACTTTCTGGATGCGACGGAAGAAAGTGATAAATCTTTTTATCCTAATAGAAAGAGATGTCGCATTTTGTTGATGTGTTAACGAAGTCTTTTTAGTCGTTGTATTATGTGACATCATTTTTGCTTTAGAAGGAGCTTGCTTTGTTGTTCCTTGTACGAAAACCTTTTTTTGTAATTATTTTATTTATTAAATACAATTCAACTTTTCAAAATAAAAACTCATAGAGTTCATAAGTATCTCCTAGTTTCACCGAGGAAAGGCACATTCTTTCCAGTTTATGCTAATCTCAATTTTCAAGCCTTCTCATATTCTGACTGAGCATCTTGTTTAGATAGCCCTAGCTACATTACTAGATATTGCATTTTCTGGATACAATAATTATCTTATAGAAAATAAAGAAATAATCTATTGCTTCTCGCTCTTCTTTTTAAGACGTAAGTCTATGGCGTTTGCCTCCACTATTATTTGTAAATTGCAATTTTTATAATACTTGCTCGTTGATTTGCATATTTTTTCAGGCAGATCTGCTATACACTTTTGTAATAATTTGTCTGCTCTTTATATTACCGAAAACCCAAGTTTTTGCATCTCTCTAAGCACATCAAGACTTATTATCATGTGGTCCACAAGAAATTTCAAACTAATTTGATGAGGTTATTACAGGTATCTTCTTCAAATCAACTTATAAATTGTTTCACTAAACCTTTGACATGTAAGTGTGTATATATATATAGCTCCAATTTCAAATGTTGATAGACTTATTTTAAAAAATTGTTTAATTTTTTTGTTAGTAGTTAACAATTTGTTAGTAGTTAATTAGGTGATTATTAGTGTATGGTTATTAATTGTTACTTCTCGTCTCTTTTCATGTAGTATAAATACATGTACATGTTTATCTCCACTTTTTCAATTTAGTAGGAATTTCAATTTGTAGGTTCTTCACAAATATATATTAGTAAGACAATGAATCAGTAAAAAATTCCGCTAAAAGAGATTTGGAAAGGTTCAGTGTATACAACCTATACACCACCTTATATCTAATTAATAGAAAGATTGTTTTGATATATATTTTAGTAAAGTTGTTAATTCTTCACAAATTTATGTTAGCGTTAGTGCTTATACTATAGAAGAATGGACCAAATGGGTTAAATCCAATTAATGGGTAAGCTTCCAAAAAATTACGTTTAGTGAAATAATTGTTCCTTCATTTTTTCTTTCCTCCTTCAAAACTTACAATTTCCATTTTCATTTACATTGAACCATATTAAGAAAAGTTGTTAAGACATACCGTCGACCTTCAGCTCAACCAGGAAATGGCTCTTTGAAGGTACTGGTGATGATGGTTGGTCGTATCATGGCCATATACTACAAGCATCTCTCCCATTGCCTTTGTAAATGTGTATGTGTTTGGCCATCCATAAAACCTTGCCTTACATATACACAATCAATCCATATCAATTTCAAACAAATTTGTACGGGCATTAGAAAAAATTGTGAACTTATACATTTTTTTATTAAGTTTTATTTGTTCATGATTGAAGAGAATTGGGTAGTGAACTGAATCACAACTTAACTATCATTTTTTTGTACCTAAAGTATTTTTTAAATCAAATTTGAGCTTTAGTTATAAGATTAAATGTTTCTATAAGTCTATGCCTACTAGCTGAGAGATAATAACAACTAAGCAAACACTACAACATCAACAGTAATGACTAAGTAAAAAAATCTAGCTAAATATGGAGTTTGGGAAGGTCCAGTGTACACAGCCTTACCTCTAATTAATAGAGAGGTTATTTCCGAATGATTTACAAGAAATAATAATAAATAATAAATAAATAAGCAAAGACTAATAAATATAATTAGAACTTGCTCAATTCTAAATAAAATTAACAAAATTTAAAGTAAAATGATTTAGTTACTCCAATTAAAAGAAAAAAGACTATTCATAAGTTTTTAAAGATGACAAAAATCGAACATACTTTGATTAAGACAATCTTACATTTCAAACATATTTTAATTTTTTCCATTTATCCTTTAACGTTTTATATATACATATGCGATATTCCTTCTATATATTTTATCTTAATATACATTCATTTATTCTTTATTCTATTATCTGTTTTAAATGTCACATGTACAGAGCTTTATTCCAATACCTTATGCAATTAATTTCTTTTAATCTTACTGTGATATTCATGCAATACTTTAATATTTTTATCTAATGATATTACAGAAATATAACATTCTTCAAGTCAATCGGATCCGGATGATTCAGGTTCTAGAGGTCTAACAACATGGATTCCAATTATAGTGATTATCCATTACTATTTTCGTTCATGTATGTTTTTCCAGAACTCTACCTTTCAGTGCCCATATTTGTTATGACTACATCTAGTTTCTTCAACAGTGACTCTTTTATGTTGGAGTTGATTCAACTTTGAAGCTATCAGTCTTCCCTGTTCATTGAAGTCTAGTCCAGTGACCCCATTAAGTGTCTCTTCCATATAGAATGGAGCCTCTAATATCAACTCCGACTTCTCTCCCGCCACATAAGCTGAGAATTTAACGTCATTTTGCACAGGGAGAAACAACATGCAGTATAATACAAGGTTCGTGTATACACGTGGACACATGTAAAAGACACTGTATTTTCAAGCACTTCTTGGCGAAGCATACGAGATGTTTAGCTCCCAGTGTTTTGATGCTGAATGCAACATCATACCTGCAAGTATCGAAAATAAGAAAGAGCTTGCGAGTTCAACAAAAGAATAGACAGTGGTGGTCCCAAATCGAACCTTTCATCAAACTTGGTTGTGGCAGCTAAACTTACAGCAATTTCCAATTCATTCAACATCTCGTACCTAAGATAGGAGTCCACAACTCCTAAGTCATCATTAAGTGAGATGTCTCCTCTATCCTATTAGTCAAGCGGCCAACCAACTGACCTCCGGTCGGCTTTTTTATTTTTCTTTTAATTATATTATTATTATTTTAATAAAAATTTAATTTTAATTATTAATTTAGTTAAAAATAAAAATAAAATTTAATCTTAATTATAATTATTTTATTATTAATTTTATAAAAATTTAAAATTTAAAAGAAAAAACTTCTACACGCCCGTGCACAAGTTTGTGCTTTTTTATTTTTATTTTTTGTTTAAATAAAAATAAAATAAAAATAATAAAAATAAAAACAAAATTTGTTCAATTTAGTTTTTCTATTATTTTAATTTTAATGTTTTTAGTAAAAATTTTAAGATAAAAATTTTCTTATAAGATCAAGTGAGAAAAGAAAAAAATAAAAATAAAAAAGATTGGAAGCTCACTTTGTCACAATTGTGCTAGTGTATAACCGTGTACTCCTATTAGTGAAAGGTTAGCACATGATCGTACACTCCTAATATGTCACTCAAATTTGTAAAAATCATATCTCTTAATTCTGATGTCCAAAAATTACAAAATTTATATCATTAGAAAGCTAAGAGAATAAGCTACAATTTTTATGAAGACAGCTTTATCTAATTCGACTTATATCAATGCAATTTAATCGTTAAAATCAGGACATAATGTTACAATCTTACAAGTAGTGGCAAAGTTTTCTTCTTTTCAAGTTTGTCAAACTACCACGATTCTCCTTTTCAGTTCTGTTGCCCTTTGTCTTTTCTTGTTTGATTATATGTTGCTTAGTTAATTGTAAAATGATATAAACTTTGCTATGCATATCTCCATCTATCATAAATTACAAGGTTTTCATCCAATTAAAGAACATGCCTTAAAAGGATATAAATTTCATTTTGCTACTAAAATCGAAAATTTTCTCACCTTTATCCTCTCATGAACATACAAAAAATATTGAAATTCTATGTCAAATAACCATTATGGAGGTAAAAGTCTATTGCGAAACTAAAAAAAGTGAAAAATTCAGTGTGCTTGTCATTAACACTTAGTGTGCAATATATATGCCTATATATGTATATATATATGTAAGTACCTCTTTTTTAAGTCGTTGCAAGGCAGATTTTGCATCAGAAACTCTTAACAGAAGATAAATCTTTTCCACTTTGGGCGGAACTCTCAATACTTTCTCCAGGAAAACTGCAACCAAAGAAGACCAAGTTGTGCATCGAAAGTAGTGATATACAGATCAGAGCGAATGACAGAAATGAAACAGCGCCGTGTGGGAGTCATGCATGTACGTACGCTTTGCTAGGAACACAGTTGCACCAGTGACCAAAATGGTCTTCTCCTCGAGAAATTGAAGAATGCTCCCAGATTCCATTGCAGAACTAAAGCAAAGAGAGGCACAGACACAGTATCGTTGACTCTTGTTCTCTACGACACTCTGAAATATATTCGCGCGTTGAAATGAACTGAAAATATGAAAGAATATTGTTTCGTACAAATTATAAATAAGCGCCAGCAGTTATAAGTTTTCTGATAAATATGAAACAAAAAAATCAAATATGAAAAAAAATAAATCAATACTAGAGTCTAGGAAGTTGATTCTCTAGCCTCCTTCACTTCTTGCAGCAATTGGTTTCTGACTTCCAGATTGATGCTACCACTCTAGGAAGCTGATACACACTCCAGTGATTCACACTCCAGGAAGCTATTTGCAATGCCTCCTTCTCTGCACTCTTGGGAAGATGATTTCAAGCCTAACAATTGGAACTAGCAACTGTCAAGCTTAGTGTCAAGCTCTTCAGCACTACTGTTTTCGAACTAACTTCGCTGAATGTGTTGAACTACTTCCTCTCAAATGTAAACAAATGTAAATAGGATAGGTTATGATTTGTTGGATTTTGAATGTAAGTTTTTCTGGTTTGAATGTAAAGATTGGTTGCAATCACTTGAAATTACAGAACCAATGTTTGTATTGTAACTTTGCAAAAATCACTCAAACTTTGAAGAGAAGTAAATAAAGTAGAGAGTTTCTTTCGGACAAATGCTACTGTTCTATTGCATTGTATTAAGATGATGATTGTTTTGAGCTTTATATTCAGCTCTTACATGTCTTAGTACATCTGGAAAAACAAAAAAGACTGATAAACATGCTTCTGAACCAAAAACACGAGCCTAACACTTCTCCTTGTCCTTGATCAGCTAGAAAACAAAACATGCTAAAGACAATAACTAAAACTATTGACATTCATTAAAAACTTGAAGAACTGAATCTAATATGCTGGACCACCTTCATACATTTTTAGCATAAAGTAGACAACCTTTAACTAACTCTCTCCATATCAGCTTGAAATTGTTCTTTGGCAAATTGGACTCATTCTCCACATCAGCTATCTCTTAAACTTCGACATTTTGGCTTAATCTCCCTTTTAACTTCAAGTAGAATAATCTTATCATGTTTCTTCAACTTCTTCTTCAAGCTTCAATTCTGCTTCAAGGAAAAACTTCTTCAGGTTTATTGATCTTCAACAGATTGCGTCAGATTTTCTGGAGACATTTTCAGCTTCTTCACAACTTTCTTTCCTTGATCTTCAATCTTTGAAATTTCACCTTTTGGATGCAAAATCTTCTGAATTGTTCCCAAAATCAGAATTTCAAGCTTCCTAAGTTGTGTTGGAGTCTTCAACTTGGTATTCACCTTCCTTCTCCTCTTTTTTATTGCCAATGCAAGATCCTCTACAAGCTTCAACATTTCTGGTTTCACAAAACAATTAACTCCAACATAGAGATTTGGTAATACAATTCGATATATCTTATCTAAGTTTATAGGCCCTTACTTAACTTAATCACTTTCGCCAAAGAATAACAATAATTTTACTTAAGTCGTTGCAAACCAACTCACCTATCCCTTGACGCTATATCATGTCCTCACAACCTATAAAAGTAACATACACTTAATAACATGACCATCTCGTACTAACTTCAATAGAGAATTTTCTCAACAACATTTAACAATAAAGATAAGAATCAGACAACTCAAGTGATTGAAACAGTAACAGGCATAAATAAAGACACTTGAGATCAGAAAAATAGCTTCCCTAAAAATCCAACTTCTTTAACAGAAGAAGAACGGGAAATCGTCTACTAAGAAATCTGTTGTGAACTTTTGATAATGTCATTGAGATATCACATGCATAACAGCCACAAAAACACTAACGACTCATCACCGATTGCAACAGCTTCAAGTATTATGGAAATTTTCCACACAAACCATACTCATGGACAACCTCATAAAGTCACGCAACCTTTGCAGAAAAACCAGCTCCAAATCTGGACAGAATCCCACAAAATCAACTCCCAAAAATAGTTCAAGATCCATGAAATTCCAGCTGCCAAGTCACCAAGTTGTAGTCGTTTTTTCCTCACAAAAACGATGGAGTAGTTGCTCACATTAAAACCAAGAAGGCGCAGTTACACACGCAATCGTACCGCGCTCCTCTTATTGCCAAAATACCACACGAATTCAGTCAAAATATCACACAAAACCCAACAGAAATGCAGCTAAAAATCGTCAATCATAATCCCTACAAATTCATCTAATTTAGGTAACCATTAAGTAGAAAAATAGGCCTCCCAAAAATAGCTACAAAAATCACCAAAAATCTGCTTCTTGTTTGATTTCAATTAAATCCTATCATAAATGAAATTTTTATCTCAAATAAACATCATCATCAAAGAGTCTCATATAAAGTATAACACTTATTATAATTAAATTCCACAAATAACTAAAGATGTTCAATTACAAATAATACCCAAATTATCATAAAATATATCTTAACATGATCCAACGTGGCTATAAAGGCACATATATACAATAATCCTACAAAAATTTGCTTTGTCTTTTTAAAACATCTTTAATCTAAATCTTTATTCACACCTAATGCTAATATACTTTATTGATTAATTCGTGATTATCACATCAAAGTTGTTAAATGCAACTTAAAAATGCACAAAAATGCCAATTGAAATTATATATTTTTTATAAAATTATTATGTTTTTCAATTAATAAATGAGATATTTTAAATTTTTAATAAATTTGATTTAATAATAGGATGGATGAGTTCTCCTGATTAGTTTTGTATCTTTAGATAGAACAAAATTAATTTATTTCACTTCATTTACGTTAAACTTCTCCGAATATTATTTTTCTTTTGACAAATACCATAAATATTAAAGCAACATTTTTAAACAAATAATATTTGGTTATCTATTTCTTTCAAGAAGATCATTAATTATGAAGTTTTGTGTGTTCTAGCTTCTAGGGTGCATCATTTGATTATCTATTTCTTTTAAGAGTACAATTTTTATAGAAGATTTATTCCTTTTTGTACGAGGAAGTAGGTATTATGTAATGTTAAAAGAGTTCATAATAGCGATGTAATAAGTTTGTGTTTGTCCTAATCTTTTTCATACTTTGTTAAACTAAAACTTTATGAAATGAAAAACTGACACAATTTTTTAATAGATTAAAAAAGATTTTATCATTTCTGGATATAATCCAGATTAATTTAAATTTGTAAACATAGTATTTTTAATTAAAATGTAATTACCATCATGGAAAGATTTTACCGGGGGCAACTTTAAAAATAATAAAACTTTAAACTCAATAACAAGGAGTCTAAAACTAGTTAAAAATTTAATTCCATGATTCCGTTATTTATGTTGTTATTCACTATAACAAAGTAGGCTTTTAGCTACTTTTTTTGCTACAATTTAGGTCAGTCTTTAGTAATAATTTTCAAGCAAAACAATACACCAACGTAGCCTATTGGTTACATTTCTTTTGGTGACGATTTGAAAATTATAGCTAAAAGTCAAAATTTTGGCAATATTTGAAAATTATAGCTA
>JAOSBN010000178.1:3512245-3535324 GCA_027563595.1 Erythroxylum suave | reverse complement strand
GTTACATTTCTTTTGGTGACGATTTGAAAATTATAGCTAAAAGTCAAAATTTTGGCAATATTTGAAAATTATAGCTAAAAGTCAAACTTTTGGCAATATTTGAAAATCATAGCTAAAAGTCGAACTTTCGGCTATGTTTTTCGAAATTGTAACTAAAAGTCGCAATTTTGACTATGTTTTTTAAAATCGTAATTTAAAGTTGTTTGTAACAATACCAAAAAATTATTTCAAATTTTTTAATGTAAGTATATGTTATCTCAAACAAATAATACAATATTGAAAAGAGTATTGTCTCCCAGATATTGTCTTTATTAATTATAAAAATTAATCTAATTGAAAAAATTGAATAATAAAAAGAAATAATTGAATAAAAATATTTTAAAACATAAAATTTGACAATTTTATATGATGTCACAAAATTTTCAAATATTTTCAATATAAAGTTTGTAATTTTCATTATATTCAAAACATAATGACAATTACATTTTTTGGTACATCTAGATTTGACAAGGCTATGTATGTTTTTAAAGTCAGCCTTTGGCAACGATTTTTAAATTCATCACCAAAGGATCAACATTTGTCCATGATAGGATCAACCTTTGGCAAGATTACTATCTTTTGGAGACCATTTTGCAAATCGTAGCTAAATACTACAATAAAGAAACTTTTTGGCTACTTTTCTTTTGGCAACCATATGAAAATCATAGTTAAAAATTGCATTTTTGGCTATGTTTTTTCAAAATTGTAGCTTAAAGACAAACTTTTGGCTATTTTTTCTACTATATTAAAAACTCCAATCTTCTATTTTCATTTTTGTAACCCTAAGTTTTTAGCTACATGTTAAGAAAAGACGCAACACAATAAAGAAAAATATATAAACAAAAAACACACATAATTTACATGATTTGACCAATGTAACCTAAAACAATCTGAATTTTTTGTTAATTACATTGACTGGAATTCTAGAAATACTACGCATAACAATCTAATGATCTATCACAAATTAAAGCTAAAAATATTACTATTTTTATAAATTAGTATTGCTTTTTGTGACAAAATTTGGCATAAAGGCTAATTCTGATCAACTTTTAAAAGAACTAGAGTTTTGCTATTGTATAAAATTTTAAAATATGCGATATACCTTATCAACAAAATTAACGAATACAAAACAGATATATAGGGCAAGAGCAATAAAAGTGCTTTCCATATATTTAATTCGTCATCGAGCAATCAATCACAAACTTCATAACGTTGCTTTCTCCTTTCAACTCTAGTTGGCTTCCTTTTGTGAGGGCAAACAAATTTAGACGAACTATTTATACAATTGCATGGATATAGTCCTTAACATGTGAAAGCAAATATAATCACTCTTAGATATATGAATAAATGACACCAATTCAATAGCTCTAAGAAACAAATCACTTGTCCGCTTAGTTATTCATAAATTCCGTCACTTGAAAACGTATTTAACCACACCAGGAATGTGGACGTTCACGAAGTAGTCTTCCCAATCAATGCACTTAGGATCGAAGTAGAACACATCAGTCTCTACTCCATTTTCTCTTGCAGCAATGCGCAACTTCTCCGTGTTCATGTCATCAAAACTGCGTTGCAAAGGAGACCCTTTTATGGGCATGAAAAACAAAAAACACAAGATTTATCTATACAAGTGTGACTCTTAAAGTAGAATATACGTACACTCCCTGGAAGAACAAGTATGGTCTGTAAAGTTCCACCAAGCGCATCACGTACTTGATCTTTCGATTGAGATCACTATACACCCCTTCAAAGTAATGGCAAAATGCTGTGTTTGCCAATTCTAGTCCCTGTATTGAGAATTACTTGTTAATTGGAAGAATGAGAAATAATTAATATTGAAAACTCCGTATATATTGATAAATAAATATGAAACCTTTAGAAAAAACAAGTAGCGAACTGCCATGTATCTCCGAAAACTATCCATGCTGCTCAACACTCTAATCTTGCGGACCTTCACTGGCTTCCCATCCTTGCCAATCCATGGCTTCTTGCTGAAGTAACGGAACCCGAAATCGTGAAGTTTAGAGTACGTGAGAGGATTTCTTACTGAAGATCCCACTTGGTAAATTTCATAAGATGGTTGATTAGAATGAGCAGTCATGGCCACAAGAATTGAATTCACCACCATGTCAGCTGGTATCTGTTCGTACAGACAAACACATAACTCATTTTCAATTTCTTAAGGATATGCTCTTGCAAAAGCATTAGAAAGCCGTTTTATATTTATAAATCTTAGGCAATAAATAAGACGAAGAATTCTGTTTATCTTACTGCATCTATAATCGTATTCACGTCTCCCAGAAAGCATGTCAGTCTGCCTTTTCCATATCCCACAGCTATGCCATCTATTGTCCTGAAACCGAACCAAGAACAAATTTAAATGGTTTCTTTGCTGATAAGCCACAAGAGACAACAAATTGTTACATATCATACCTTGCACCTTCAGCCCAACCAGGAAATGGTTCTTTGTAGGTACTAGTGACAATGGTGGGTCGAATTATGACCACCGGCATTTCTTCCTTCAATTGTCCCACGAGCATCTCTCCCATTGCTTTTGTAAATACATACGTATTTGGCCATCCATAAAACTTCGCTCTACACCATTATTGATGGACATTAATATATTAGAAATACGCCATACTATATATAAATTCAATCATTAAACAATTTGGTTTTTTGTTTTGTTCATCTTTCTCTTTTCCTTTTCTTGTCATTCGATTAGGTTCCGTCTCTTATGACTCTGGTTCTTCTTCACAATACGAAAGCCATGTCATATTTAAGAAAAAGGCCAACGTCAACATGAACTATATGTCGGCCCTTGTACAGATAAATTTGGACATGTAGCAGCATCAATTTTATGCAATGCGCCTGTCCAAAATTATATACCATTTTTCTCATAAATTTGGAGAAACAAGTTTCATAGTTTTTTTATAAAATAATAATAAGAACATAACATATCCAATAAAATCAAATTCTTCACATATGATAATATTCTAATATTGTTCTTTTATTAATAACTATAGATAACTGTTTTACTTAACTTTATAGTGATTCATACTAACGTATAATTTTAGAGTGATTCATACTAACGTATTAATGTGTTTATCAATGATAAATTTGAATTTTCAAATAAATCCCTAATAAAAAATTCACTATATCGACATGATTTGCAAAATCAGAGATAAGTATGTACACAAAACGATTATTTTAATCTCTCTATCAGAATATAAACTGACTTTTTATACATATATCACCTATACAATTATAATATAAATAATAATTCCAATTTTAATATTATATGCTTCTCAATTAAAATGAAATGAAATTGCTCAAGCAATTGCCTTGTTCCCCTCCCAATAGTCCAAATTTTAGGAGAACTAAAAGAGGAAATAAAAGGTGAAGTGAAGGAACGTCATTGAAGTTATCTTGTGCAGGGGATGGGAAGTGGCGCTCTTGCAAAATGCAAAGTACAAAAACGCATTTAAAGACTACTGACAATCGAAAATGAGATTAGACCACAAGAACACTTGGCCTCGCCACTTTCCCATATTATCAGGGACCACCCAGGAATGTGAACTGAAGTATTTTTTGTACTTCTCAAAAGACTTAACACATATTAATTGTAACATCAAGACGATTTTGAGTTAAATACATACGATTCACTTACTTAATAATATAGATGGTTATATCATTTTATCACAAAACGTTGACAACTAGACCAGACACTTGTGATTTTTATAAGTATCATACTTTGGTCAGAGTTCCATAAAATATTTTGGACTGTGTTGTATGGTTGAATGTCCCTGTCAAATCTTTTATATTCGCTAACCTAACAAGTACCTTCCTAGTGAAAATAAGTATTTCTAATTTTTCAACGTCGTGAAGTTTATACTTGTCCAGGGCCAGACTTTGAGATTGATTGCCTAGTGCGGCCTTTCCTCCGCCGGCCTTTAACAACTAATTGAATACGTCGGCATTATTAAGAACAATAAATGTCTGGCGTGGTCACCATCGAAATGGCACATGGCAAATGTCTTGCCCTTTGTCTACGACTCGAGGAAACGTGTGGAATCCCAGGAGACTTGTATTTTTTGTTAATGAAGGAAATTTTCAACCTTGTAATGGAGCACAGCCTACTCTTCTCACGTCTTAGCTTTTAAAAACTAAAATATTTACTCTTTCAATAGCCAAAAGTGGGATTAAAATATTAACGGGATTTTTCCTTATTTATTATATAATAATTTTCTTATAGTTTAGAAACGGTCGCTTTCTTAGTTAAAGATAAGATACATATTAGACATCTTTAAGATCTCGCATATTAATAAAATTTCTAGAATGTTGTTTTTATACTATGAAGAACTTACCTGTCGATGCCCATATCTCTCATGATCTCTTTGATCTCTTCACCCTTGGCCCCTGTTGCTTGGATTTGAGCCAATTTTGCCTCAATCAGCCTCTTCTCTTCCTCGATGTCTAGTCCAGTGATTCCGTTAAGTGTCTCCCCCATTTGATATGGAGTCTCTAGTATCAACCCTGCCTTCTCTCCAGCAACATAGGCTGAAAATTAAACCACAGTTCTAGCTCTTGATTACAAATATTTTGACAAAATCCAAATTTGGAGACGAATCAAGAATGTAAACAGGTGGGCATCATTGTCTACATTATCATAAAACAAGGAAAAAAAAAGTGATGTTAAATATATACCAGTGGACACGTGAACGAAACTCTTCAGTTTCACACACTTCTTGGCAAAGCATACGACATGCTTAGCTCCCAGTGTGTTAATCCCAAGTGCAACATCGTATCTGCAAGTTTAATATTTTCCTGTAAAGTCAAGATCCCAAGAAAATAAACAAATGGGTTGTCGTCCCTTGTCGAAAACCTACCTTTCGTCAAAGTTGGTGGTGGCAGCTAAATTTACAACAACATCTAATTCATTCCACATCACCTCCCTTAGGTTTGAATCCTCCACTCCCAAATCATCATCGCGAGAGATGTCTCCAGGTACAAGAACTGTCTTCTCAGACATGAATGAATTCAGATTTGCACCTAATTTCTCTTTCAGAAGTCTAAATAAGTCCTTCCCGATAACCTACGATCACCGGTTAATCACCAAATAGACAATTTGGTCAAAACTAATTTGCGTTTTACTATGTCCGTAATTTACCTTTTCCTATTTCAATATGTTTTTCCAGTGGTGTAAAACCACATCTACCGTTCAGAGCAAGACAGTTGCTTGAACAAGGAACACATGACATAAGTTCTTAACTTGAGGAATTCGAATATTTTTCAGGCATAAAATGATGGATGAAAGGAGAAAGGAAGGAAAATAAAGATGAAGAAGAATTTTGGAGATGAAGTGTCCCTTCATTGAGCTTTTGTTTTCTCCTCTATCCTTTTGTACAAAGTTCGTTTCACTCTATAACATAGATATATTATATATACCTCATTCTGAAAGCGTTGGGAGGCAGATTTAACATCAGCAGCTCTTAAAAGAAGATATATCTTCTTCACTTTTGGCTGCATTCTCAATATCTTCTCCAGGAAAACTGCATTGCGAAAAGGAGTGAGTGAGTGTGGAATCACTAGAAACTTACTATTACAAGAGCAAATAAAAGCGAGCGTACTCTTCGCTAGAAACCCAGTTGCACCAGTGACCAAAATGTTCTTGTTCTCAAGAAACTGAAGAACACTCCCAGTATCCATTGCAAGAGCCAATGACAGAGACAGATGATAATTGCAGTAACTCTACACTGAGAACCTGTCTTTAGATGAGATGAAGCGAAAGAAAAAAGAGCTTCAAAATTGTTAATGCCAGAATATGGTCACGTACTAGCATTACATATATAGAAGTTGAGGGGTATAGCCTTTATAAAGAGGTGGAGTACACGCAAGGCACATGTGGTATTCATCGTAGTACGGTGTAGGTAAGGTTGCTAACAACAGTCTACCAAGGCAGATAAAAATTCATTATAATTATTCATGAAACTAAACATTCAATCACTTTTCTTGGCTGTCTTATTCCCATTTCGATTGAGGTGTCACCAACACAACTCGATGAGCAGGTCACATATATTTACGACACTCTTACGAAAATAGAAACAAAGTAATGGTCTTTCTTTAGCTCCTAGTCTGACCAACCCACCACATGCATTTAGACTGCGTGTGCAAACATGGTATAGACGCTCGTGACATGTTTTTCCCTTAAACAAAAAACTATATTTTTACTTTGAAACAAGAAAATAGACTTTCCGATTCCTCTCGTACGAAACTAGCAATTCTTGGCACGTACTGACCCTGACTTCTGTTAACTGGTTGATGCAATGTCCACGGAATATGTGAATTGCGCCTTTAAAATGCCAAATGGAGTAAACGGCTACAGGTCAACTCTCAATTATTAATTAATTAGAACTAATTAGGTGACCAATAGTTGTTAATGATAATTACTTTTATTGCGTAAAAATAATAATTTTAAATATTTATATTAGTGATGGAATCACCAAATAATATCTACCAAACTTTTTCTTAATTAATAATGTATCATTATAACTACATTAATTAATTTTAGTTGTTAATTAATATATTCAATAATTTTAACAACAAAAATGTAACTTTACTATGTTAGTAATTAAAAAGTTTTTTAAAATAACACAAACACAAAAATAGAAGTGATACCACAGAGCTTTCAAATATTCATAATTTATTTAAAAAGTAATATTCTTAATTAAGAAAACAAAATATAGCTGCATTGCTTCTAAATTAAGAAATCGCTGTGAATTAACTACTTACCAACACATCCATGAATAAGGACCACACTTCCATATCTAGATCTGCCGTACTCTTTTCTGCTCACATTCATTGACTTACTTATCTCTGAACCATTGGGAAACACATCTATGGCTTTCAATAGGCAGGAGCGTTCTCTGTAAATTGTTAAGTTCGATAAATGAGGCATGACAATATTATATCTGCATGTTACTGAAAACTCGAAAAGATTCTATGATAGGACAATATCATATTCATTCTCAAATTTTATTATTAAAAATATAAAAAATTTAAGTAAATATAAAAAATTTCAATTTATTATAAAATATAATTCATCGACAAGTATTGCAATTAATTTTGTTAATGTAAACAGTCACATAAATTAGGTCGTTCTTTTCAAAAAAATTTATAGAATTTCAAATTAATCAATAAATTAATTTTTTAATTGTTAATAACATTAATACATGATAACAAGTTTTTCTTTTTATTATTTTGTTTCTAATTGGCCAGTATTAATGATAAATTAAAAGAGACAAGACATAGGTGATTCGTACATTTTAAAAGGGAACACTTCGATATTCCAGTGAGAAGTGATAAAATATTATTTAAAGATGTAAGAGGAGAAAAATGCCTAATAATAACGGAAGAAAAGCGATCAAGAATAATATGATTATGCTGAAATTTACCAAGGACATAATTCGCAATAGAAAACTTTGATATACTAGGATATGGATAAATGATCTTATATAGAGAAGTATTTATTGTTCTCTTAATTCCTCTAAACTTTTTCCTTCTAGTCATTCAACCTATAGATAGCCTTAATATTTTGATTGAGTAGTACTTCTATCCGAGTTACTCCGTTTAAGTAGTTTTTTACTTAGTCTATTTACTTTACCATAATAGTTGGTATGGTTTATTATTGTATTTATCTTTTTTTTGTCCTAGTTTTTATATCTATTTATGTGTTTTATCTTGTACTATATATTAATCTTTATCATATTTTATAAATATTTTATTACATAATTTTATATGTTTAGTTATATGTATTTAATTTATTAATATTTTGTATTATTATTAATTTGCACTACATGTGAGTCTATCTAAAACATCTTCTATATCATATAGAGGTAAGACTGCATATTATTGGACCTTCTTAAATCTTACATCCTAATGAAACTCTAACTGGATGTTGTTGTTGTTATCTCGTTTCTAATAAAATTTAACAATTTATTTATCTAAAATTTTAACGTATATATTAACATGTACAAGTCCAATTCATATGATCACTTCATATAAGCAAAATCAACAAGAATTAATATCTAGGTTATATTTACAACAAATTGAAATTTGTAATATTTATTTTATATTTTTATATTTTTAACTAAAAAATTTTAAATATAAAGTATAATTTACTCAAGAATTTATATATTTGAGCAGTTCATACCTATGGTTTCAACTTCAAATTGCCAATTCAGTCAATTTATAAATTGACATCATAATTTGTTAAAAAACGAAAAAAAATCATACCTATTTGATGTCCATCATCATGCACACGACAAGTACACAATCACTTCCATACAGTTATCGCAGCAATGCATGGCATATAAAACGGAGCAGGAATCAATCAAGGCACAGACCATTGTTAGACTTGAACGCATTAAATTAACATCCAGGAAGCCGACATTTGGTTAAACGAACTGTTTTGGAAAGCATTGGAGGCCATATCGAAGTTCCGTATGAGAATGTTATGATATGATGGGAGAAGCAGCAAGTAACATGAGTTCGGTGATTACAGATACAATGTTCAGCCAACTCAGTACTGTTTTCAATGCATCATTTATGAGTTTGGTGATTACAGATACAATGTTCAGCGAACTCAGTACTGTTTTCAATGGATCATTTACTCTGATCAAACCATGCGTAACGCGGGACTCGCTCTGTTCTCTTAGACTCTGCTTATTCTGAATTAATGGTTATGTAAAGTATGCATGGTCCTCCATAACTCCCTTCTGCGCCTCTTCAGACTGTGGGTCTTTTTTTCTTTGACGGTCCTATGACCCTTATTTGATAACCATCACTAACAAGTAAGCAAATTTTTTATTGTTATAAAAATAATATATTTATTATAATATTAATAATCACTGAGATTTATCAATTTTTTTTCATGTAATTTTTTTAATTTGTTCGCTTTTATAAATTAGTTAAGCTAGGGTATTCCCTTGACCTATTTATCTAATGTACTTTTTTTAAGAGAATGGGTATATTTTTATGACACAAAATAACAAATAAATAATTCACCTTATTATTAGCAATCAATTTATTGAAAATGTCAAATAAATCTCAAAATTTGAAACTTCTTGTTAAAAAATAAAGACCTAAAATTCTTAATAATAAACCAAAATCCCTACACAATTAATTACAAACATTTTTTTATAAGTGTTTGAATGGGCATATTTTATGAAAAGTCACTACAACAAAGTAGAGAAAAGACTACATTTTTTTTGCTACGATTTTAAAGTCGCAACTAAAGATTGATATTTGATGATAATTTTTAAAATCTTTGCCAAAAGAATAACTTTTAGCGACGTTTTACAAAATAATCGCTAAAAGGTTTACTTTTCTTAACGATTTTGAAACTCGTCACCAAATATGAGCATTTAGCTGCTATTTTAAAAAAATAGTCACTAAAAGTTAATCTTTTAACTACGATTTTGAAAATCGTCGCTAAAGGTCAAGCAAAGAAATGAATTTGGTCACCAATTTGAAGAAAGGTCACCAAATATTTGGCCTTTGAGGATGATTTCTAGAATCGTCACCAAATACAAATTAAAACGATCAATTAGGGGCGATAAAAGTTAGCGACGACTTATTGAAAACGTAGCAAATTCTGGTATTTAGGAACGAAAAATAGCGACTTATCATTTATGTACCTAATATTTGTCTCCTAGCATCCTCCACTCTCACACTTTTGAAGACTCCTCCACCGTCCAACTCTTTTGCCTTTCCAGCCTCCTCCTCGTACTCCTCCACCGTCTTGCTCTCTCACGTTTCCAGCATCCTCCACCATCCTCTCTCATTATTCAAGCTTCCTCTAGCATCCTCCTTGCATTTCCAGCACCTCCTTGTGTTTCGAGTCTCCTCATCGTGTTCCAATCGTCGCCTTCTAGTTGTCATGTTCCAGCCTCATCCTCGTGTTCCAACCTCTCACCAATGCATCATCTTCGCTACATTTTCAAGTATCCATTTACCGTATTTTTTAGGCAATTTAACGAAAATAATTTATTTTACTTAGTCCTTTCATTTCTCTCTGTTAATTTGGTGGGTTCTTTTTCAATTCCTTCCCCAAGTAGTGACAATCAATTAGTTATTTGGATAGAAAGAAAAATGGTGACTATTGCTTCAAAATCCCTTTTTTGTTGATACCCACTTTCAGTTTTTCTCTAATTGTTCAAGTATTACCATTTTAGTGCCTAGATAACCTTACTCTTTTATATTTTGTCTGGGTTGTATGAAACAAGAAATTGAGGTTCTCAATTTCACCGAGTTAAACAAGAATGAAGATCTATGTACAATTGCAGTTTAGGTTGTCTTTTCATTGTGCAAGAAAATATACTCACTTAAGGAATTGTACAAGGATGAAGATCTACTTACTTAGTGGGTGGACGTGTGAGAGATTTAATTTTGAAAAGAGCGCCAAAAAGATTTTGATATTATCACCACTACTAAACTTCAATAGGTTTTTGGTAGATTTTGTGTGTTCTTCACATGTTTTTTATTCACAATTATACTTCTTACATACTTACTTGTGACTATTGGATGAATGAGACCTTGTTTTTTCACATAATGTACCACAGATCAAAGATCAAATTTTCATTCTATGATCATTGGACGGAAGTTTCCTATATGCAGGGTGTTTATCAAAGATTCAGGAGCCGAGGTCTGATAAAGTGTTGCGGTTTAAATGATTCCTTTTTCTATCATTTCACCTTTTCTAGGTTGGTGCAAAAATTATCATAGTGATTTCTGGCTTGTATTTAAGTGGAATTGATTTCTTGCCTACATAGATGTCCAACTTTGAAACTGCTTACATAAATGTCCAACTTTGAAACGACAACACTTGTTAATGGAAATAAAGAAGTTTGTTTCAAGATCCTTTTCATAGTTCACGTAGCCATTTGTAAAGGATCATTTTTAAAGAGTTGATTTAAGTTCTTGGGCTCTCTCACTTACGTGTCAAAATTTTGAAACTGTTAAACGTGAATATTTAGTTTAGATGATGTAATCCAATCTGTAATTAAGGGTAAACCTTATGCTCCAATAACAAAAGCACCTATTAAAATTTTTTTGTGAATGTTCATATGCAAGCTTGTTGAATACAGAGATTGATAGATTTGGAACAACATTTGGGTTCATCAAGCATTAGTTATGAACAAATTAGATATAATGATATTGTATAATTGGCCTTCCTTTTATATCACATAAATTAGATAATTATGGTTTGACACTTTCATGTGTTTCATGTCTAGAGTTATAAAAGCCAAAAGGAAAGATTGAACAAACCACGAATGTGGTTATTGGAGGTACAGTCACAGAAGATTCTACTAACAAGTGGCTCCCTTTAGATCAAAAGGTAACTATTGTTCACTTCATTGACTCTTGCTTCCCGTAAATTTGTTATCTCATTTACCATTGTATGGCTTGAATTTGAGAGCAGATGTATTGCTTATGTTAAGTATGAATTTCAGTAGCTTACAGATATTCCATATAAACATCTTGCGGCAAATTTTAGGCACTCTACCGATTTTGAAGTTGCTTTCATGATTCTCATGACTAATGTTTCGTATATGATGGCTGACGTATGAAGTTGCTCTCATCAACATAGACAAACCTAGAGTCATTATAGTTATGTTGTAATTTTTTTTTTTGCAATCTTATAATTTATAATTTGTAAACTAGTCTCTATATTTATTATTTGTTTATAAGAATTATTAAAGTTGTAATTAAAATCTTGTATAATAATGTTTTAACTTTTATATATAATGCTTCAAATTATCAATTATTTTTGTATCATATTTTTGTATAATAAATTAACAAAAAAATCTAAATATTATATGCAATAATATGGATTAAAAATGTCACAAATAATTATAATTAATATGATATAACATTATGTCAAAATGTATACCAAAACTTTGACTATATTTTATAAAACATAGCTAAAAACATTTGGCTTCATTTTAAAAAATGTAACTAAAATTTTTTGGCTACGTTTTTAGAAACGTAGCTAAAACCAATTAACTACGATACTGGAAAAGTAGCTAATAATTTTTAGCTATGAAATTGAAAAATTAGTTAATAATTTTTAACTACGAAACTTAAACGTAGTCAAAATGTATTGGCGACGTTTTCTTAAAAGGTCGCTAATAATTTTTCGCTACTAAAATAAAGTGTAGGCAAAAACTATTAGCAACAATTAGTGAAAAACGTCACCTATCGTTTTCAGTTACGTAAATTTGGCGACTTTTTTGCAACGAATACAAATCGTCACTAGTGACTATTAGTGACGAATTTGAGACATTTGGTGACAAAAACCAAATGTTGTTTTTGTTGCAGTGAGTTTAGGCGCCGCAATGCTTCATCTTTCACATGTTTCGAGTGAGGTCAGGAACTTCTAGGCAAATGCAACGCTTCATCTTTCGTGTAAATTCAGCTTTCCCATAAAAAGGGTAAAGCACATGCTAGAGGATCTGAATGTGATTATAGAATGATCTGCTCGTGACCAAATAATAATTTGGACCACAATTTTGTCAAAAGGTGGAGGGACTTACTGCATTCACATCTTTCGCGTTACGGCCAATTATTGGCGGTCTTAGTTGCCCTCTTAGGATTATAGATTCAAAAGACTGCACGTAACTCTTCAAGCATCCCTTCTTCAACTTCTAACTGCTCTACAATTTAGGCCGGCATGAGCAAGACTTACCTAACTTGCCGCCCATGTCTGTAGGTTGAGACCGAAATTTTGTTTGGATTTTAGTGTTAAATGTTCGTAAATTGGGATTGAAAGTTAAATATAGATTCAATCTGAAAATATGAGTGAACAGTGATGGGATTTTGTTTGGACCAGTTGAACCTGATTAACTTGTTGGTCTATGACATTATTAGGCCTCTAACTAATAAAGTTTACAAGATTTTTTAAATCACTTAACTAATAACAAATTATTTACTCAATAAAAATCACTAAAAGATAACGAACCCAAAATTTTAACATTAAAAATAGTTCTATATAAAGGTAAAATTATGGAACAGACCACTATTAAGATATATTAAATCAAATAATACGATACAAACGATAAAGATTTCGGGTTCTCTTACAAGAGAACTATAACAAATATAGCTCTTTTAAAACTCTCTTAAAAGACTTCTAGTAACAATCTCTGAAATTGAATACAAATTGATATCCATATATATATATAGACACTCACATAAACAAATATTACTCTTAAACAAATTCTAAAAAATAAACTTTAATAAAAATGTGGTTTATGAATGTTATTTGAACTCTAACGCTCTTCTATACTTATTCACAACTTCGTTCTTTTGATTTACGAAGATAGTTAATATTTCAGATCCAAATTTAATAGTTTTTGTTAATCTAGTATCTGTAAAATAGGACTTAAACCACAACATGACTATGTTCATTTAAAAGTATTTATTCTTAATTTAGAACATTTACTGGAACTTCACTTGTCATGGTAAAATAGGAGGATAGGAGGAATAAATGCAATACAACCGAGAGGTTGTGGTACATTATTTACAACAAACTATTGCTTTTGTTAATACTTTGTCAATATAAGTTTCTAACTCACTATGAAAATTTTTAATTGGTATGCCATTTCTGCTATACTATTATTAATATTAATAAAAACATTCAATTCAAATAATTGTTTTTTTCCCTGTTTAAAATAGGCAAATCATATTAATTTAGTAAAGTTACTTAATAGAATAAGCTCATTTTGAGTTTAATAATTTAGTTTGAAAAATATATTAATTATATGAATATGATTTGGAGTAATGGACAAGCTTTGAGTTCCCAAATTTTTAGATGGATGCATTTTAGAGACTTCCATTCAATCTCTGGGACGAGTGAGACAAAAAAAACTTGAAAAAGGTGTATAATTTTGTCAAAACCTAACATCCAAGTCGTGCTTGTTCCTATACTTAGTGCCCTATACTGAATCTTTTTCAGGCCTGACAAGATTTTTGGAGCGCATGCACGGAGGTCGTAGGGTCTGCTTAGCTCGGCAACGATTGTTAGTTTCTCGGGATTCGGGAATATGTTATTTACTGTTTGATTTCATATAATTAATGACGATATAGCAGTGATTTTGTGTAATGAACTATTGATATGGATATTCTGTGAATAATGTGAAAATAATAATATTACTCGACGTTACAAAATAAATGGTAATAGGAAAGACAACACGCTTTCTGATGCCGTAGCAGAATAGATAACAAAGCTTATGTACGTTAGTTAAAGCAGATCAATCCATATTTACGATTAAAATTAATCTTTATTTACGATTTTTTAATAAATATACATATCTCAATACATATTTAATTAAATATGAAACGTAATATTCATCAAGGTTTCTCACGATGGATGTTGATATATAAAAAACTCCAAGTTAAATCATTAATCAATCATGTTTAAGTATTCAATTAAATTGAAACATTGGAAGCATGCATATTGTTTATCTCTTAATGTGGTAATTGTAATACAAGAAACTTCAAAACCATTTCACCTATGCTTGTATTAAGTTGCTTACATGAACATCGAACTATGTTACGAGGAGGGTGAAGTGAATGAGACTCAACAAGGCCAGTGTTTTCTTTGTCGCTTACTAGGAAAACTTGACAAATACAATACTAGTGTTTCCATTCGTGTACTCGTTTAAGTCCTATGAAAATTTAGGTACACAGATCAATCATAAAAGACGGTGAAAGTTAAGTAATTCGCAAGCAACATAGGTTCCTCTTTTTAACTGCACTTGTCGTAGCCATTGTATCAGAAAAAGATAGGTTTTGCTTTCTACTCTCCATACGAAATCCGAAAAGGATATATATAGATTGCATACATACTAAGGATATGATCTATCAAATCATTTTAGAATAACCAATGACTATGCATTTTACTTAACAAGGCAAGAATTGAAAGAGACATTATAAGTTATATTGAAATGTTGCACATCTTTTTATTATCTAGTGAAGGAATTGAGTTCACATGTTAAAAGCCTCTCCAGCCACTCTTTAAAAAAAAAAAAAAAATCCTTTCCAGCCATTTTGAAAGGAAAGGCATGCAAACTTTCCCGTTAATATGCGCAGGTTATAACGTCATTTGCCCAAATCTTATCTGGTGCTAACGAGCCTGCCCTAACTACTAGTCGAACTTTCACACGAGCTAATTATAAATGTTTTACACTGTTTCATTAAAAATAATTATCCTTAAGAATAGTTTTATAATTTAATATCTGAATTTTTATATATAAATAATTCATCTTCATCTTAATCGCATATTAATATAGAATTTTCAAATAGAATCAAACTTAATTTTGATAATAAATCTTTTGCATATATATCTAATTTGTAAAATTTTCACGTTTCAAATATGTTTTTTAATTTACAATTAAAAAATAAGATTCAATAATAACTTATATATAATAATAATCTCATAATTTAATAACTTAAAATTTTAGGTAATGGTATGAGTATTTGAAAATTTAACAAAGAAATGGTTAAGAAAACACATGCGATGAGTATGATCGGTATTATGGGGAGTTTGCTGAGATAGTATTTGAAAATTTAACAAAGAAATGGTTAAGAAAACACATGCAATGAGTATGATCGGTATTATGGGAAGTTTGCTGAAAGATGTTCCAATCCCTTCTTCACATGGCTGAACTAAGCATTTTGTTACAATTGGGTGAATTAAGCGCGTATATAAATGACGAGGTTGATTTGTTTTAAACACAAAAAACTTTGGTCTTTGGCTCCATTCTCTTCTACATGAGGTGTAATGCATGACTTCTATATATATATATTTATATATATAGTGACTTTGAGTCATTCCTTTTAGTAATAGCATATTTGCATTAGGAGAACAATCCCCTTCAGCTTTTGGAGAGGTGGTGACCAACAAGAACCATAATAGTAATAATAATTCATTAACCTTATCTTCTCTCCGAAAGTGTATCAATGACACAATCAAAAATTTTGTACAGAGCACAAGGAAAGGTAAGTAGTTTACCGGCTGTATTAACCTTTTACCATATATATTATATAATCAAAGACAAGTTAGCCTCTTTTGCACACGTAAGTGTGTATTATTGGACCTGAAACAAAAGTCCGGAGTCGTGTGTAGGACCTCTACTTGCATTGTCAGGTTTGTAATCCAGTGTCGGAAGTAACAAGAAACAATCAAATCCCGATTCCGAAGAAAGGGCCTATGAGTTAGCTTCTTCGTGTGCAGCTTACAACTAATCGTTCCGTGAAAAGCAAACATTGCATTTCGGCTTTCCTTATATTATTAGAACCATGTTGAATCGATCAATTGGTATCCAACTTTCAAACACCGCAACCTATTCTCACAACAGCAAACGGCCAAAATATATACATTTAACTAAATTTTTAGGCTCTAGTTTCTCGAGTTGCCAATTGCGTAATAGGTGGAGGGATTACGTTAACTTGATATTAAATATTGAGAATTTAAACTTTTTTTCTTGTACAAGTGTACTTGTAGTCATTCTTAATTTGAACATATATTGACTAAATTATTTGATGCTTAAAATAATTTAAAAATTACGTATTTTCAATAAGTTATTCAACGAATTAATAATTAAAAATGAAATAATATACTTAATTTAAATTATATTTACAAATTCAATATCTTTTTTTGTTACTTTCCATGTCACGAAAATGGAAAATTTTCGTAGTGATACAATCTTGATAGTTTGAGAGGTCATCGGGAAATAAAAACTACTAATTGAACAACTCCCTTAAGAATTTGG
The DNA here is from genome assembly GCA_027563595.1 of Erythroxylum suave. Classification (NCBI taxonomy): domain Eukaryota; kingdom Viridiplantae; phylum Streptophyta; class Magnoliopsida; order Malpighiales; family Erythroxylaceae; genus Erythroxylum; species Erythroxylum suave. Next base: position 3,518,456 of record JAOSBN010000178.1, on the reverse strand, counting down.
GAACTTAATTTTGTAGTTATAAAAGTTTATATATATTAAGTTTTAAGTTTTAAATCTTAATGACTAACAATTATGTTTTACAATTTAATGACTCCCAAGTCGAATTTGAACCTATGTTTTACATATTTATGTGAATTTTACGTAAATATATAAATAAGATGAGTTAGAATAGGTTGGAACAACAAAAGTGAATCAGATGATCTATTCTCGGGTCATAAGAAAATAAGATATAACAAAGCATTGAATGATTTTTTGTTGCACGAGAAGTTGAGCGTTGAAATCCAAGTAATAAACACCAAGGAAGTAATAAATACCACTAAAAGCAAAAGCCCAAAAGTGCTAAACCATGCTTTGAAGAGCCAAACCTAGTCTGTGGGCAAAACCCAACCACATGGCAGCAAGTGTCTACCTAGGGCCTAGGCTATTTGCTGGAACTTACTGGGTCTTAAGAAGAACGCCCGATTTTAATTGAGCTTAAGTTTACATTTTATTTTATTTATGTACAAGGTACACAATTTTCACGTTATTTTCGAAAATAACAATAATAACTACTTCAAAAATACATAATCTAGAGAGTTTAATAATAAGCAGTTTTATCCTGAAAATAAAAATAATAACTTAGTGAAAATACATCTAAAATTTAGAATTCAAAATGTTTCAATAATAAATGACTTTACCTCTAACTAGTAGAAAGGTTGATTTTAGCAATTTTCTTTATTTCAAACAAATTTTATAAGTTTATATAAAAAAGGATATTTATACTTATCTTTGTAGTTGTTAAATGTTTTTGGGATTAATTGTAAAAAAATCTTAATTTTTAATTAAATTTGTAATAATAATCTAAATTTTAGAAAATGAAGATAAGATATTTCAATTTTTAATTTTTAGCAAAAATAACTCAACGTTAAATTCTTTGTTAATTTTGATGATAGGACGAGTCACGTCATATTAGTATTTTTGTCACGAGAATATCACATTATATTTTTTCACATATGAAATTTTTTATTTAATAAATTAAAAATATTAACCACTCTAAAATTATTTTAGATTTTAATAATTTTAATTTATTAAATAATAAAATTCATAAATGATGTAAATATAATATATGACAATCACGTAGTAAAAATATTTATCTTATATGACTCATTACATCATTCACATTAACACAAAATTTTACATTGAGTTTTTTTTGCTAAAATTTGAATGTTAGAATATTTTAACGCCACATTTTGAAATTTTAAGTTATTATTATAAAATTAAGTAAAATTTGAGATTTTTTTATAATTAACTCTTATTTTTATTAGTTTCTTGTCAAAATTTTTAATAAAGATTATTTATATCATATTTAAAACTATATCAAAACCTCAATTAGGTTAAAAATTTAACAGAACATTTCTTAGAAAAAGTTTCGGTTGAGAGGATTAAACTAACCACGAATACCATTTTTTGGATATTAAACTAAAACGCTTCCGAAGAAGCTTTTAGGAAATAGTGCTCAGGAATCACTTTCCCTCGTTTTGTCACAGTGAAGCATAATTTTGATAGTTGAAAAAGAAAACAAGTGAACTTAATAAGGTGAATTTCTTATATAAAGCGAGTTTAAATTGAGTTTATTTTGATTTATAAGTCGGATTAAGTGATTCAATCAGAACGTGTGATGTATTATTTATTCAATCATTAGGACTATCAGGGATTATAAATTCATAAGAAAATGAGTTCTCAGTCTGCCTGTTACAAGCTTTGGTGAAGAGCATTTCTTTCTACAGAGATGTAACATTGAGAGCAATAGGACTTCTGACCCTTTGGAAGCCATTGCTCCATGTCAAAGCCCCAAATACAAAATCACCATTACTTGTCTTTTGAGGTGTAAACTCAATACTGAAAGACCTTTTCTCCCCTGTCCTTGCAAATTTGAGCGTCGCAGGTGTAACTTTAGCGAGAACGCCATCTGGGTAATCAATACTTGCAGCATAAACTGAGGGTCCTTCACCATAATACGTCACTGTTCTATGAACTGACACGCTTCCTCGCATGTTAGATACGCCAATGGAAGGATAGTTAAAATCATATGATTGTACTACAGGTTTCTGACAGTAAGTTAGCTGTCCTGTCAGGTTTTTTAGTTGTTCAGGGTTTGCACCAATACTGCAAAGAAACTTGATAAGATCGTCCACATTATAGTCGTATACAAGTCCAGGATTGAGAGCTGCCTTTGGGTTTATGTGCCCGGATCCATAGTCAAAAGGGGTAGATATGGTGCCATTTGGGTCTCTTGTAATTGTCTTTAGAGTGTTATCTGTCACTGTAGCTGTGGTCATCATTGCAGATTTAAGAGCTGCTGGACTCCAGGAAGGTTGGTAAGATTTTATGATTGCTGCAACTGCTGCAACATGTGGGCAAGACATGGAGGTGCCCGAGACTATATTGTAATCGACGGATCGGCCACCGGCATGATCAGTTGCCACCGGAGACCAAGCTGCCAAAATGTTAACACCAGGTCCTGTAATATCTGGCTGCAATTGGATATTGAAATATGAATCTATCAGACAGAGTCATAGAGCCAATTCGTTTCTTGTAAATGCCTAAAGAACTTGATTCTTACTTTTATAATATCAGGACTCGCAACATTCGGTCCCCGGGAAGAAAACACAGCCACTTTTGGTGCAGGCTTAGTGTTCAGTTCGGTTACTGTAGGTGCGATCCTGGCGGTTGGGTTTCTACATCAGGAAATTTTAGTCAGGAAGTTGTGCAGATCAAGTATTACTTTAATGGTATATTTTGTAATCAATTGAAACTAGGAAACTCACTTGTCACTCTTTAGATAAGCTTGAAGCTGATCTGCTTCTTCATGGCCTATTATGGTACCTGGGATTACAAACTGAAAGCCAACACCAATAACATTTGGATCGACCAGTATCATTCCTGCGCCACCTCCTTGTTGCACAACTAATGCCTTTGCTCGTCTGTTTGCAAGAGGAGCTTCAATGGAGCAAATAACTATCTTTCCCTCGATCTTTGTCTCATCCAGTGTATTGTTTGTGCAAAAGCTGACAAGCAAAGGCAATGCACGACTGACTTAGGAACAATGTAAGAAGATCGAATTTGGCAGATTATGACACAGTAAGAGCTCCAAGAGCATATCTTCTGCTCCCAGAAAATGCACGATTCATCAATGAGGAAAAAAGGCATTTCGATCATACCTTGCATTCTGTGCTGATACTCCTGGTGCGGCAGCATCACTAGCAGCTACAAGAGTATGCGAGCTTTCCATTGTCAGGGGGTTTACAGAGAAACCCTGGAAACATAAACATGCCATTTTCCCAAGTTTTAAATATCGAAATATGTTCCTCCCTAATATTAAACACTTTCCTGGATACAGAACAGAAGAAGTGGAAATTCTGAGATCATTTTCAGGATCAATATTTTACCTTCAGAACTTGTGAATTTCCAAGATATATGCTGGAGCTGAACTCTCTGTCCACAGTACTAGCAGCAACGGTGGTGATCCAAGGTGCAACATTGGTTGCAGTTCCGGGGAAAAATGAGTTTCCTGCAGAACAGGAAACAAAAACACCTCGCCGGAACGCATGGAAAGATCCAACAGCAATTGCATGTTCAAAATAACTGGGCTGTGGAGGGTCAGGCCCAAGAGAGAGAGAGAGAATATCAACTCCATCACTAATTGCATCATCCATGGCAGATAAAACATCAGCATCACTACACAGATCAAACCAACAAGCCTTGTAGATGGCAAGCCTTGCATTTGGTACACCACCTCTTGCAGTGCCATTGGCCATCCCAAATAAGCTAACATTAGGGACCACAGCTCCAGCAATAGTTGAAGCAGTGTGAGACCCGTGGCCATCGGCGTCTCGAGGTGATCGGAAGAAAGGAATTCCAAAAGATTCAAGGGGTCCATATTCTATTTCATATCCTTTGGAATAGAACCGGGCGCCAACTATTTTTCTGAGATTTTTGGAATGATTCAGATTGTTGAACTGATGACTATCCAGGATTTAAAGCACAATATTGACATAAAATACATGCATACACTCCTATCACCTGTTACAGTTGTTTGATGTAAAGTTTTGTCCAGTCACACACTCTCCCTTGAACTTATTAGGCACAGGGCCTAACCCATAATCATCGAAGCTCTTTGACTCCGGCCAAACTCCTGCAAAACAGACAATGCAAAGGCAAGTACTAAAAAGTTCGCTGGCTCCTATGGAACATAAAAATCAGGTAGAATCAGACGGTGCAGCTTTACCAGAATCGACAACACCAATAATGATGTTTGATACTGATGAGGAGACATTGAATTGGTTAACATTGTCCAAGGAATTTATCCGAAGGAAGTCCCATGAATGTGTAGTATGAAGCCTATTCATCCTGCTCTCGAATACAGAAACAACAGATTCCCTTTCTGCAACAAGAGCACGATGAAATAATTGAGTGCAAGCATATTTCCAAGATGGATGATTTCTCTCTTAGGCCTTAACGAGAATGCTCACTTCCATTTACAAGATACCTGCAAGTCGATGCGCTTGCTGTTCTGTGAGCATTGCAGAGAAACCTCTGAAGCTTCTTGTGTAATGGTGAACAGCCACATTCTTAGCTTCATCTAAACTGAAAATTCAGCAGAACCATGTAAGGAACTATGTTTGCAGACAAGCATATAAGATATATCTATAAACCAACAATGAAATCACGTCAATTCATCAATCAGAGCATGCATGCCTTTGCGTGACAGAAGCAATCATTTCATGGTTGGCATTGATCACAGAGTCGGAATTCGGGTGCGAGTGCTCGCCCATGTAAACTATGTAATGCTGCATACAAGGCAAAAAGAATGAAAGTTGGTCACTCAAGCATCTATATTGATAAACTTGTTTTAATACGTCAGAAAAATGAATATCCATTAGTGACACCAGCAAGTTCCTACCTTTTTGGAGGCAGTAGCAGCATGTAGTAAGGCAAGTGTAATGAACAAGAGAAGAGAAGTACTAGCAATATCAAGTTTCATCATTTCTGAACTAATGACAGAAAACTCAGCTCTAGATAATAAGCAGCAAACTAAGAATTGCAAAGACATCCTTTTATAGTCTTGACAGTGGAATATGTTAGTACTTCCTGACATTCCAAAGTCGGCTTCCAAATAGATGTGTAAAACATACATAATTATATATATATATAGTAAATAAATAATTTGGAAAAGTTCATACCCAAGTCTCAATGGCCGGCAGGCTCCCGTTTGTTATAACGTAGAACACACAATGCTTATAAAATTATGCTATTGGAATTATCTTTTGGTGCAAAAATTTTCATGGCATATTGCTCCATTTGCTTGATCAATGATATCTCTGTTTAAGCCTTTTTGTTTTCTTATCCTTGTTTTTCATTTAATACATGCGATCATATTATAATTAATTAATTAATTAGACAAATTATCTTAGAGATGGTATTTTTTATAAAAATTTTGATTTTAAAATAAGCTTAGTTTATTTAAGGCCGGCAAAATTTCAAGAATTGAAACAAAGTAAGTATAGAAGAACAAGAATTATTTATTTATTTTAGCTTTATATTCTCTACAAGATAAATATTTTTCATTTTGCTCGTAATAACTTTATCTTTTAATCTAAAACAAAAAGATGTTAAGTCGATGGCCATTCACCCTTTAACTTTTGTATGGCATATGATCGTTAGTTCTTTCCAACCCAATTCTGCGAGAGACGATTATTCGAATGATTTCTTGTAAGATGGATCAAATTTCTCAAACCTAACCATCAGTACTTCCCTTTGCAAACTAGTTTAGTTGTTATGAAAATGATGTCACCTTGTAGCATTTCCTTGATGATTACAGAAAAACCAAAAAGAAATTATAAGTTTGCAACTCAGTAAACTAGTTTGAATCCTACCTGATAAAAAAAACATTCCGAGCTCAGAGAGCAGGTGAAGAATCAAGGAGAAGGTAAACTAAAACCAGTGTGTGCTTTTAGCGTAAATCCAATACATAGTGCAAAACAGAATGTCTCTGCCGTGTGTCGAGGTTTAATCTACATGGTGGCATCATTTTCATTTTATGTTACAGCAAATTGAAATATTAAAAAAGAAATAAATGAAGCATAGAGCTAAATCAATACATAGTGCAAAACAGAATGTCTCTGCCGTGTGTCGAGGTTTAATCTACATGGTGGCATCATTTTCATTTTAT
>JAOSBN010000178.1:3498060-3512145 GCA_027563595.1 Erythroxylum suave | reverse complement strand
GTTACAGCAAATTGAAATATTAAAAAAGAAATAAATGAAGCATAGAGCTAAATCAAAGTCCAATAAACTGATTCTAAGCAATGAAACACATTAAAGCTATCAAAATGAGTTAATGAAAAAGGTACATTGGCCAATTGCTATATACAAAACTTCGTTCCCAACTGATATCGTTATGTTACTTCCAAGATAGACCTGAAACTTTAAAAGACTCTGCAAAACGATATTATCAGTTGAAAATCTGGACAGGCAGCAAATTTTAGGCATCGTGCAGCAATATATTTCGAATTCCTCTTTACACAATTTCAAACAAGCAATTTAAAAGTGTCCAACTTGAGTTTTATGATCTCAATACAAAGGGAAAGTCAAGCTATGTTTCCCATTTGACAGAATAGTCGGAAGAACAATTCACCGGATCCAGCAGCAATAAATAAGTTACAAATTATAGTGGCTGCACTCACAATTGAGGGTCAATATGAGGGTCATTCTACCCATTAGCCTTCCTCTCCAAACTCTTGGGTGAATCTTTCATGAACATCCAGATCAGCTTTGCTCACAGTTGGCCTCTGTCTCGCTAGAACCTTATCGAAATCAGTTTTCGTAATTGGGGGTGGAAGGACCTGCAGAATCGAAACAATTTTTTCTAGAGACTGCAGCAACAAAACCATATAGAAGCATACACCCATTCTTTTTCAGAAAGCAATAACTCCTTGTGTGGTATTGAAAATTACCTGAGCCGCAAGTCCCCGCCCTGCAAGGTCCTGCATTGTTATTTGGACAGCACCTGCTTGCTTTGGTCCACAAGGCATCCACATATCATTGGATGTCTTGACAAAAAACATGGCATCCTGAGTTTTACGGATTGGCTCAAAAAGGACATCCTTGACCTGACAAGAACAAGAAGCAAAAATGGTGTCAATACTCCTATAATACAGAGGGATAAAATAAGAAACTGAAAGCAATAACAAGTATCAGCAGGTGTCGTGCTTACACAAACTGAAATATCTGAACCTGAAAATCCCTCGGTCTTCCTAGCTAAGTTCTCAAAATCAGTTTCAGTCAAGTTGTTTGGAGTATCTCCTAGATGAACCTGTACACGAGTTTCAGGCTTCAGCAAGCTAACAAAAGAAAGACATGCAGCACATGATTATGAATAGTTCAAAAATGTTTGCACAAACTCAAGGAAAGCTCTAATACTTTGAACATATGTTGCCTAGCCTTCAGGTCAGGGAGGGGAATGTATATACGCTTGTCAAAACGTCGTCGAATAGCCTGTAATCTCCAATGATTAGGAATAGTCAACTGCTTCAATTTTAAATCATACAAATAATCTCCTCATAATGCCCTCACCTGGTCTAGAGCATACGGTGTATTTGTTGCGGCCAAAACAAGAACTTTTTGGTCATTGTGCCCTACACCCTAAACAGAAGATAGTACATTTCAATTTAAAATTTGCAACTTCAACTCCAGAACCATATTAATGATGAAAAACAAGAACAAAAGAACGGCAACAAATATAAGGACTCTTGTTCCATTAGCGGCATCTCAAAAATATAAAACTGCTTACAAGAGAGTTCTCAGAAGCAGAATTGATGATAAGTTCACTGTCATAGATATAAATGATATGAAGCAGTTCTAAACATTGGTTTACCATGATCCCTTTCATTTGATAGTGGAAGTGACCATGTATAAAACCATGGATACCGTTGTCACCAAATATACACAGCTATACTCCAAAAATTAGAGCATAGAAAAGCATCATGCCACAGGAGCATAGCATGGGACAAAAAAGCCACCTATTACATAGCATTAATATAGTCAAATAAAAATCTTCAGACTCAAGAAACCCTTATCAATGAGAACCACATAATGATTGAACAAGGCTTCTAGACATTACATTCTGATGCTCCATGACCGAAAATACACATATCACTAATTTGCACAGGTGGAGTTAGTTTCAGATAACACGGAATGATGAACATTTCATATCAATTCTGATGAAGGCTTTTTCCTGATCAGAATGCAGAAGGCATTTAGCTAGAGTACATCAAAGTTGAACAAGGTTATCACGGAAGAATCAGCATTAATATTAGTATGGGAAATTTACCCCACTAAGAATTCGAATAAAACCATCAGTCTTCTATAAAGATTTTGATTTTTGCACACTTAAGTTTTTTAATATCTTCTTTAGTGAAATCGTTTGCTAACTATTACATTTTTACTGGATATACATTCTTAACCCATCCCTGCAAGTCACGCCTAAATTTGTAGAATGAGTGCTCTACAACCTTATTATCCCAGAACTAGTCCAAGGCGCTCATGGAAAAAAGAAAACAAGAGTTATGGCTTAAACTGGGGTAGAAACAAGGTCTCTGGTAGATAATATTTTTCATATAAAGATATTATATCAACATTTATAAAGATTGTAATAGCCATCAAACCGCAATATTCCAATCAAGTTGACCAGTATTGGAACTAAGCTTAGTTCATTAAAAAGTTAATGAAAGATGAGCTGAAGAATACATACATTATAAGAATTAAATGCAAAATAGCATTTCATAATTATACACATAATATTTGGATCGACTGTGCAAGTTTCATAAGTGTGGCTTCCATTCAGAATTTAAAAACAGACGGGATGATAAACTGAACTTAGTTGAACATGAAAATAGAGTTTTGATAATAAAAACCAAATGTTTTGGACTGATTATGCAATTTTCATAACTAAGGCCTACATTCTACATTTACAAACGAAAGAGTAAGGACAAAACATAAGCATGTGATAGGAAAAATACAGAATATCTATGCAGCATTCTTAAAAACCTGCCACCCAGGGTATTATTCTGAAATACAATCAACTAAAATTCTGAAAAACAAAACTTTGAAAAGTGTAACGAAGTTCAAACTTAGAGAAATGTTCCCCAGCTTTCCTCAAACCGGATCGACCAATTTGAGAAGGTCTCACAACAACAATAAAACAATTCATTTTAGACAAGGGAAGGTCAGAAAGGTCATTAAAATATGGTCCAATCTCAGCCCCCCTCCAATGCAACTCAATCACAGTCTGACAAGCTACAATGTTGTGTGAAACAGAAAAAGTCATGCCTATGAGGAAGCGAAATAAATAGCATAACTATAACAAGAATGCAGAAACAAGCAGAAAACGTTGTCTTATGAAAAAGCAATGTGCAATGGCACTCTGCTCCACCCCCTGCCAATTTCGAAAACACAGATACCTGCATCTGCACAAGAAGCTCTGTCTTGATACGTCTTGAAGCTTCACTCTCATTGCCTTCTCCACGTTGACCGCACAAGGAATCTATTTCATCAATGAAAATGATGGAAGGAGCACTTTCGCGGGCCATTTGGAAAAGGTTTGACACCAATTTCTCACTCTCACCCATCCACTTCGAAACAAGATCTGAAGAGGACACGCTATAGCGAAAAATGAAGGCAAGGGAGTTACAAGTGTGAAAGGGCACACAATAAAAACATGCCAGTTTAAATAGCTCCAATGTATGATCTCCTTCTTTTCACACAGAACCACAAACAGATTAAAATATGTCGCAATGATCTATTGAACTAAGACAGTACAACTTAGATTTTGTAACGAGCAAATAAAAGGACTTACTTTATTACATAGAAGGGTTACCTGAAAAATGTAGATTCTGCTTCAGTTGCTACAGCCTTGGCCAAATAAGACTTCCCAGTTCCAGGTGGCCCATATAAGAGAAAAGCCCTCCACGGTCGCCTCTTGCCTAACGGAAGTAAGTCGATCAAATATCAAGATTTCACGGATGAGTTACACGAATGACGTTGAAAATTTGCAATAGACCTCTATGCTTTCACTCAAAACTTGTAGTTATCTTGTAAGAATGTTAACAGCACACCAAAATCCTTCTTTATTAATAAAAACAAACAAAACCAATAAAAAAATAATTTCACCTGTAAAAAACTGGGGGAATTTAACAGGCAAAATAACAGCCTCTTGAAGAGCCTGTTTAGCGCTTTCCAAACCGGCAACATCATTCCACTTGATATTAGGTTTTTCCCTTATAATCGCAGAATTCAATCCAGATCTCAATTTCGCCTGCTCCGGATCTTCACCGTCCTCCCCATCCTTGGGCTTCGTCTTGGGTCGTGTGGCGACCGCCGCGTCCCCGTTGTTGGAACCTGGACCGGGCCCACCCTCGTCAAGAACTGCCCTGATCTCCTCGGCGCGGCGGAGGTATTCAGTGAATTTCTGGGTAATTGCCTCTCGGATTTTGGGGTTCTTCTCGTACTTCAAGTGGGTTTTGAAGTACTCGAGCGCGTTCATGTATAGAGGGAACGCCTTGGCGTAATTCCCAGCATTGTCCTCCGTCACAGCTTGTTTCACGTACTCTATTGCTTGCTCTTTGAAGTTGCTATACATATCTGCGTCTATATATCTCTATCGTAACCCCTAGCTAACAAAGCGATTGCATGAGAGATTGATCTTTCGGGAAACCCTAGAATCGATCACGAAGGTAGGAAGGATTCTATCCGAAGAAAAGATCTTGGACTTGCTCGCTTTCGTGTCTGCGTAGCGAGAAGGGGCAGGGATTAGACGGTAAATATCAAATCTGTTGTATTAAGCGTGTGTTCGGAAAAATGGAAATCATCTTTTTGTTATTAATTATTTTTTAAAAATCTTAATTTCTGAAATTTACTTATTTCTGAGTTAAGTAGGTTTCTATTTCGTCGTGCGTGACTTTTCCATGGCTGACTACGAACTCTTTCGGTCCGAGCACAAAAACACTTTTCTGAATTTATTTTATCACGGTATAATTCCAGCTGTTATTTTTTAAATATGTATTAATTAAATCTTTAGGTTGATATAATAATTTGTAGATTATATTAATCAAGCATTTTATATTAAACAAATCTTATATAATATACTCAATCAAAAGAATGTAAACAGGAGGATTTAAATACAGGATTCTTTTAGCCTCAAGTTTCTCCACTCCACTAAAAATTTTTTTTGCAAAGTGAGGTTTGTTTTGAATTGAATTGTAATTAAAGGTTACATTTAAATTAGTTAATTAAGATAATATTATTTTAATTTTAATTTAATTAAATTAATTTTTAAAATGTTGAACAATCGTAAAGGTAAGGCATGGTATGTATTCCTGTTCAAAATGTTAGGGTTGGGTTTAGAATCTACATGCTGGCCTGCGGATGGTGGCATTGCGGTTTGGGGTGATTAGAGTAACGTTGAACAATATAGGTGGTTAGATTTAGAGATTTTTTTTTAATCTAGGCATTATGAGCTAGAATTTACGCAGTGTTTGGTAACTATCTCTGTCGGTTAAGACAAAAAACAAAATAAAAAAATTATGTACCTCGCAATGTTTACTTACTGTCCCTATTTATTTTTGTTTTGACTCCGGACGACAGAAAAATAAATTTTTTGTTCTTTCTAAAACCGAAGAATAAGATTTCTTGTCCCTATAATAGAAATAAAATACAATAGCAACTTCCGGAAATAGGCCCCCCCCCTCCCCAAAAAATTTTTTTTCCAAAAATACATCTAAGAATATTTTATTATATTCTTAATAAAATATATGGGTTGAATGTATCTTTAACCTATTATGTAATTAATTCAATGAATATTTAGATGTTTTATTAAATTATTATGTATTCAATAACTCGTTTCATTAAATATTTAGGTTTCTCAATTTATTTCATCGTAATTAAAAAATTACAAATACAATTAAAATAAATATTCATATAATTATAAAAAATGTTTAACGTAATTCATTTTATTGTTAACTTGTACGAATTTTTGGCTATTCAATAGCTCATTTCATTAAATTTATATGTTACTCATTTTTTTGATTCTTTATTTATAGATACAATTAAATAAATACTAATATAAATAATTCGTTTTAAAATAATCAATTAATTACATATTTTCAATCATACTATACTGCAAGGATACTTTGGTCATTGACACTGTTTTTTATGTTATGTCAACTGCAACTAAACATATTTTTATCTTCAAGACGAAAACAGTTTTTTCAGTTTTGTCCATCACAACCTAATACCTCACTGTCTTTAATTTTTATTCTGTTTTGTCTCCAAATTTTATTTTCGTTCCATCTAAGCATATGGGAGACAATAACCAGATACAATGTTAGAAACAATCTCTTTGTTAGGAAAGAGTATGGTTGTACAATATTGGACATTTCTAAACTCTATGTATAAATAGAATTTAACTTGATTATTGTGATTGTTGTGTTGTTACGAGATCAAATCTCTTGTTTCGGTTATGGTGTTTCTATTATATTTTATTAAATCTTATCCAAATATTTATGTGAACCTCATATAAATATATAGATGAGATTTAATAAAATAAGGTTTGAATAGAATAACATAATCATAGAATTTGATGTATGTTTTTTTTTTTTTGAAAAGGGGTTTGATGCGTGTTATTATGGTTAGAACTTGAAATTTTTTAAAAAGAGAGAGGAAAAGAATGATGGCTTCTCCATTCCTTAATCTCCAATTAGATAAAATGGTAAAGGATTATTTCTTATTTTTTTCAATGGTTATTTAACTTAAATTTAATATTTTAGATTTAAATTTAAATATGAAAATTTTTAAATAAAAATAATTTTGATTCAAATTTAATCTAACACTTGCATTTAATCTGGAATTTAAAAAAATTTTAAGCCTAGTTTATTATTGAATATAACAATTACTTTTAATAGGTATTAGATAATTCTTTAACAACAAATAATTTAATAAAATCATCTACTTTTTTCAATTATAGACAACTTGTAGATAACTTAATTCAAACTTGATTAATTTAGAATTAATTAACTAAATTTAGTTTGAATTTCATTTTGATAAATTTTTAATAGAAAAACAAGATAAATTAATTAGTTTCAACTTAATTGGTATGAATTCAACAAATTTATATTAAATTTGATTAAATTTAAACTTCAATCTTTTTTTAAAATGAAGTTATAGTTACCAATATTAGGAAATTAATCGTGATTAAATTATGGAACCAAAAAAATGATTTTTGTAGTTTCCTATCCAATTTATAAAAAGATTAAAGATAAACTTGATTCATTATGCCCAAAAAAAATACTAATTTCACTTCATGTGTGATTGTTAGGTTTATAATTATGAAATCATAATTATTTATAATTTAAATTAAATAAATTTAAAATCCTTTTATCTTATTTTTAATTATTCAATTAAATTATTTACAATCATATTTCAAAACTGATATATAATAGCATGTTAATATCAACTCAAATATTAAGAATATCAAAATAATTTAACTTAACATTTTTATGAATGTTTATAATGCATAATTTAATCGTTTCATCGTCTAACATTCTAATTGGAATTGATATTTGAAAATAACTTTCTTATATCGCAATTTACATTTTTTTTGATACAAAGGCAAACTTAAATTAACTCAAATGTCGACGGTACAAAATTCCTTGCTGATCGCGACGGAGGAAATCAGTGAATAGGTGTGGCGGCTCTCGAACGACATGCAGGCCCAGCCTAAATGTTGCTGCTAGAGCAGCCAGACGGTCCGCGCATTGGTTGCCTTCGCGATAGACATGTTAGAACTTCACCTCCCATCTGCGAAAAGTCAACTCCCTGATACCTGCAAGCAAAACATTAGGTTCAGTGAGAACAAGGGGGGAGGCTAAGACTAAATTAATGACTTTGTGGGAGTCAACTTCGACTTCGAGGTGTCTGTGGCCCTGATCCCAGGCAAACTGGAGTCCCGAATAGACACCCCATAGTTTCGCAGTGAGAGTAGACCCCTCGCCAATGTTGTGTGTAAACCCGTCACACCACTGTCCTTGACTGTCCCGGATGAGTCCCCCAGCAGTAATGCGATTGTTATGCCGGTTGACGGCGCCATTCGTGTTTAATTTGACCCACCCGGTCGGTGGTGCTACCCAACCGACTGGCTGACCCTGGGCTAGACCCTGTTGAGGAAACACTCTAGCTTCGAGGATACTCGCGCGCTCAATCCAACCAACGTAGTCCCAGACATACCTCGCTCCTTGTTCCGACCAAGTGAACCCATCCTCAAACAAGCTTTTGTTGCGCCATTGCCACAAAAACCAACAACCAATGCCAAAGACCCGCGGCCATCCAGTATGATTAACGCAAGCTCGGGTCCTAAGTTTGGTCAGCATCCACCCCGCCGCCCCATGGTGAGAGAAGGACAGAGACAGGGCTGGAGTAGGGAATTGGTTCCAGAAAGCTTGTACCCGTTGACAATCCCTTAAGGCATGCAAGAGAGACTCCTCCTGCCCACAAAAGCGACAACTGTTGTCCTCCGAGAGATGACGAAATACGCGTTGTTGGTTGGTGAGGAGTTTGGCCTTAACCGCCAGCCAAAGGAAGGCCCTAATGCGTTATGGTCCTGGCCATTTCCAAATGATATCCCAATCCATGGGGCTGACGTCCTGATGATGTTCCTCGATGAGCCCATAAGCAAAGTCGACCGTAAAACCCCCGTGGGGGGTAGGGCCCCAGTATACTGAGTCTACCTCGTTAGGGAGCTGGTCGGGTTGGATTTGCGCAAGGGCCAGACACTCTGGATGAGGCAGATAGGGGTGGATAGAACTCCATTGCCAGTCTCCAGTGTCAGTGATGTAATCGGCCACCGATTTGGAGAGGTCGCTATCCGGGGGAGGAGCGATCGCTAGCTCTAGAAGGGGACCTCGGTCCTTCATCCAGTTGTCTAGCCAGAACCTGATGCGTTGACCATTTCCCAAAGTCCATGATATTCTGCGGCATACAACAGGCCAAACGACGGCAATGCTTCGCCAGCACGCGGAGGCATTCCCCCTAGTGACCGAGCAAGGAATGGACTGAGGATCGAAGAGGTATTTCGCACGCAGTACCCGGACCCAAAGCACATTATGGTTTGTAAGCAGTTCCCACCCTAGTTTTGTGAGAAGTGCGTCATTCGTAGAGCGAAGGCTTTTAAGCCCGAGTCCTCCTGCAGTTTTAGGACGGCAGACATCCTCCCATTTGACCAGGTGCACTTTCCTCTGCGCGCTCGTCGAGCCCCAAATGAAGTCCCACGTGAGCTTTTCTATTTTGTCATATAGATGTCGGGGGAGACGAAGAGTTTGCATCGTATAAATAGGTAAGGCAGCTATTACTGACTGGGTGAGCGTTACTCGGCCCGCAAGGGATAGGGAGCGTCCTTGCCACCCTGCCAGTCGGTGTTGAATTTTCTCTAGGATGTGATGATAGGTGCGTTTATTGATTCGCTCATGTAATAGCAGGACACCTAAATACTTCCCCAGGTTGTGGGTACTCGAAACTTGCAAAAGTTGGCTTAGCCGGTCCCTTACTGACCGCAAGACATTAGCGGAGAAGAAAACCTTGGTTTTTTCCATATTGACTCGTTGCCCGGAAGCCTGACAGAAAACTTCCAGAGAGCGCCTGATAACCTGAATTTGAGCTCCCGCAGCTTCTGCGAACAGAACAAGGTCATCCGCAAAGAAAAGATGGGAAATTAGAGGGCCTGTTCGGCTTAACTTGATTGGCTTCCAACAGTCTTGGGCCACTTCCTTGGAAATGAGATGACCTAGTCTTTCCAGACACAACACAAAAAGGTACGACGAGAGAGGGTCCCTAGAAGGGGTAAAAGGCTTCTAGGGGACGCCTTGCCACAGGACTTGTATCGAGACCGTAGTGACACATCGCATGATGATGGCGGTGAGGGACTCAGGCAATCCTATGTCGGAAAGAGTATCTCAGAGAAAGGTCCAATTGAGGGTATCGTACGCCTTTGCTAAGTCCACTTTGAGCGCTATATAACCCTTCTTGCCTCTGGACTTTCGCATCGAGTAGATAATCTCCTGAGCGAGGATAATATTATCTGTAATTTTACACCCAGGAATAAAGCTGCATTGATTGGCCGCCACGAGGTTATCCATAATGGGTTTCAAACGATTCACCAGTATTTTAGCGATGGTTTTGTACAGAACCGTACAGAGGCTAATGGGGCGGAATTGGGACATATTTAACGGGGAGGGAACCTTAGGAATGAGAACTAGGAGGGTTTGGTTTAGTTCCGAGTCCCATCGGTCCAACCGCAGAATTTGTTTGATATAGATCACCATCAACGGGCCTATGTTTGGCCATTGACTGTGGTAGAAAAGAGCATTGAATCCATCCACTCAGGGAGCTTTGTTGGGATTTATCCCAAATACTGCATTGCGTATCTCCTGATCCTGTATGGGGATGGTAAGATTGTGCATGTGGTCTACGGAAAGCGCTGGAAAAGCTCCGGTGGTCGGAAACGTGTCAGACTGGTGGTCGTTACTCATGTAGCTCTGTTCAAAGTAATTCTGAGCAAGCTGACGCAGAGCGTTGGGTTCCGTCACGAGGGGCCCCTGAAGGTCGTGAAGACGAGTAATAAGGGTTTGCTTCCGTTTAGTAAGGGTGAGGGTATGATAATACTTAGTGTTACGATCTCCTTTAGAGATCCAGTTACACCGCGCTTTCTGGTGCCAACTGAGTTCCTCCTCGCACAGGACCTACATCAACTCCTGGCTAAGGCGATCTTCGAGGGTCAGCAGGAAGTCCTGGTTGTTCGCAGTCATGGACCGCTATATCCCGGCTAGCCGTGCAAGAAGGCATTTTTTCCTGTTAGTAATACTCCCTACTTCGGATTGGCTCCAGTACGTCAGATGATGAGCTAGGAGTTTTAGAACTAGTGGTACCGACCCCTCAGAAGGGGACCAGTGGGAAGCGACCAGTGCCTCGAAGTTATTTCTGGTGAGCCACGCATTCTGAAACCAAAAACCGGGGGGCCTCCGGGGGTGAATAGGATGGGCCGTAATGAAAATGAGGAAGGGTCGATGATCTGATCCGAGAAAGGGGAGATGACAGTTCGCGGTGTTAGGGAAGGTTTCTAACCAGGCGGTGGAGTCAAACACTCTATCTAGCCGAGCTTGGACTTGGCCCTGACGCAAAGTGTATTGAGATCCAGAATAACCTAAGTCATGGAGGGCATTTGCGTGTACCCAGTCACGAAACTACGGCGACACCTAAGTCATGGAGGGCATTTGCATGTACCCAGTCACGAAACTACGGCGACACTACACGAGCAGCTACCGCTCCCCCCCGTTTGTCTGACCGAGCCAGCTTAGCATTGAAATCTCCGCCTATGAGCCAGGGCCTAGAGTGATTAGGGCAAAGCCTATTGAGCAGAGGCCAAAGAAGATTTTGGGTGGGGACTTAGGGACTAGTGTAGACAATAGTAAACTCAAAAGTGTGATAGTCCAGGCAGATCGTGGTGTGAATAAATTGACGATGGGCTGCAACTACCGAAATATCAAAGGGTCTAAACCAGAGAAGCCAGATACCCCCAGAGAAACCCATCGCTTCAACGCGGAAAGAATACTCAAAACCTAGTTGTTTCAAAACAGCCTCAGCTCTGGGGCCCCGAATACGAGGTTCCAGTAGCGCAAGGATACCCAGATTATGGGTGCGAATGTGATTGCGTAAAATAAGCAGGAATTTGGGGCTCCCAGCCCCTTGACAGTTCCACATAAAAATGAGACATAATCAGTATGGAAAGGAGAGCAGCGTACCCTAAACCTGCACGATGTGCTCACTGGCAGAATCCGCATCAAGGAAGATTGGATCCGGATGTGCCGGCTCCTCTGCCACAGTGTGAGCGTGGGCCGAGGTTTCGGTAATCAGTTGATCCAGTGCAGGGACCGTGCCGGGAGGAGTCCTCTCGCGAGTCCCAAGCCCTATCCCTCCTTCTTCCACGCCCTCCATAAGGTGGGGTTTGTCCGCGGGGGAACTGAGAGCGATATCCGAGCTAGTGCTTAAGACTTCGTTATGAGTTGGAATGTCCACAGCTATATGACGGGCTGAATCAGTTGGTTGGAGTTGGGTCGGAAGAATTGTGGGATGGGTAGCGTTTGGTGGTTCAGGGCCCAAGGGACTGGTCGGTTGGACTGGTTGGTGTGGCCCAAGTAGAGAACTGAAGGAGCCCAACTGGGTGGGCCTACGTGAGCCTGCGGACGGAGAGGATTGGGAACGCTTGCGGTTGTGCGGAGGAAGCCCAAAGCGAGAGGCCTGCGGTCGCGTCGCTCAGCCAGGTGCAATAGCCGTTGGAGTATGCAGGTCCGTACGCCTCTGTCCCTGCCGTCCTACCTCTGCCACGAACGGGTTCTTAGAGCCTATACCCTGAGGAGGTAACGGTTGCCTGCTGACGCCTACGTCCGCCAGCCTGGAGACCGGTGAGGGACGTTGCCGCCGTTGCACCAAGGTCCAGGGCCCATACCCTGCGTCCGTGTCCGACGAGGAGTTACTCGGAGCTGCATTGGGGCCAGCCATCGTTGCCGTCGAGCTGCCTGGTTCGCTAGGATGCGGTGGTGGAGATGCAGTCGCGGCATGCAATCGGTCCGGACAGCCCTCAATGGAGTGGTCTACTCGCCCGCATGAGAAACAGAGCATGGGGAGCCCTTCGTAGGCCACCGTTAGCTCCTCTCCGTCTGGTTCAACATGGGGTTGGAGAGGTGATCGCAAATCCACTTCGACGGCAACCCTCGCGTATCTTCCACGTTGAGCAGTGCGGGTGGCCTCATCCAATCAAATGGTCTTTCCCACCAAATTGTCGAGCGCCGTGAGGATGAGCGGGTGGTATCTGGCAATGGAGAGCTCGGGGAAGCGGACCCAGACGACGGCACTGGTGACTGTTCCTGTCGACGAGCGAAATTCTGGAGTCCATCGTTGGACAGTTAAAACCGGTCCAAAAATAATCCATGGGCCGTCGGTGAGAGCATGATAGTAATCGGCGGCATTGAGGAATTTAACAAGGAAAAATTCGTTCTCCAAGTCGATGAGTTTCATGGGACCGCTCAGCGCCCAGAGGGACTTCAATCGCTGCTGCAGGAGGCGAACGCCGATCCTGCGTCCCAGAAGCTTTACCACCACCGCCTGTTCCCACTATTTGTCCGGTTGAGTTTTGAAACGCTGGGAGAGGACGAGTCCGATTCCATGGTCGCCAGGGAGATGCACAATATCACCGTCTTTGATCTCCACAGGGTCCTCTTCCGGCCATGCATCGTCCTCTGAAGAATTGTCCGCCCGGGCCTCTCCTCGTACCGCGGCGCTATAAGTCATAACAGGCAGAGATGGAGGATCCTCCTCCCTCAGCCGGCTACGTTTCGTATGGGGGCCCTCCTGGCCAATATTCTCCATGTCGCGACTGATGCCGCTCCTGGCGATGAAGATACAGGGATGCTAACAAAAAGGAAGGTTGTCGTGAACAGAAGCAGTTCGTCAACTTTTCTCTCTCTACAAGTATATCGCAATTTACTTTAATTAAATCATTACTAATAAAAAACAATACAACATTCTTCTTAATAAATTTAGAATGAAAAGTTTATTATTTAATTACTCAAATATTTCTGTACAATTAATACTATATTTCCAATTGAGTTATTCTAAGTATAATAGATCATTAATTGCATCCTACATATTAATTCTAGTATGCAATACTTCCATAATCTCAATTATGAAGATTAATTATACAAATATCATAATGAGTATATCTATAGACATAAGTAGTATTTCATTCCGGATAAGTAGGATAATTCATTAAACTTATCCTTTAATAAACTTTCACATATTTAGTTAAGTATTTTTATACTTTAATTTATAATATTAATTGTTTTTTTATAAGTAATAATCATAATATATCTTGGTTTTATTGATCTATCAATATTTCATCTTGATAAAATTATAAATAAGAATTAAACATTATTTAAATCTCATAATTATAATTTCATTTTAATTTTGATTATGCAATATTTATTTTACATATTTTATCTTTATTAAATAAATTAATAATATCATACATTAATTACAACGAAGCAATTGATTGCAAGAATATAACTTACAAATAATTTCATATCAAGAAAAAAAAACTTAATATACTTGATTAATAATAATTACTGAAGAAAGATGATAAGGACTTTAGGAGAACCAACCCCAAAAGCTAGCTTATGAGGGTGGAGAGCCCAAAGTCCTTATAAATCCCAC
>JAOSBN010000178.1:3481892-3491998 GCA_027563595.1 Erythroxylum suave | reverse complement strand
GATTCAATCTCATTTTATTAATAGAGATAAATCAAAATATTTGTTAAATAAGACACTTGCAAGCCATTTTCCAAAGTAGCAATATTTTAAAAACCTAACCAGAAATTAAATCTGTAAAATAAGAAGTTTAAGGTTTAAAAAATTCAATTAATATTAAACAGTCTTAAAATAAGCTAAATATTAAATAAAATTAAAAAATTTGAAAGCGATAGAAGAATTTGAAATTTAATTAAAAAGAAATTGTTTAATAAAAATTAGTTGATTTATTTTAGTTTGTAAGAACTTATTAATTTTCGAAAATTGACATATTAATTAGCAAAATTATCGGTTTTTAATAATAAGAGTTATCGAACTTAATCAAACCAGAAATGTAAAAACCAAATCGAAAAATTAAACAATTCAACCAAACAGGTTGGTATGAGTAGTTTAGCACTTTCATCCCTTAACTAGAGGTCTCGAGTTTGAATCTTGAGAATGGAAAAATTTGCTTGGCCAGCACTTTGCCCCTTATGGGCTGACCCAGTGCGAGCGGAGATTAATCTGGATATGGATGACTTAAAAGCGTCTTCCTATAATTGGAGCACTCTTAGGACATCTCGTCAGATAACAAAAAAACAAAAACAATTCAAGATTTTTACAGTTAAATTGATCCAATCGGTTAAGTTTTTTTGATCTTTAAAAAAGAGTTGCAAAATTGGTAACTTCTATTTTACAACACTAACTACTAAAAACCAACCAGAAAATAACAAAGTCACTAAAAAGCTGAAAGAGAACAACCTCAGAACATAACAAAGTTACCTCAGAAAACACCTCCTCTCCTCTGAGGCTGTTCAGTCAATGGTTTCGTAAAGCATCATAAAGTCTGGTTTTTTTAGGCCAACGACCGAGAAACCATAAATGTCTTCCTAATAATCTACAATTTACTTAATTTTTTTTAATAACAACTTTAACCAAATTGATAATTTATAATTATTCAGATATATTTCTGTCTAGATATCGTACTTCTCCAGCCAATTACTGATCCAGATTATATTCGCGGCAATCAGCATCAAGCCATCAATTCATCATGAGATGATCACCAGATCCAGAAGAAGAAGTAACACCACAACTCTCTCAACCTCCATGGAAATAAAAAATACCAATCAATCAATCAATGAACCAGTAGATTGTGAACCCTTTATTCACCGTTTAAAATGCCCTTTGCTCTGCTCATTCCCATCACCACCACTCCATCCTTTCCCTTTCTTCTCTCAGAACCATACCCTTCTCTCCACAGATCTTGCTTTGTTCTTTCCTCTCAGTCACAAGTTACCTCTGTCTTACTTCTGAATTCTCTCACTCTTTTCCAAGTCATGAAACTCCCATTCCTCCACCAAACACCTTCCTCAACTTCCACTCTCATTTGCAATTCCTATTTCACTTTCTTGTAGCATCATCTGCAGTTTCCGTTCCTTGACTAAACACCTCTGGAATCATTGGAGATGTTTATGATTCATGTCTTTTAGTGATTTTCCTTTCTGGATTTTTCTTAACTCGGTTAAAATTTGTTTAATGTCACAATGGATCTGATTCAGACAGCCTTATGATCTATGAATATTGATGTATGTTGGGCACATTTACCGTTTTTCTATGTCCTTCAAATGAAAAGGTCAGTCCGTCCAGTGTTTAGCATTCTTGTGCTCCTTGTATTCGTTGTGACCCTCTACGGTAGGGTTCTAATCCACCGAGGAGGTGTTGTGTTCCACTCCATTGAGCACGAAAAGCATGTAAAAACCCAATCTTTACCTCGGGCTTTCAACTCCACACTGCTCAAATACGCAGCCATTGACATAGGAGAGGCTCGGGCAAAGAAAGACATAGAGCAGCTCTTAGAGGGCAACTTTAATAGTCAAGGAAGGTACAGAACATTTGCTACCTGGCGGAGGTTCAGTAACCATGATGTTAAAGCAAGCTCTCACAGGGGTTTTCCTGTGTTGCTCAAGTCTCCTGAGTTTTACCGGTATTGGTTGGAGTTCAGGAGGTTATTGCACGATTGGGCTCGAAAGAAGAAGTTTCAAGACGATATACTGGACGAATTGGTAGGGACTGTTAGGAATCCCATTGATAGGCACAACGGGCTGGTGGGTTCTAGTAGGAAGTATAGAACTTGTGCTGTGGTTGGGAATAGTGGGATTTTGTTGCAGAATCAATATGGGAAAGCGATTGATGGGCATGAGGCAGTAATTCGTTTGAACAATGCGAGGACGGAGAGGTTTGAGCAAAATGTTGGGTCAAAAACTCATATTTCATTTGTGAACAGCAATATATTGCATCTTTGTGCTAGGAGGAAAGGGTGTTTTTGCCACCCATACGGGGATAACGTCCCCATTGTTATGTACATCTGTCAACCAGTGCATTTCATGGATTATAGTATGTGCAATTCGTCGTACAAAGCTCCTTTGATTGTCACTGATCCGCGGTTTGATGTGATGTGTACGAGGATTGTGAAGTACTACTCATTGAAAAGGTTTGCGGAGCAAACAGGGAAGTCTTTGGATGAATGGATCCCCTCACATGATGGTTCTTTGTTCCATTACTCTTCTGGTCTGCAAGCTGTAATGTTGGCAGTAGGAATTTGTGAGAAAGTGAGCATTTTTGGGTTTGGCAAGTCTGCTTCAGCTAAGCATCACTATCATACTAATCAGAAGGCCGAGCTCAAGTTACATGATTACGAGGCAGAATATGATTTTTATCATGATTTGGTCCACAGTCCACAGGTAATACCATTCATTTCGGACAAGTTCAAGTTTCCTCCTGTTGTGTTTTATCAATGAGTTTGTGACTAATTGGACGTCTTGGTTTCTGCAGAGTTCAGTCAAATTGTTTTTCAAAATTTAAACCTTTTGTATTTGGTTGTATTTGTAATCACTCCCACGAAACACTCAAATAGGAGAACAAGTTGCTAGAGATTCCTGTTTCATTTTCCGACCCTGCACTATCTAAAGATGGTTTGGGGACAACTTAAAAATGCAAGGTTTGAATTCATGAGCGTGATTCAAAAACTGTGTGATTTTTGTTGTATTTGTTTTGCTCTAAACTCTGCAGAGGTTAGATCATAGATGTATTGATTTACTGTGCTTGATAAATCTTTATTTGCTTTCCTCCACCACTGACCTGTTATTCAAGTCATTCATCGTCATGAATGACATTGGCTTCAGACAATCAAATGGATTGTACAAACTCGAATCTTCATTCTATCAGTACATGTGAGGTGATACATTTTTGCAAAATCTAGATGTAGATATTCACTTGGAACTTTTCAGCTAAAACTCTAGGCATACTTCTAATGTAAAGTTTGCCCTTTTCAGTTGCATCAAATGCAAGTAAAATCAAGGGAGAATCAGTATCTTGCTCTGCGCACATCTAGTTTTATATCGCTCATTTTCGTGTTGAACTTCACTATTCATGTTTTACCTTCACGGTCGAATAGTTGATGCGACTTGAGCGTTTGTTTGGTGTCTTTAGTTGGGTAAGTAGTGGTCAAATGGACACGGTTTAACGTTTACGAGTAAAAGCCAGGATGTAGGAACAAATCCTCATTGAAGTGTGGAACTTGGTCTGTTAGCAGACGATGAGATTTGATACTGTACATGATTCTCCATCTTCTTGATGCCACAAGGTTCTAAGCACCAAAAATGTTGTCAGTTTGTGGTCAGTTCCTGGATTTCTGGTTACTCTATTACCATTTTTGTGTGCATATACTTTTTGATGATAGATCAACAGTAGAACAAAAATGTTGATCAAGACAGAAAACTTGATCTTAAACTTTATCCTAACTTAGCTACAGCATGAAGGTTAGTTATGATTACATATCTAACAAAATGCATGAACATCCTGTCATCAGACAGCTTGTCCCACCATCTTCATGCTAAAAGAGTATCAAAAGATAGGAAAAGAAAAAGAACAGCTACATTCTTTGCTCTGTGTCAGGCTCCACTGCGCATGTGAGTGCATTTTTCTCTTTACAGTTATACTCGGACTCCCACCAGGAGCCACCTTATGCTGGCCTGCCATATCCAATTTTGTAAAACTGATTGGTTCCCATTTCTTGGAATAAATGTTGTACTTGGTTTTAGTTAATAAAAACTTTCGTGATGAGTTACTATCAACATTATAAATAATAAAATATATTATTTAATAATTATATCAACATTTGATGGTATCGGTGTATCCTTACTGTTTTCAATCATGTTTAGCATACCTCCCTGGAGGACTCCTGACCTCTTTGACTTAATGCCAATCTGCTGGGGCTCCAAACTGAGTGTAATGTTAGAAAAGACAATAAATCTCAGTAATAGGAGGTTATAGTTTGTACCATATGACCAGGAACAAGAAGAGAGCAGACAGCAGGCAAGAGCAAGAACAACTCTTTAGAGTACCTGAGACAAAGATCAGATTGCTGCTATTGCTACGGGATAATGAGTTGAAAGAAAGAAGATGGATTTCAGTGCTCTAGAAAATTATAATCATTTTAATTTTTAACTAAAAAAGTTACCTTCATTTTTCTAAAAACTAAAACTAAAACCAAAATCATTTTAGTTTTTAAATTAAAAAATTACAATCATCACTTTTTAAAATAAAATTAAACGAGCTTTAAACGAACTCAAATTGTGTAAGTCAAATTCGATTAGGAATAAGCCCACAATCCAATCTATTTTATTAATGCTAATTAATCAATCAAATTTATCATTTGTTTTTGAACCGACAAATTAGTCAAATAATTTATTTAGATCATTTAATATGCAAATTATTACATACACCTAATGATTACGTACTTAAAAATAACAACTGCAAATTCTACAGGGATAATAATGGGCCGAGCTGGGCTTGACCTGCTCTTGATCCGACTTGATCTGACCTACTAGTTGAGCTGTTAGTGACTTGGCTCGACTATGGGTTGGCTGGCGCATGGCTCGATCTCCAACTTAATGAGTTGTTCTGTACCTTTCAGTCGGGTCATGGATTGGGCCAAATTTGGGTAGCCTTGACCCAGGCTCAACTTGTGACTCGGTTACGCTAAGTAATCTCGATCTGTGATTCAATCAACCTGGGCCAAAGTCAGGCTAGGTCAAGCCTGCCCGAGCTACATTTGCCATTCTCTTGTTGAAAAAAATAATTTGTAATTATTCCTCAGCTAGATGCTTATGTTTTTTAACTCAATCATCGCTGCCATCGAGGGTGTAAACAAGTTCATCAACGTCGAATTACCTTAAAGCTGACAATATTAAGGTTGCAACATCCAAATTAAATGGATAACGTTTTTTGTTACTGTTTTTGCCACAAGCAAGAAAAATTATCAGTCAATAGTACTTGGAGATCATCCTTGAAGATTGCCATGTATGACTTGAATGTAGAAAAATACTAGTGGAATTACTTGATGAGTTATACTCATCTTTGATCTGGAACGGAGGCACACGCAGATAATTAGCGCGGGCGCACACACACATATGTTCATAGTTCATCGTTTATAAAAACAACATGCATGCAAATCACGAACTAAAAGTCGCAACAACACAACAAACCAGTTTGGAAAACCTTGTAGTGATATCACCAGTGAGTGGTGAAGCGGACAAATTTTCTTCAAAGGAAAAGCCGGGGCTTGCAATGGGAGAAGAAAATTCATCTACTTCACCGCTTGAGGTGTTGAGAACTTTTTGTTACTGCCTGTATATATATGGCTTCCTCACAAAATGTATACTTAAAAACCTCCAAACGTACGTTGGACTTTGTTCCATTCTAGCGAGCGGAGTCGTCTTCAGAGCCAGTGATGCAGTCTTTCTCATCTTCAAATCCTTCAAGAGAAGGGTGAGGAGTGTGACCTTTCCCAAAGGACCTAACGTGGTCCTTAAGTGATCTCTTGTGCTTAAAGTCAGAACCGCAAGTACAATACCAAAGCTTCCCACAGTTCTTTTCATGAGTCCTCCAATCCCCTTTAACTGCAAATTCCTTACCGCATTTTCGACATGCAAATAGCTTCGAACAGTGCTTTCTCTTGTAATGTGTTTGAAGGGTCCTGAAGTCCTTCAATGGCTTTGCTCTTGGATGGTTGATGTTGTTCTTGCAACCCTGTGAGCAGCAGTAGCATGGTAACCTTAACATAGCTGTTGACTTTATTCCTCTGAGCGAGTCTGGTCCCTTCCTGAATTCTGATCCGTGTCCCCACATATGCATCTATAGACAACAAGAATATGTTTTTTTAACTAAAATTTAAGTTTCATCGTACTGTAACGATATGTTTAAATAAGTTTAGAATCATAATTGAAGTCTTAAGTATCCAAAGTAGTCGATGAAATTCCCCCAACACCTGGAGTTGGGGAAGGTGTGGTGGGCAAGGGGACTGCTCTTTCTTTCTGCAACTTTTGACAATTATGGACAGTTTACATTGCATCTTAATCTTTTCAACTTCTTATCACACCTTTTCATGAATTTTATACATTATTATTGCCATTTCTACCTACTCCAACTCACTTTCTAACCTTAGCTTTTCCAGCCAACGGGAGAGATGGAAAGAAAGAAAAAGTTTACTATTAGGTATAAATTTCCTTAAACCTCGTCAAAAATCCAATTGTAAAGACAGAAAGTGTAGAGTTTAATCGATATTAAACCGATTAAAAGCTGAATAAAATTAAATAACTTAAAATATGTTTAAAATTAGAGATTATTTTTACCAATTAAAAAATTTAAAGTTTAATTAAAAACAAAATTATTAAATGAAAATCAATTGATTTATTTTAGTTTATAAGAATTTATTTATTTAAGAAAATTAATTGATTAATTAATAAATTAATCAGCTTTTAATAACAAATCATAAATCGAATTAGAAAGTTAAAAACCAAACTAGAAAATTAACCGGTTCAAAGTTTTTATAATTAAACTGACTAAACCAGTTAAATTTTTTAATCATTAATTATATGTACAGTACTACATTTATATATGTATTAACAAAAATTAATAGGGATTCATCCTCAATACCTTAGATTAATTTTTTATTTCACTATGTAATAAACTTGTTTTCTTTCATAAGTGGGAATTATTAAGTAGGGGTAAAACAAAGCATGAAAAGGAACCCCTTGCTAATTATGATTAATAATGTATCATCATAGGGTAAGGTTTAAACTCACAAAAGCTACTTTAAATGATAACCTTAAGTTTTAATCAGACTAGTCAAAAAGGTCTAATGCCAATTTAACTTAAGATGGAGGGTATATCAATGTTAAAGGCAAGAAACGATATAGCCTACTTATCTCCAAGGCAATTTCTTTTTTTCCCATTTTTAAAGAATAGCATTATGAGAGGTGTAAATCCTTATATTACGACTTTCTTCTTCATATATTTCTATTTAGTTCGTTTATTTAACATTAAGATAATAACATCAGATTGATCAGAATGTGGAGATGCTCTAGAAAACCCAAGAAAACAAATTTCTTTGAAGAGAGTTTAAACCTGCAAATTTGATGAGAAAAATAAACTCATTCGACCACTAAATAGATCCAAGTCTTTAAGATTGATACATAGGTGTTTATCCTTACAAAGAGTACAACTTACCATTGGTTTTCGCCTACTTTTTTAGATAGTGGATATGCTAGGAGAAAGACAAAAAACCAACAGTATTATCACTTTTTGTGTTTAATGTGTAAGAAGCTGAGGTTAGGAGTGTGGACACAAGAAAAACATGGACTCTCTCGACCGTATATGAGTTTAATAACAACTCTGGTTTGCATGGGAAAAGAAAAACAAACGAAACAGTACAAGAAATGGACTAACCTGCATGTTATTGTACCTATTGAAGGTCTTGCTACACATGGAACAAGCAAATTGCATAGGGCCTGCAAGTATTTGAGCAGGAGTTGGTACCCAATACTTACTCTCTGCGTTATGGAATCTTTTGATCATAGTTTCCTCTTCTCTCATATCAAAATCCTTAGTCTCAACTTCAGAATTTGCACTGTTAGGCAATCCAATGTGCAACGTCACTGTAACCTTTTCCTTCTTCTCACCTTTCTTTGCTCCACCAACAAAGTCATGCTCTTCAATGTCTTCCTCTTTTAACACTTTATTTTCTGTAAGCCTGCTCAGAAGAGGCAAACATTCAATACTTTGTTTGATGAACTCCTGCTGGGGGTACAAGACAGGAAGTCCTGATATACTGATGGGTTTCACTGACTCCGCTGGTTGAGTCACAGTACAACCAGAAGAAGATGATGAAGAAGATAATGAGGAAGAAGAAGAAGAAGAAGAAGAAGGAGATGGCTTAAGCCATTCAATGAAAGTTGGAGACTGAAAGCACATAGGCTTTTCTTGTAGATGGTAGTTCCATAAACCCATCTTCTGAGAGAGAAGCCCTTCAATTCTCTCCTGAGATGGTTTTTTATGACTACCCAGACTTTGTGTGGGAAAGCTGCCTTTTGCAATCAATGAATGGTTGGACTTGGAAAGGTGTTTCGGGTTTGTCTTTGTTTCCCCTTTCTTTTTCTTTTCAACCTTTGGCCTTTTTCATGGTTGTACACAGAGAAGGGGCTTAGTGGGTGGGGTTAAAGAAAATGACTTGCAAAACTGATACCAACTTCAACCAAGCGAATCCTAGAACAGTCTGAACTGTAAGAATTGATACATACCTATTCAGGGACATTCTTTACTGGTCTCATCATGTATCCACGGAGAATACAATGGAAACCGTATATTTTTAAATTAAGGACTGAAAATTACATTAAAGTTGAGAAGAATTACGATAATTATATAGAATACCAATATTTTTATAAAGGATTAATTACAAAAAAGATTTCAAACTTTGCTCAATTTTATAATTATAATATGAACTTTAAAAAGTGACTCAATTCTAGTCCAATATTAGTGTCTACATTAAATTTGTTGACGTGACTTGTCACGTATTCTAAAAACCTTAATTATTAATACACATCAGTCAAAATTAACACAACAAATAAAGATTAATGAAATAACATCGTTGTTAAAAATGAAATCTCTAAATCAGTTTACGCAAACCCAAACTTTCATTATCTATTTGTTCTCCGATGTCCTTAGCTCTTTGTTTTCTATTTGTTTTTTCGACACCTCAAACTACTCTTGCATTATAGTATATTGTACCAGTAAGCTTTTTGTTTTTAGTTTATTCAAAACAAACTGAAAATGATAGGAAAAACTGAAATCAAAGCTTGAGGCCGTCTAGACTACGTAATCTGATTTAGGTCATTTTAAAATAACAAAGTTTTTTTAGTTGTGCGATTAAATGACGGCATTTTGTTAATCTTCATTTGTTGTGTTAATTTTGGTTGACTTATATTAATAGTTAGGATTTATGGAGATAGAAAATTTAAGCATTTTATTATCACTTTTTAAAATTCAAATTATAATTATTAAATTAAACAAAATTTGAGATTTTTGTTGCAATTAACCTTATTATAAAATATAATGACAATTACAACGAATCATAATAATATGAAATATAATTATGGCCGCAATGTTAAGAGTAAGGATCATAATTTAAAATTATAATGAAAACATTTTTCCTATAATAACAGTCGTTGAGCTTGTATTGGAGGAAGAAAGTAATTAGGAACTTTCTTATGCTTTTCAGTCGTGGTTTTTAGATTTTAGATTTTAGATTTTTGTTTTTCTATTTGAATAAAAACAAAAACATGTTTGATTGAAAATATATATTTTATTACTAATGGTAATTATATATTAGACAATTTATAAGAGATTAAATGATTTTACTTGGGTAAAAAACATGTTTGATTCAAAATGTATATTTTATTTCTAATAATAATTACATATTAGATAAATTTTAAAGATAAATTATTTTATTAACTAAAATCATTTAATCTCTTATATAACATTTATTAATAATTTATCATTAAAAATTATTTCATTTATTAAATATTATAAATTAACAATTTTTAAAATATATTTTAATTATTAAATCCAAATTTTATATATTTTGAAGATATATTAAATTTATTAATAATTAATAAATTAATTTGATTTGATTTAAATAAAAAATAAATAAAAATGAATTGTTCCTAATTCTTATAAATAATTAAATAATTAAT
>JAOSBN010000178.1:3467664-3481792 GCA_027563595.1 Erythroxylum suave | reverse complement strand
GTAAAAGATACTATTTAATAACATAAATACACTATAATAAATAGGGTTAGGGCAAAAACCACTTCTATAATTAAAGAAATAGAACTTTCAAAAGTTTATATATCAATTATGTCCTTAACAATTATAAGATATTATAATTGAGTCAAAAAATTTAGCACTAAACTAGATTTTCAATCTCTATCTATAAATTAAAGTATTATTATATACAACAGGTAATTTATTTTTTTTAGCATTCATTTAAATAATGAGGAAATTATATTCTAAATTCATGAAAATCAATATCTTAAATATTTATTTAAATTTCCTATTATGAGCTGAAAATTTTTATTAACAGAATTATAGTAAATTGATAATTTTAAAATCTAGTTTAATTATAAATTGTACAAGTTTCTTTTTATTTTTTCTATATATTATATATAAAAGACCAAAAAAACATTAATATGTTACTATGTGGTAGGATGATCCTAATCTACATATTTAACATTAAAGTTAATTAAACCAGAATCTGAGAAATCTGGAATCTGAAATAACTAGATAACTCAGAGCACACTCAAGATCAATGAA
Organism: Erythroxylum suave; assembly: GCA_027563595.1. Taxonomy (NCBI): domain Eukaryota; kingdom Viridiplantae; phylum Streptophyta; class Magnoliopsida; order Malpighiales; family Erythroxylaceae; genus Erythroxylum; species Erythroxylum suave. The sequence goes on along the minus strand of JAOSBN010000178.1, from coordinate 3,481,228 downwards.
CGCAGAGCCCTGGACTTGGACTGGGACTGGGACTGGGACTAGGTGGGAAGAACGTAACAGAGGATGACCCCACAGCCAAAATTATGTCAACCATTTTTGTTGCTGAGCTTCAATCTTCAGATCTTGCCGACAAGATAGATTTTCTGGAGCGGATTTCCAGGGAATAGTGGCACCACCTGTGTATATCATCCTCATTCACTCTCTTCTCAGTTTTAGTCTCTTCCTTGAACCCTCAAAGAAGCGATTCTAAATTTGCATCACATCTTTCCATGTCGCCTAATTATAACCTTTGTGTTAAGATTGATAGTTAGCAGATCCCAAGTAAAAGAACAGAACATCTCACTATTTCTAGGCTTAGATTGTGCTGATCTTTTTGATACGGTGATTTTGCCTTTGCATTAACCTTTCATGCAAAATGAAGGTCCTTTAATTTGGACCGACGACCTTTTTATGTTAATTAATTACCTTTATGGATGATAATAATTAACTTTTTTTGGGTCGAGGAAATCATTAGTGTTGCTGTTTAATAAGAGGTCATGATTCCTGTGGATCTTTGTCCTTTTTTACGATCGTTAGCTCTCTGGTATTATAGAAAGTTTTGATGTTAACATTCGATTTCCTCCAATACGAAGCAAATTCCATCTAATAGAGAAGGTATTGGGTTTATAAAAGTTTTATTTATTTCAATTTTTAGTTTCTATTTTTCTGTCAAATAAAAACAAAAATCTGATTGATAATGTATTGTAGTTATGTTTTTAATTACATATTAGATAAAATTTAAAGATAAATTATTTTTAATTAATTGAATTTATTTTAATTTCTTATAAAATATTTATTAATAATTTTTAATAAAAATTATTTTATCGTGTTTAAATTAATAATTTAAAAATTATTTTACTGAAAAATTATTATTTATTTTAAATATATTTAAATTATTAAATTAAATTTATTTGAGATATATATGGATATTTTAAATTTAGTTATATCAACTAATAATTACTAAATTAATTTAATTTAGTAAAATGTAATATTAAATTAAAAAATTCATAATTCTTATTATTAATTAATATACTAAATAATATATCTTTAATTGATAATAAATCAGATTATGAAAAAATAAAAATAGTAAACAAAAATTACTATTTGTGATTTTCATAAATTTTAAAAACCTAGGTGACTTTAACAAAAGGATTTTTTTTAGTTAACTTAAAATCATAAATAAAAAAACCAAAAACATAAATAAAGTAAAACAGGCCCTTAGTTTAATAATATTTCTAAATGCGATTCCATGGTAATACTTTTGGTGGGGAAACGTCACATGGTATTTTTGATTTTTGTTTCTCTTTCTTTCTTAAAATTTATAAAAATTATAAAAAGTAAATTTTTTTTCTACTTCTATTTTGTTTCATAATATGATATACTATAAATTAAATATATTATTTAATTATTTCATATATTAATTTTAATAAGAATTATGAATAATTTAATTTATAATTAAATTAAATGATTATAAATAAATATAATTAAATTTAAAATATCTTAAAATATATAAATTCAAATAAAATTTGACTTAATAGTTAATACTTAACATATATTCAAAATAAATATTAGTTTATAAATAGAAATGTATTTTTAAAATTATTTATTTTAATAAAATTAAGTAATTAAATAATTTTATTAATAATCTGTTAATAAAAATTATATAAGAGATTAAAATAAATTTAGTTAATAAAAATAAATTATCTTTAAGTTTTATCTAGTATGTAGTTATTATCAAAATAAAAATATAGCTACATTGATATTAACAAAAAAATATTTTATTTAAAAGAAAAACAGAAACTAACAATAGCAAAAAATAAAAATAAAAACCACGACAAAAAATATAAGTAAAACCGAGCGATCCGATTAAATGTTCATTTTATGATAAACTCTCACCCGTCACCACTCTCTAATTATGCATTAACCATTATGATGATAGATTATAGTATAAGGTGCTTCTTTCTTTTTTTATTTTAATTACAGAAGTGACGTTGAATAACATATGAACTTCTTTTCAGCTTGGAATATAGTCAATATGATATGATTGCTGAACAAATAAAATAAATATTTCAAAATTCTTGAATTCGGTGTTAATATGATGAAATTAAGTAATAATGTTAGGTATTAAGTTGAAATTTACCGTAACATTACAATGTTGTGTAAGTTGTTATGTTATTGCTATCGTTTCACATACAATGGCCTTTGAGTCTCTGCTGACGGTGGAGGCCGCCATTTCTGATTTTGGGAGAGGAAGATGCTCGTGTTTTCTCTCAAAAGCGACGGTGGCCGTCTGAAAGGGGTTTAGGGTTTCTTAATGGGATAGTACTAACTTGGTAAAGCATCGCATCGGCTTCGATCCACAAGTTGAATCTGTTTTTTTTTTGTCTTTTTTTTTGGGTTGAATTCAACCTAGAATTTGTGTGAGGTGGATATAAAAATGACGGCTTCTAGAAAATTTAATAAAATAATTAGGTGTAATCGGTGCACGAGACTTTTATTTTGTAGGGTCATAATTTATTATTATTTTGTATTATAAAGAAGTTTTTTTTGTGACTACGAGAAATTTATCAGACGATCAATCTAAGGTTAATATATATAGTGTACAAGGCTTTTATTTTATTTAAATATTTTAAATACAGTTAATTTTATTCTCTTAAATCTAGTTATAATTTCAAATTTAATGAAATCAAATTTGATTATTAATTTTAAATCAGATCAAATCAAATGATAAAGATCAATTCAACTTAATTTGAAATCATGTCTTTACTATTTATTGTTTGAAATTTGAAGAATTTAGTTATATGGAAAGTTGGTCACATGAACTCAGATAAAACCCTTAAACCGTAGATTGAAACTAACACTTTGTTTCTAAATTGCATTGGGTAATCATAATGTCATTATCTTGACTTTAAGAATCCCCCCTTTTATTTTGACGTCAGCATGATACACATTTTTATCTGGTTGGGTCATGCCTTAGACTTTTAGGCTTTGGACAGCCCAAAATGTATCGTTGTTATTTAATAAACAGGCTTGGATTTTTGTGGTAACAGGCCTTACCCAATTTCAGATTTTGTGCTCCTCAAGCCCTTGTTGGAGTATTTGTGCCTAATTGTTAAAGTATCGATTTAAGGTTAAAAGTGCATTTTAAGCTTCACCGATTATAACAAAATATAGAATAAACTCTAATATTTCGAAGCATTCAAATTGAACTTTACCATTTTCAAATTATTCAAAACTAATCTTAAATGGATAAAAAATTTAATAGAGTTAATTTTCTGTTAATTAAACATCAATCAATATAATGTGAATTATTTTTATTTTCTAAGTAAAAATAGCTCAAATGTAACGTGATAAATAAGACTTATTGTCTAAAATATATATGAGACCAATAGCTATATGACAAGCAAAAGTCACTATTTGAAATGTATAAAAAAAGTGGTTCTTGTTATCACATGACTATGAGACCGACTTTGTGATTAATTTAAAAAAATTAATTATGTGATATTAGGTTCTATTTTTTATTTAAAAAATATAAATAATATTATGTTAGCATTGATAAAATATTTAATTAAAAGAGAGTGAATTGTGTCAAATTTTTTGTACCGTTATAAACATTGAAATTCGAAATGCACTTTTAGCTGTTGATTTAAATGGGATTGACTTTGAGTAGCGAAATTGAATGCTTTGTTACCTAAGGAGGTCTTTGATTCGACGGAGATGAAGAATTAGTATGTTAATCCCAGCCTATAACGAATGTCAGTCTGATATAGCCCTTATCGTCTACCTTATCTTTAGGCATCCATGGTAGCCTCTCCTCAGCTCTCCATCTTCTGATCTGGTATAGACTCATTTACGAATATTCAGCTGAATGTAGTAGTTCCTGTGCAGAGATGATGATTATGAAATCTTTCCTTTTGGTGGACGATGGAAGTGCTGACGCTGACATGCCCCACTCACGGATATTTAGATTTTGCTCCAACAATTCATATGTATATCTTTGTGACTCTGCTGTTTCTATCTTATTGATGGCAAATCTCATGTGTTGTTTCTGAACAGGAATATTGAAAGAAGGAAAATGATAATCAGAGGTTTCTCTGGCTTTCTTGAGCTCCTGTGAATTAATTTTTATTGGGTTTTTCAAACCCAGCAGGATGGTTTGATTATTTGTCTAATCTCTATGGTTCATGTATTGCAGCCAATGTAATTATCAAGCTTAATCAAGAAACTATGCTTGTTTATGCTTAAGCTTGTTCTAGTTTGGTGCCTAAACCGCTACATCTTTTGGCGTTCACATATGACAGGTTCCAACAACTTTTGTGGAAAGATTTTTGTTTAAGGAAGAAATCTTATCAAAACTGTCCATATCCAGTTCATCCTTTAAAACCATATCACATCTCAGATATGATGAAATAGGATGAATTGAGATCGTATTTTGTAAATACGTAATTATCTTGAATATATTTCTTCGGTACGAAGTGAGCCACTTCAAATAAGTTCATTGCTCCGGCCCAGAATACGATTAATTCAGCATGGGCTCCATGAGCGTCCAGTAATTTACCGAAAATTCTTTCTTGTAAAGAACTCATTTCGGTACCAAGAGTGGGTGATAACCCACAACAGAAGGCATTCTTCCTAATAAGGCAGATAATTCAGATCCTGCTTGTATGAAACGGAAGATATTGTCAATAAATAACAATACGTCTTGATCATTAACATCTCGGAAGTTCTAACCTCGGAGAATCTAAAATTGTTGAATACCTGAAAGGTCTAGCTTATCTTCTGGTGACAACATAAAAAGAAAAAAAGCTAACAACAAAAACCAATTTTTTATAAAATATTTTTCGCCAGTCGTAGGCATTTTCTGCATTAAGGTTTTTTCCCTGACAGTGAATCAATGAATGTTCTGGGCAATAATATGTCATTTGCTACGCATAGCAGTGATGATGATAGCCATAAACGATAATTCCCCATGGTAGTTGAACGAAATGAATAGTTCAAGACAATAATTAAAAGGCCTGTAGGTATTTAGGAACTCGTACAATATTTTCAAATAAAATCTGATGAACCCTTACCTTTGTAAGGGATGGTCCAAGTGGTAGAATTTGACCCTAATACGTTTACTATGTTTAAACTAATTCAATGTTCTTGGATTCGAATATAGATTATAGCTAGAAATAGTTTTATTTACAAATATCAATTAAAGAATTTTTCACCTCAAAAGCTATTCCTTTGTTAGTTCCCGTGTGCACAAAGTCCTAAATCGGCTGCCACAGGGATGGCAAAATAAACTCAATCCAGCTTCGATTAACTTAAAGTTAACAAATTTAACTTAAGAGTTAACATATTTAAGTTTTAAATTATAGGTTTCAGGTCAAAATTGGGCTCAAGTTGGGTTTGAAATTCAAAATTTTTATGTAAAATGACGTATGCTTTAATTTTTTAAAAATATTTAAATAAAATAAATTTAATCAGATCCGATCAAGTTCAAGTTTGAGCCTAAGATCTCGAACTCGGTCGAATTTTAGATTGAATGCAACTCTGAAAATGAAAATTTGAGTCATGCTTAAACCTAAATAAACTCAACCTAACCTGACTCATTGTTATGCCTATCGTTACAAAGGTCCTCTTAAGCATTGAACTTATCTGCAAGTCGCACCTACTCCTTTGTACGCTAATATTACTTAGATCTGTTTAAGCAAGACTCAGTCTTCCCACGTGATCGTGGACTAACAATCTAGTTCTCGAACGCCTCACAACTCTCGTAGTATTTAACTCGCACACTCTCAAGAATTTTCTTAAACGACATGCAATTCTCCAACACACACCTTTAATTGTGTCTTTTACAAAGTATAGTACAACTTACTATAAGCAGCAATCAATGTTCCTTTAGACAGCTTCCACTAGTCATTATTAAACACGTGTCGGTATCCCTCTTGGTCAAGCACATTCACAGATGGTAAATTGAGTCGTAAGTCTAGAATGTTTCATACACCTCTCAAGGTAAACGTGCACCCAACGTCAATTTGAAGTCGGGTGTCTCCTATACCAATGATGCTAACGAAGCTTTGATTTTTTGTCTTCACGCTTCCAAAACCACCACTCCTATAGTTGGTAAAGTACTCTCTTCGTGGAACACAATGATAAGATGCCCCTATATCAACAAACTACTATGAATCTAAGTGAATAATATGGAGATACTCATTGGTTGCATAAATCAACAAAACTTCATCATCTATACTTGATGTCGTTTCTTGTCATCTCCATCCTTCTATTTGTGTTGCTTTTCTGATCTCTTTTTCACTTATAGCAGAACTTTTTTATATGATCAGGTTTGTTGTAGGAGTTACAATTTGGTCTCTTTGTCATCTCTCGACTTCAACCTAATCCTCAACTTACCTTACACTTTGGAACGTCTTTTCTTGCTTCTTCCTCTGTTTTCTATCATAAGAGCTTGCACGTTGTCAACACTAATCTCCTTTCTCTTAATCTCTTTGTTGAACATGCCCTCTTTGATTATGTCTAAAGAAAGCACACTATCTATAGTGAAATTGATGATAGTCATAACCAAAGTTTCTCAACTATCGTACAAAGAATTCAATAGGGACAATGCTTTTACTTGATCATCAAGGACAATCTTTATAGTAGTCAACCTATTGATGATGTATTAAAAATTGACAGGATGCACCAATATTGATTTTCTAGCCTTCAACTTTAGGTTTACAAGACTTTTAATTATGGAAGCCTTGTGGTAAGGGATCTTCCTCTCATAGAGATCCTCTAACTTACAACTCGAAAGGATTTGTCTCTCGAGATACACAAATAAAGTTTAGAGCCTCAAGCACCTAAGAGAAAGATCAGATTGCTGCTATTGTTATGGAAAAATGAGTTGAAAGAAATAAAGATGGTTTTCAATGCTCTAGAAAATTATAATCATTTGATTTTTAATTTAAAAAGTTACCTTCATTTTTCTAAAAACTAAAACTAAAACCAAAAACATTTTAGTTTTTAAATTAAAAAATTACAAATATCACTTTTTAAAATAAAATTAAACGAGCTTTAAATAATTTAAACGGACTCAAATTGTGTAAGTCAAATTGATTAGGAATAATCCAATCCATTTTATTAATGCTAATTAATCAATCAAATTTATCATTTGTTTTTGAACCGATAAATTAGTCAAATAATTTATTTGGATCATTTAATATGCAAATTATTACATACACCTAATGATTACGCACTCAAAAATAACAACTGCGAGTTCTACAGGGATAATAATGGGTCGAGCTAGGCTCGACCTGCTCTTGACCCGACTTGATCTGATCCACTGGTTGAGCTGTTAGTGACTTGGCTCGACTATGAGTTGGCTGGCCCATGGCTCGATCTCTAACTTAACGAGTTGTTTTGAACCTTCCAATTGGGTTATGGATTGGGCTGAATTTGGGTAGCCTTGACCCAGGCTAAGTAATCTCGATCTATGGTTCAATCAACCTGGCCCGAAGTCAGGCTAGGTTAAGCCTGGCCGAGCTACATTTGCCATTCTATGGTTGAAAAAAATAATTTGTGATTATTCCTCAGCTAAACGCTTATGTTTTTTAACACTCAATCATCACCACCATTCAAGATGTAAACAAGTTCATGAACATCGAATTACCTTAAAGCTGGCAATATTAAGGTTGCAACATCCATATTGAATGGATAATGCTTTTCAGTACTGTTTTTGCCACAAGCAAGAAACATATCACAGCCAATAGTACTTGGAGATCATCCTTGAAGATTGCCATGTATGACTTGTATGTAGAAAAATACTAGTGGAATTACTTGCTTGATGAGTTACTCATCTTTGATCTGGAATGGAGGCACACGCAGATGATTAGCGAGCATGCGCGCACACATATATTCATAGTCCCTCGTTTATAAAAAGAACATGCATGCAAATCATGAACTAAAGTCACAACAACACAACAAACCAGTTTGGAAAACCTTGTAGTGATATCACGAATGAGTAGTGAAGCAGGCAAATTTTCTTCAAAGAAAAAGCCAGGGCTTGCAATGGGAGAAGAAAATTCATCTACTTCACCTTCTGATGCCTAACTGTAATGAAATGATATGTCATGTTTCTTTATGAAATAGTACGAGACTGGTGCGAGCATAATATTGGAACTCGTTATGTTAAAGGTGTGGAGTACGATGCAATTTATTTGTACTTGGAGATTGTATAAGAAGTCGACGCTTGAAGATATCATAACTTCAATTGTTGGCATATGTATTTTAAATGGAGATGATTGTCTGGGCTTCTAGAAAAGGCTAAGATTTGAGGATGTGTTCTTGTCAAAATTTATCAAGTTTGCAATTTCGGTTTCTCAACTTTGACCCCTATCTTTGTATGGTTTTATAATTTTCTTGCTGCCTCATGGAGTCCATATATTTATGCCTTAAAAGTTCTCCTTTTATCCTTTATTGTCCATTTCTTAACTAATCACTTACCTCAAAGTATACAAATGAATGTTCTCTTAACTCTATGTGTAAGAAGCAAGGTTCAAATGAGCTATATATAGGCATCAGGGCTTTGGGGAATAAGTTATAATCTTAACAGAACTCTACTACCCATGATCACAATTTATCTTATCAGATTACATCATTATTCTATAAGATAACATCCCTATCTAAATAGGAACTTATCTGATAAGGTCTATCTACATCCCAACTAACAAGATAAAAGATTACACATAATCTATCCCTATCCACGAAGATGTCCATTACCTTCAAATGATCCTCCTGTATGGTCTTTATCCTTCAATGCTGATATTTATCCTCCGTGATCTTATTCGCCACATCATCCAAGATCTCCCACGATCTCTATCTATTGATGATGAATCATCCAAGCTAAATCTTATCATAACACAACAGTCCGATTCAATGCTTACTCATGTCAAGTCTATTAGTCATGGTCCGTCCATTTTAGCAACCACTAAGCCTTAGTCCATCAAGAACTTAGCCTTAACTATGTCAACTTGTACACGTTCTGAAACTCTACCAAAACTCACACCGCACTAGATCTAACGTGCTAAGTCACCTTGGAGCCTTCCCATGCCATTGTCATGCTTGTGATCTAACTAACTTTTCACCTAAGGTCCGTCTCTAGCTAGTTGTGAAGTGCCTTCATAGCTAATAAAATACCCCCACCAGATGAATTCGATGCCCTCGTCGAATTATTCTGAAGGTAGATGTTCACCTGATCCTCGAACTACCACAAGGTCATATCTTTCTCCCACGTTGCTTTCATGATCAGCTTTCCCTTCCACTAGATTAAGAATATTGTCCTTCGGTTCTTCTTATGCTGCCCTATTGTTTGGTGATCCAAGATTTTCTCAACTTGATCCTCGAATTGTTTTCTCACAACCAGTGGAGCTCTCTTCACTTGACTCCTATTTGGATCTGATATATCTTTATAGCAAGGTTTGAGAAAACTAACATGAAAAGTAAGGTGTACCTTCAATCTCTCTGGCAACTTCAACATGTATGCCATGTTCCTCACTTTACTAAGCACTTCAAACAATCCATCGTACTTTGGCACTAACACTTGCTTGCTTGAAATCTTCTTCCAAATCTATGGGGTAAGTTCCAATAGTACCTTATCTCTTATGTCGAACTTTAATGGTCTCCTTCGTAAGTCCATTTGTTTCTTCATCCTTTAAGAAGCCCTTTAAAAACTATCCCTCACCTCATCTAATAACTTTTGCTTCTCCATCGTAAACTTGTATATGCAGGATCCTTATCATCTGTCCTTTGTTATGCAATCTCGAGTGTAGTGAGAGGTTGTTATCCCAAGACTATCTCAAAGGGACTATTCTCCTTCGCAGAAGATCTGTGCAAGTTATAGCCAAATTGTGCAGTATCAATCAAACTTAACCAATTACGTCAACTTGCACTTACGTAATGCCTTAAGTACTCCTCCAATAAACCATTGATCCTCTCCATTTGGCCATCCGTCTGTGGGTGATTTGCCATTGAAAACTTTAAATTGTAATCCATAAAGGGACGTCTAGAATCAGCTTGTAAATCTAGCATCTTGGTCACTCACAATGTCTACATGGACTCCAAAGTATTTTACCACGTTCTTATAGAACAACTATGCCGCAATATTGGAGGGACATGATGCTAGTGCAGGCATGAAGATCCCATACTTAGATAAACGATCTACAATTACCATGATTGTTTCCACCACCTTTCCAAACCCTCATATGAAATCCATCGAAATTGACATTCACGATCTTTCCGGAATGGATAAGGGTTGCAGTAAACTAACTTCCTTCTTCCTTTCTGGTTTATCCAATTTACACACAAGCACGTCTTGACATACAACTTAATGTCATTCTCCATCTTCGACCAATAGTGGGAACGAGCTAGGAGCGTCATCATCCTCTGAACTCCAAGATGACCAACTCACTATGAGTAGTAAGTCTCCTTCAACAGTTGTTTCTGCAAGCTACCAAAAATTGGTATGTAAACTTGATTACTCTTAGTCATCAACAACCCATCGTCATCAAGCCAAAACTTGCCCACAACACCTTCCTTAACTTGTGATATTAACTTGCAGTATGTGTTGTCTAATGGAGCCGTAACTTTGATTTGCTCTAATAGGTTAGACTCTACCTTAGTAATGACATATAGAGTCGCAAATACTTCCTTCTGCTCAAGACATTCGCTACATTATTGTGCCTCTTCAGTTTATGCTCACATGTAAAATTATATTCAGCAAAGAACTCTTGCCACTGAGTTTACATCGCTGATAACTTTTTTTGTGTCCTGAAAAATGTGTTAACAATATTGTCCGTACGAATAACGAACCTAGTTCCTAGCAAATATGCTCATCGTGTCTCAAGACAATGCACCAACATAAGCATCTGCTTCTCACACGTCTAGTATCGCTACTCAACACCATTGAGCTTTAGACTATCAATTGCTACCGGATGACCTTCCTATATTAGGACTCCGCCAATGGCTTTGTCTAATGCATTCATGTGTACCTCAAATGGAAGATCAAACTCTAATAGCTTCAACACAGGTTCGGTTGAGATAGTGGCTTTAAATATCTCAAATGCCTCCTGACACACATCTGACCAACACCACTTTTGCTTTTTCTTTAGCAATTCCATCAATGGAGCCGCTTTCTTCATGTATCTCATTATAAACCGCCCATAGTAGTTTGTCAGTCCAAGAAAACTCTGCCACTCTAGTATTGTTGTGGGAACTTGTCACTCAGTTATCGCCTTCACTTTTTTCGAATCCATCCTAACCTGACTCTTGCTTGCCTAGTGGCTAGAGAATCTAATCTCTGGCTGTGCAAACTCATGCTTCCCTATCTTCATGTAGAGCTTGTGTTGCTTCAGCCGCTTAAACACTTTCCTCAAGTACTCTACATGTTCAGCCATATCTGTGCTATGCACTACGATTTGAGATACACCACCACGAACTCATAAGGAAATCATACAGCACGTCGTTCATTAGGTTGCAAATGTCGCAGGGGTGTTAGTCAATCCAAACGACATGACTAAAAATTCGTATGATCTATACCGAGTCACGCACATTGTTTTTTGCTCATCACCCTCGACTATCCCACTTGTCAATACCTACTCCGAAGATCTAGCTTCATGAAAATCGCAACCCTTAACAATCTGTACATTAAATCTTCAACTAAAGGAATAGGATACTAGTTTTTTATTGTTTGTTCAAGGCTCGATAGTCTACGCACATTTGAGGTATTCCATCCAGCTTCTTTTGAAACAACATTGGGTGACAATATGGGGCTTTAGATGATTGGACAAACCCTGCCTCCAACATTTCACCAAATTGCTTTCAAAGCTTCCTCAACTCCAATGGGGACATCCTATATGAGGTACGCATAGGTAGGATCTCTATTGGAACCAACTCAATCCTGCAATCTATCTCTCGACGAGGGGGAAGAGTCTTAGGCAATTTTTCAGCATCGCATCCTAAAATTCCCTCAACAATGCAACCGCATCAGGGACTTCTGCCACATGATCCTCACTAATGTCCCACATGGCAATGAGATATGTCTCTATACCTCTCTTTGACCCTTTCTCGATACTTATGTCCATCACATATGTTACCTCTATTGTATCATCAATTGCTCTACCATCGGATCTACAACAATTAACAAAGAAACAATCTTTCTCAGGTATAATCACCATACCTTCCAAACTTGGATACAACATTGCTTTTGTTCCCTTCAAGAAATTGATCCCAGTATCTTTAAGTGGTATGACCATGCAATTGAACTCAACACTCCAACTCCCTATGCTCACTGGGACGTTGTAAGCAACTCCTAACACTGCTTGTGCCTTACTCGTAGGGGTTTTTATCCCTTCGACACCTTAAGCCCCAACTTACGTACCATCCTTTCTGCCACGAATGAGTGCGTCGAATTAGTATCTATCATCCCGATTACCTCACTCCTATTGACTTGTATCCCTACATACATTTGATTGTCAAAAGGGTTAGACTCACTCTTAACCATGTTCAATAAAGTGATCGAATTTAGAGCCCCCTTCGAATCCTTCTTTTCTTCTTCCGCGATCAACGCGTTCAGATTCTCCTTCCTTAGACATTCTCTCGCAAAATGTGGACCGCTCCATAGTTAATAAGCAAGTTTTCCCTTCTCGTAGGATGTCTCCCCACTATTGAAGCCACCGCTTTCCTTTCCTTTCCCTTTAAAGTCTCCCTTCTTGGAGTCTTTCTTCTTTTTCCCTTCTCTCTTTTCCTGTTGGGCTAGGCCTTTTTCCTTGGAAGGATTTGAGGAACCCCCCTTAGTATCCTTCGTCACTCGAAAGTCCACCAAAGCAGCAGCAACCTTGATTGCACCAACCAAGTCCTTCATATTTTGCCTTCACAACTCCATTTGCGCCCGTTTTTGTAACTCGGACAAAAAGTTGAAAAGTTTATCTGCGTCTGACATATTATCAATGTCAAGCATTAGAGAACTAAACTTTTAACATATTCTCTTATCGATCCGTCCTGTTTTAGCTGTTTCAACTTGTCCCATGTGTTGATTGGATCTCTACCCGCATTGATACCACTGTTGGAATCCAACCATGATGAAGTGTAATGAAAAAACAAACAATTTTATAAATTCCATGCAGATCCCGATAATTGAATTAACTTGAATAAAACATGAATTCAAATAAGAAATCATAAATTTTGCGTTTCAGTTGAAAAACCTTTGAACCTATTTTTGATTTATCAACCACGAGCTAGTCAATTGTCTAACCTCTGATCGTATCCACAAAGTAATTCTCAATACTGTTTTGAGAGGCAGAAGACAAAGTGTTAACTTCTAAATGTTCGTCCTTTATTTAAATAAAAAAATCATTAGGTTTTTAATTAAAATTAAATTTCTTTAATTACAATTAAAATCAAAATCTGATTATAATTAATTTAATTTTAATAAAATCAAATATCTCACATTTGATTTTCAAAGTTTCTCAAACTTTATAATTAAGTCCAA
>JAOSBN010000178.1:3426421-3449945 GCA_027563595.1 Erythroxylum suave | reverse complement strand
GAAATTTCAGAAAAATAATTTCTAAAATTCTCCAAAAATTTGAAAACCACTATGCCTCTCTCCAACTCAATTTTTCACAAATCACATTTATTCACAATTACATTTCTTAACACTTATACCAGAAAATGTCATGAATGTATGTACAGTCATTTTTCGTGTGCAAAATTTACTATTCACATGTATACAGATGCTAGATTATGCATGAACATGTAAAGGCATTTCTAAATGCCCATGAACCACTCAAAATTACTATTCTACGCTTCCCATCGATGATGGGATGTTACACCTAAGGCTTCGTATACTCATCAAATGAGTCATATAAGAATTTGCTTGACAGTTACTATCGAACAGGACTTACAATACATATTTGCTTTTCCCAGGTGATAGTCAATCATTAAGTCATAATCCTTAATTAATTTCAACCTTCTCCTTTGTTTGAGGTTTAGCTCTTTTGTGTCATTAGGTACTTTAGGCTCTTATGGTTAGTGTATATACAGCAAGTCTCCCCATAAAGATAGTGTCTCCAAATCTTGAGTGCAAACACTACCGCTGCGAGCTTCAAATCATGAGTAGGATAATTCAGTTCGTGCTTCTTCAACTGTCTAGAAGCATATATGATCACTCACCTAATGTGCATAAGTACACAACTAAGTCCTTAACAACTGGCATCACTGTATACTTCATACCCATCCCCTTGGGTAAGTAGAGCAAGCATTGGTGCATAACTCAATCGTATCTTCAGTTCCTGAAAACTTGCCTTGCATTTTTCATCCCACTGAAAATTTACCCCTCCTAGATAAGCCTCGTTAAAGGGGCTGCAAGTACTGAGAAGCTCTCAACAAATCTTTGATAATAACTAGCTAACCCCTAGAAATATGCGAACTTTTGTTAGATTATTGGGTTTTTCACACTCAAGTATAATTTCCGCTTTTTTTGAGTCCATATAAATACCTTCTCCTGAAGCCACATACCCAAGGAATCTTATCTCTTTCAACCAAAATTCACACTTTGAAAAATTCATGTACAACTGTCTTTCGTAAAGTATTTGCAACACAATCCGGAGATGTCTAGCATGCTCCTCCCCATCCTTAGAATAAATTAGAAGGTCATCAATGAAGACTATGAAAAACTAATCTAAATAAGGATGGAACATCCTATTCATGAGATCTGTAAATACTAAAGGTGTATTTGTCAATCCGAATGGCATCACCAAAAATTCATAGTGTCCATACCTCGTCCAAAAAGCAGTCTTGTGCAGATCACTTTCAGAAATCTCTAACTGATGGTATCCAGACCTTAGATCTATCTTTTAGAATATTGTAGCTCCTCTCAATTGATCAAACAAAACAAGTTTTCACTCTTAGGGAGTGGATATTTATTTTTGTTGGTAAACTTGTTTAACTACTGATTATCAACACATAAGTGGAGGGCCCCATCCTTCTTTTTGACAAACAATACTGTTACTCCCCACGGTGAATGACTTGATCTGATGAAACCCTCGTTTACTTCAGCTCTTTCAATTCAGTTGGTGCCATGTGATATAATGGTAAGGATATTGGTTTTATCCTTGAGACCAAGTTAATCGCAAAATCAAACTCCTGATCAAGTGGCAATCTAGGTAACTCCTTCAGAAAGACATCAAGGAACTCACATACAATAGGAACATCTCCAAGTTTGACGCTTTGTGTCAAAGTGTCCATCACATATCTGAGGAATGCTTGGCATCCTCAACGAATCAAATTCTTATCCTTAACAACTAATATTAAATAGCTCAAAAACACCCGTTGGTTACCAATAAATTTTAATCAGGACTCCACCTTGAGTGTCAAACTCCAACTCTTTCCTGTAACAATCAACCCTGGCATGATGCCTCTCTATCCAATCAATCCTCAATATCTCCTTGAAATCCTAGAGATCGAGGGGAATAAGATCTGCCTCTATCACAACATCAACGACCTTTACCTCACAGGTTGTATATGTTTCATCACAAGCCACTTGCTCTAAGAGAAATGACTATAATCAGAGGGGGATCTAACGGCTTCCACACTATGTTCCTCTATCTCAAATCACAAAGATCAAACCTTACGATGACTTCTCCTTCCTTGTCCAAAAAAGCTATCATTATAAAATCAAAGAAAAAGATGTTCTTACGATGACTTCTCCTTCCTTGTCCAAAAATGCTATCATTATAAAATCAAAGAAAAAGATGTTAATTAATAAAATAGATAAGACTAAGCCTAGCTTATCTAATGTGCCTTACACCCTAAGGAATGTCGATAAGTACTCTCACTGAGGTCGAAATCATCTGACTGTTAAGGATGTCAGCTTAACAATCCAAGACTTAACTTCTCGACCAAAGATGATCAACACCCATACTAAACTCCCAAGGCTCATGAATCTTTTGAAAATAGTAATAATACTTTTGAAAACATAAAAACCTTGCTCTATACCAATTTAATTGTCATGACCCGAAACCACATCAGGCACATAACAACCACTGTGTACTTGGGCTAAGGATACTCACCCTTAACATGACTATGCAAGGCTAACTGTACATCTCTATAAACATTTTAGCAGCATAATGACTATAATATGAAAATCCCAAAATGAAAAACACCTGTAATTCAGTTTGAAAAGCACTTCTATATTCACATTGAAAGTTTACCACAACTTCTGGACTTTGAAGTCCATTCAAGAGCAATCTCAACAACAGTACAAAATGTTCATACATAAAGTCATGTACAAATCAAAAGATGGACAAGAGTTAATTTACAAAATTATAAAGCATATTAACATAATCATGAGCCATTATACAACAAAAGTACAAAATAGAGACTATCCATGTGCAATAATGCCCCAAATATGTCAAAAGACCGTACTAACCAGTCAGAGTTTCAAAGTCACCAAATTAACCTGCATGGTTGGGAAGCGGAGGGGGTGAGTACACTATGTACTCAGTGAGAAGGAGAAAAACATATATCATAAACCAAACTTAGTACATAACAAAATGGTCTAAATAAATTAAGGATGGTTTTACATACATATAACCACCTATGAAGTGAATAAGCATGACATAGGAACAGATAGACCTAGTTTATGACTCATCCTATACTGATTAGGAACCATATAGGCCTAGCCTATTAATCACTCTTTCAATCAACATAGGTTTCAATTCCAATACACAAGAGAAGAAAAGCAACACATGTAAAATCAAAACTCGTCAGGAATTCAAATCTTAGAATAAGCCAAAATAGTTATGTGTGTTGCCACTAGTCGGCCAAATTAGTGTGCACAGCTACCGAATCCTAGTGGTTGCTCAACTTTCATCTGTGGTGAGTCCAGACTATGATCAACAAGAGCATCATGACCCTAGGTGATGAACTTGTCGATGACCAGACCCTTTAGTGTGTAATCATCCATAAGCCCTGTAGAATGATGTCGTTACAAGGACTTGACTTTTATGTACCATCATCAAGGGTACGAAGGTCACTTAATTTGTTGTGCCTAACATATGAGTAGCCAATCGTTACCTCACCAATCACAAAAAATCATATACAAATATTTGATACTAGAATCAAGTAAGGTACCATGCCTTTGTTTGTCGGTCCAACTTATAAAATGGAACCTTTCCATAGCTCTAAGCTAAAAGAGAACACATAAACGCAACATTATGCATATGTAAGTTCCAAAACATTATTTTATGCAATAAAAGTCATCTTTTGCACTCCAAGTGCAAAGTTGTTAAAAAATGTAGTTTCAAAAAATAAATCTTTATCCTTTGCACTTCAAGTGTAGGTTTGTTGAAAACAATATCATTCCTCAAAATATGTAATAAAAACATCAGTTTCACTCCAAGTGCAAAGAGTTATTCAAAACAATGTCTTTTAAATACATAAGATTACTAGCAACTATTTGAGATTCAATTTTACTATGCATTACTTAGGTTCAAAATTCACATACAAGTCATTATACATGTCTTGAGTTGTCCTAGTCCCATTTGAGAGCTATGTTTTACCTAACTTACCTCAAAAGAAGGTGTACACTCCTTTGATTTCAATAATCTTCAGCACGAGCTCCTTGATTCACAACTCCCGAGCATTTATACAGACAAATGTAACATATTTACTACCCAAACATATATCTCCTATTTATATACTATCATATAAGTGTGTAAAACACAATATGATTATTTGTTTTAAGCTATAGGATTTGGCCATTAAGCTTCTCACATGGTTACTTTCCTTATTATTCACATACGCTTTCTTTTGCATTTTTCAAGGCATTTAATGCCTTTATCTAATACTTACACATTTCAAAGCATAATTAAGCATATTTTTATCCAAGCACATTTGGCCACTACTCATCAATCTAAGCAATAATTCAAGTTTACTCTAAGTAAATATGAAAGCATCTTTCCATTGCACACCATCAAAATCCCTAAATGCTTAGCCAAGTTCTGGATTTTATCAAACACCTAAAGGCATAAGTTTGATAGTCTCCTTCCATTGTACATCTTCCTCATTTTTTCATCATCAATTCATATTATACGTACACAAATTAACATCATAGAGTTCATTTAGACCATAAATTTCGAAAGATATTCAAACCTTTACAAACTTTCACCAAAGATAGGGCATTTTGATTTTGGCTTAAGGAAGCTTCTCCATGACTCATTTCATTAATATAAACCATGTTTCATGCATATTTAAGCATGGAGAACAACATATCTTAACACCAAACTAAAAATCATAATGTAGAGAGAGATGAGACAAAATTTACCTAATCTTTCCTTTGGTAATATCTTAAAATCCTTTGAGAATTTCTCAAATCTAATGATAGAACACCTTGGTTTGGGTTGGAGAATCAAAAACTTGGTGAAGATTAAGAGATGGCCAAAACATCCTCTTCTCCTTTCTTCTCCTTTCTTTTAATTAAAACAAAGTGTTTTAAAGCCAAATAATGGTGTGCACGGACACACACAAAAAGAAGGGTCTAGAATTTTGACTAAACATGGTGAATTTACCTTTTTGCCCTTAGTGTATATGAAATTACCATTATACCATTCAAACCTTTCCTAAATTTGGAATTAAGCCCAAAATTTGAGAATGACCAAAAATTTTGTTTTTATTTTGGTCCTTAGACTTTTGCAAATTATAATTAAGCCTCTTAGTCTTATAAAATTACATTTTGGTCTTCCAAGAATTGAAAAATTACATTTAAGTCCCTTAACTTTTAATAGGTTGTAAATAAGCTCTTATGTACATCAACTTTTTAAAATAAGCTTTCTAAGTGTCCAATAAGTCTATAAATTATGTCTAATCACCTCTAAGGAATTAGAACACATTTAACACAGCCACCATGGCCATATCCATCCAATGGAATCGATTTTACACTCTTCGAAGCTTATATGTGAGAAATCTTTAAGATTTAGCATATCGATGAACACTAAGTTCATGTAAGGGAATATAAAGTTATATGTCACTAACATATATACCAAAAAGATTCTTATACAACCATATATATATAAATATATAGTAGTATCTCCAAGTGCATTCCAATACAAAAGGGCTTAAAGAGTCCAGCGTTCTAGATCGTGGTAGAAAACGTTTCATGGAATAGATTAGAAGCAAGTTTTGTTGGCTTCCATTAATGCATGCTATTCATGGCCATTAACTCCCCATAACTTCCATTAATGCATGCTATTCATGACCATTAACTTTCCATTAATGATGGGGGTTATGGAAGGCCAAATGGTGTAGAAAATTGAGATGATTTTCGTGCATCTTGTGTAAGACGCAAAAGAAAAAAAAGGAAAGATTCTTTTTCTTACAGACACATTTTTGCTCTCTAACTCACTCAAGAGTTCTTATCATTGCTGACACAAGGAAAGAATTCTAGCCATCTCCTAGTGAGGCTTCATCCTTCTATCTTCATGTGGACTTTCATTAAAGACGGTTTGCATTGATTGTTGTGCTTTATGACAACCCAATGCAGAGAAAATTAAAGAATGAAGGAGATCTTAAAAAAGGTATGTAAACATATAAAATTTCATGTTTTTGTTTTTCTATATCTATATGCATGAGTAGATCTAGTTTTTGAGGTTCCATTTTATTTCTGCTGCGTATATTTGATATATAATATGTATGAGAAGCATGATTGAAACCAGATATTGGCTTGCAGTAAGTGGATTGTACCATGCCTTTGGCTGATCCCTTATGGTAAAAGAAAACAATCTTAACCTCAAGACATCATTTGACATTCCATTAAACTTGGAGGTATCACAAATCTCTAAGAATTTTACAAGATGGATGTTAGGTTCTTCATTGGACAACCCATAAAACTAAACACTGTTCTTAAGTATGTTGAGGAGTGTTGGCTTGATCTCGAAATTATTGGCAGGAATCACTAACATTGCAACTCTTTAAGGCTGAAAACTGGCCTTATAAAATCCATCAATGTACTCTTAACTCCTCCTTACTCTCCTTCTTCTGCCATATTCCTTTTTATTTGTTTTTGGCATCTAGCTCTTCTTAGATCTCTTTCGTGCCTTGTAATATCTGAACGCTCTTCCTTACTAAGCACGTTGGACCTTCTCATGTTCCTTGTGCTCATGCACTTACAAAAAATCAAAGGATCAAACACTCTTAAATCAAAGTTACCTAAACTAAACAAGATGGCAAACAATTACTTGTTGAATTGCAAAACCAATTACTTGTTTTACACTAAAACCACAAGTATATAGGTCATTACTTGTAGTAGAAAGAAAATATCGTCCCACAGAGATTGCACTTGTGCATAACTTAATTTAGGTTCTGCTTTGTTTAAGACTCAAATCTGAATATTGACTAAAAAGTAAACTAAATCAAAACAAACTAGCAATAATTGAATAATGAAATAGTGGAAATCCAAAGAGAGAATTAATTCAGCTATGGGAGAGGGGATTTTACCTATCATTAATGCTAAAATAGCCTTTTATATGTTTATGGGATGTCGGTTCTAGACGATCGTAGGGCTGATTACTCTCTCCTGAGTTATAACCATTCCCTAAATTGTAAATCCTAATCGAATTATGGAAATGCAATATCTCAATTCATAAATTACCCACAACTTTAATTAGTTATAAAGCTCACTAATAAAAAATCGGGTCTTGCACGAGATCTCTCTGTGTGAAATTACCGACTAGATTGATTAATTGGTCAATTAGATTGCCTAACTCTCGTTAATCCAATCTAATCATTTTTATTTAGTTCACCCTTTTAGTTCATTACTGAAATATGCAAATAGATCAATCAATCACAACACCCAACTCAAGTAAACACAAATAAACTAGATTAATGTTAAAGATAAGTAAAACCCCGAAGGTAAAGTTAGAACATGATGAACAACTCAAAATCCATATCTATACAACCCATCTCAGTCATACATATTAAATGAAAAAAAAGGTAAATAAGGAGGAAATGAAACTTAGGTTGGATGATTCAGGAGAGTAGTGATGTCAAGAGATCACCTATTCCAAAAAGCCTCAGCGTTGGAACCCTCTTCTTCTTCCTCTTTTCTCTCTCTCTTCTTTCTCTTTCTCTTTTGGGTTTCCAAATGTAGGCAAAATTTAGACTCCATTCTAGGGCTCCATCATTGTCCTTTTATAGTCTTTTCTAATTAAGGCAACACTAGTGTCTTTCCTATAGCATCCCACTCCCATTTGATACGTGCCCGTACATCCATCAGGCGTTCGAGCGCATGCCCAGTAGAAATAGTGCGCTAGAGTAGTCGCATTCGCTTGTGTCATGGCATCATAATTTAAAACACAAATAACACAATATCTAAAATGCAATTCCTTATTTCTTTTCATAAATCATAATGTACATTGTATTATTACACTACACAGTCCATATTTATACAACATTAAAACTACAAGAGTCTACTACTCTTTTACACATTCTACAAGAAAAAGGAATTTTACAAAAACTCTATCTAACTCTTCAGTCTCAGTTGACTGACCTTTGAGTTGTTTCTTGAGTCCAAAAGTGGTACTATACTTCTTTTAACTAGTCTTAGAAGTCACGTCTTCTCTCTCGTACCTGAAAAGTTACGTTGCAATTTTGATGAGTTTTGCGAACTTAATGAGCAAGCTATCATTGATGAGCTCACTCATATCACATAACATAAATAGTTCACAAACAATTCAAATCATCAAATAAGACACATCACTTCCTAATCATCATATTGCATCAAATACTATTTTGTTCACTTAATTCACATTTCTCATTCAAAATGATTCAAACAATTTATTTCAATCATTTAAAACATACATATCAATTATATATGCAATGCACATGTGACTCACATTCAATTTTTTCGTTGTTATGACCGAGTGCCTTTTTAACTCTCCTATAGCTGTTGTGGATACCGGGCTCATTAATAATTGTCATGTGTCTATTGGGATACCGATCTCATTTTAAATATTGAACCAGATGCTCTTACCATATTTTGAACTTTAAGCTCTTTTTCAATAGCCACTATGGTCATAACTTCCTTTATCTAATTATGCATATCATATATTAAATGCATCAAATCTCATATATTCAATCAGTCACATTTTTTCATTTACACATTAACTTTCACATTTTCATTGAACCTAAGTTCGACATTCAACAATTATGTTATATACACTTATTTATGTCAGATTCACATACAATTAGCACTTCTAATGTAATTCTCATGCATCAAACACTACAGACTATCAATGTTCAGAGTTAACATATTTACATCAATAATAATTCAATATTTACAATCAAAACAAAAATAAACAATCTTATTGAGAACATCTAGGTTACTCATAGTATGCTTTAGATCGCTATTGCCTCGATGTCTCTGCAATGTCTAGATGTTGTCGCTCTATTTGTACTACTATATCATGCAACATATACAAATTTACATATTACTAATTTGCGCAATCACATTAATACTCAATCACACAGATGTATTTGTGTTATGTATAATGCATGCTCAATTTGACTATTCCGGGTATATTTCCTTAATTCACATCTCATGATCATTTAACATCATCATTCCATCATTCATTTATATCTAATAGGCCTTACTTACTTTAATTACCTCATCCATTATCAATTAGGTTCATTCAAGGCCTCATTCAAGCCTAAATACCTCATAAGAAAGTACCTTGACATTAATTGCCTCAAACATTACTTAAAAGACAACATTCTCTCTTTGTGTCTGCCTATGATCGTGGTGGTCCTTACAATGATCGTGAAAAAAGCTCATAGAACTAGCCACGATCATGGGGATTCTGCCACAATCGTGACAGAACTAAAATTTGGCTAGACCATGATCGTGGGGATTGCCCCGATTGTGCCCTAAATTTTTTTACTAATTTCTTCCACGAATTTAACATACATAACAACATCATTTACACTCCAATTTTTTGCAATTATATAACTTCATTACATGTTAATTGAACTACCATATTGATTGCATTAAACTCTAAAAAATCTACTCATTTGATTCATCATCTTTTACTTAATCTTATCCTACATGTATCATAACTTTCTTCATACTTTACTCAAGACATCTCATGCCAAATTAATCATTTCTACATCATTTTCCTTATTTCTATCTCAATACCATTATTAAAACAACTCGTACTTAAGGTTCATCAACCATACCAAGACAAAACTTATCATCTATCATTTATTAACATCTTAGTTCTTACTTCTTCTCAATTTAAAAATTACACTTGACACCTTTCTTACACCTAAATTTCACCTTTACTATACCTTTAATTCTCAATCTATTTCCTTACATAATAACCTACAATCCATGGTTTTCATACTCTAAAAAATAGAATACAATCACATGAATTTATTCATCAATTCCCTACATTCATCATCAACACTAAAATAGGACATAAACACTTCTTTTCATTTATCAACTTTCAACACCATTATAATGATCATTCTACCTTGAAAACATCTTTATAACAATTTATGAATTGTTACTCATCAAAAATACAAAAATAAGTCATGAATATATTCATTTATTTATCCACGATTTTGGATAAAAAACTACTCCATTTACGATTTCAATCTATCTCCAAATGACCATTATAAATGCTTTCATTTAACTAACCCAAGAATATCATTAATATACAAAAAACAACACATATTTTACACCTATGTTACATCATATATTTAACACCATGATCCTAATCATTCAATCCTAAAATAATCACCATATTTATCTCATTTATGTCAGCCTATGGAGATTAATGTATAAGTTACTTGATTTACTCAAAGTTTCTTCAAAATCTCCAAGAAACCCTAGCTTTCCATGCATCACATGATCATCAACATGGAGGTGGAGTAGGTTAGGTTTTTAGTGACAAGATGAAGAAGACAAGAAAAATGGAAGTAGCAAGTGAAGGATGAGAGCAAGATTCAATGTTGATGAAGGTTGGTGAGTGTCATGGAGATGAAGAAGATAACGAAGAAGATGAAAATATTTAACCAAATGAAAGGCAATTTAAAGTTGATCTTTCAAATGGATTAAAGGGGATTGTGGGTGACTGTGGCGAGGCAAGTGACACTTGTCACTTGCCACTTGACACCTCCTCATGGTTCCATTGGCCCTCTTTAATAACTAGTCCATTTTGTCTTCAATTTCTAATCCAATCTTCTCCCAATTTTCTATGACACTTGTCATTAAATCCTAATGCCATATATCAATTATTTCTATTGCCATTTGACACTTATTTCTACTGCCATTTATCAATTGTCTTGCCACTTGACATTTTCCTAGTCCAAAAATACCCAAAATCTCATAAATTTCCCAATTTTTACCAAAAATTCTAAATCAATAATTATAATCACTAAATCAACTTTCAAGATAAAATAGTCACTATTCACATCATAATCACATTAAAATCATTTATATCCAAAAAATATCAAATGAGTGCATGAACAATCATTATAATGGGTACAAAAATTAATATTCACGTGTTTGTGTATGCTACTGTTATGCATGAGCATGAAATACATTTCCTAATTCCTCATTGCTCTTTCTCATTTACAGTAATCTAAGGTTCTAACCCTTATTATGAGAAAATGGGATATTACATTTTCAGGGTCTGAAATGTCTGAAATCTAAAAACTCGAATCCGAGAATGACTTTGAGTGCCTATGCTTGAGCTTCTGTCAGAATCGTGGCGTAGTTGCCACAATTGTGGCCTACTATTGGTGCTTTTGTCACTATCGTGGCAAGTCCCCCACGATTATGACCATGTATTTTGGCCCAGTTCTCCTTCAAAACTCTTCTGAATATCCTGAAACACTAACAAACTCATCATGGTACCTTATATATATATAATTTAAGCTAAAAAAAATGTTCTCACTTGAAGAATGCTTGAAAAACAAATGTTTATAAACTATCACAATTTTTAAGCTCACCACACATTATACAATCAACTTAACCACTAAACACATTTGAAATTACCTATAAAAATATAATGCAATCTACACCTATCACATGTCATTATATATTTATGTAATTTTGGATACGACCTACGTGTTGTCATGTTTTTATGTAATGATTGTATTATTACTAGTTTCAGTTTTAATATTGTAGCTTTCAAGATAATTGAAGAATCAAATAGAATAAAGTGAGGGTATGAGGATGGAGATCCATTTGCTACAAGACATTCATATTGTAGATTAGATCTTCATAGTTTAAGGGCCATACTATATCATGTTATTATTATTTTATTCATTCTTTTACTTAATATTTCTTTTATTCATGTATATAGCAATTTTGTAATCAACTTAGTCCCTTAACAATATTAAGTAATAATCCATGCTTTTCCAATCTACATTTGCAAGGACTTGAATCATTGAGTAGTGGGCTTGCCAAAGCAAGTTGCTCTTGATTATTTAAGTTCAACAGGATGGGTAGCAGTTATCTATAAGTCCAACAGGATGTCACCAAGAACCAAGAGTTATATATGATATAATTTGCAAATAGTTGCTTACCTAATCAACTAAGATTCAAGCGATGAGCCAAGGCTCACTTGGATCTAGGTGAACTATACTCATTATAAGGGACATTTGCTATATGGGTATAGTGGGAGATTCTTAATTCTTAAGAATTGGGTTTTATTAATGAACATGTCACTAAAACTTTGCTCATTTTATTGTGGATAATCATGATCACCAACTCTTCATCAAGTTTTTCATTACAACATATCCTTGAGAAGGACAAGTTGAATGGTTCAAACTTTTTTGGAATGGTATAGAAACTTGAGAATTATTCTCAAGCAAGAAAAGAAGGACCATGTCATTGAAAAGCCAGTCCTCCAAAGGGAACCTCTTTCCATTACTCCCCTTGCTAAAAGGAATGCTTATAAGAAGCATGAGGAAGATGCCATCGATCCTAGTTGTCTCATGATGGCAGTTATGAACCCAAACTTACAAAAGTAGTTTGAAAATTCGGAAGCCTATGAGATGATTACAAGCCTAAAAAATATGTTTCAAGAACAAGCACAAAATGAGAGTTATCAAACTATGAGGTCTCTCTAATAGTGCTAGCTGGAAAAAGGAAGCCTAATAAGCCCACATGTTATTAAGATGATTGGCTTAGTTGAGAACTTAGAAAAATTGGGATTTCCTATAAGCCAAAAGTTAGCTACTGACATCATCCTTTAGTCTCTGCCAGATGATTATGACACTTTTGTTATGAAATATAATATGCATAATATAAATAAATCTTTGACTGAGTTACATGGGTTGCTTAGACTGTTAAGTAGAACATTAAGAAGGACTTTAACGCTAAGGCCCTCATAGTGCACAAGGGAAAGATTTTAAGAAACAAGGAAATAGTAAAAGGAAGGGAAAGGGAAAGGTCCAATTAAGAATTAGAACAAGCCCAATCTTAACCCCAAGACTAAGCCTAGTCCTTCTAATGACGATCTTTGTCATTATTGTAATGAGCCGGGTCACTATAAAAGAAACTGCAAGAAATATTTGGAAGATCTAAAGAAGAAGAAGAAGAAGAAGAAGAAAGGTAATGGCACTTCTACTTCAGGTAATATGTTATAAAAATAAATGTTGCTACTTCTAGTCATACATCTTGGGTATTAGATACTGGTTGTGGTTCTCACATTTTTGTGAATATGCGGGGATTGTAAAATATTAGAACTTTGGCAAAGGGTGAAGTGGACATAGGCGTAGGCATTGGAGCAAAAGTTGCTACTTTAGCTTTGGGGACAGTTCATTTATCGTTACCTTCAAACATGGTTTTAGCACTTAATAATTATTACCATGCACTTGCTATAAGTAAGAATATTGTCTCTAATTCATTTCTTGACATGAAAGGATTTTGTTTTACGATTAAGAAAAATTGTTGTTCATTTTCTCGTAATGAAATATTTTATGGTGGCACCTAATTAGAGAATGGGCTTTATGTTCTAAATTTAGAAAGGCTTGTTTGTAACATAAATACTAAGAGGATCAAATCCAATGATTCAAATCCCACCTATCTTTGGCATTGTCATTTGGAAAATATAAACGAGAAGTGCATACATAAGTGCCATAATGATGGAATTTTAAATTCTTTTGATTTTGAATCATATGAGATATATGAATCTTGTTTATTGGGAAAGTTGACTAAAGCACCTTTTACTAGACATAATAAGATGCTAGTGATTTATTAGCACTCATACATACTGATTTATGTAGACCATTAAATTATATTGCTAGAGGAGGTTTTCATTACTTCATTACATTTACTGATGACCTTAGTATATGTGGTTATGTTTATTTAATGAAACATAAATATGAATCCTTTGAAAAGTTCTAGGAATTTCAAAATGAAGTACAAAACCTAATTGGCAAGACAATAAAGGCCCTCCGATCAAATTGAGGTGGTGAATATTTGAGTCGGGAGTTTAATGACCATCTTAATGAGTGTGGAATAGTTTCATAACTCACTCCACCTAGAACATCTCAATGGAATGGTGTGTCTGAAAGGAGGAATCGAACATTATTGGATATGGTTCAATCTACGATGAGTTATGCAAATCTTCCGTTGTCTTTTTGGGGATATGCTCTAGAAAAAATTACATTTACACTAAGTAGAAGTGCATCAAAGGTAGTAGAAAAGACACCATATAAGACTTAGATATGAAAGATTCCTAGTTTTTCTTTTCTAAAGATTTAGGGATGTGAAGTTTATGTTAAAAGGTTAACATTTAAAAAAATTAGACCCAAATCTAATAAATGCTTCTTCATTAGATATCCTAAGGAAACTAAAGAATACTAATTTGAAAATCCCACCAAGAACAAAGTGTTTGTTGCTCAAAATGATGCCTTCTTAAAGAGGGAATTTATTTCTAAAGGAGTTATTAGGAGTAAAGTACATCTTGAAGAAATTCAAGAGTCATAGGAGAATGCTCTAACCTAAAAAGAGCCTCATTTAGATATACAAAATATTATAGAAACCACAGCTGTGATACCAGCCCCACGTAGGTTTGAAAGGTTCTGTCCCATAAGATATGGTTTGATGGTGATTGAACATCATCATCTATTACTGATAGAGGATGATGAACCTACATCCTACAAGGAATCAATAATGGGCTCTTACCATAATAAATGGCTTCAGGCTAAGGAATGCAAAATGGAATTCATATGCTAAAACAAAGTATGAGTTTTGGTTGAACCACTTAATTATTTAAAACCCATTGATTGTAAGTGCTTTTTCAAGAAGAAAGTTGATATGGACAGCAATGCACATGTGTACAAAGCGTAATTAGTGGCTAAGAGTTTCAAGCAAATTCATGGTATTAACTATGATGAGACCTATTCCCAGTTGTGGTGTTTAAATCCATTCACATCCTCCTAGAAATTGCTGCATTCCATGATTATTAGATTTGGAAAATTGATATGAAAAAGAACTTTCCTTAATGGGAATCTGGAAGAGGATGTGTACATGACACAACCTGAAGGTTTCAAATCTCCTAAAAATGATGGGAAAATATGAAAGCTTCAATGATTCATTTATGGATTATATCAGGCTTCTTGAATTTGGAATCTTCATTTTAATAAGGCAATTTAAGAGTTTACTTTTATTAGAAATGAATAGAATCGTGTTTACAAAAAGAATAGTAGCAGAGCAATTGCTTTTTGGTCTTCTAGGTAGATGACATATAACACCCCACTACCATAAAGTATATACCCAAGTATCCGTAAGACATTCCAGCACATACCTTATGATAGTGGCATGTTAGAGTAATCACTTTCACTTATATGGCATCATATAAAATAACTTAAAACTTAAAAGCTCAACTCCTCATTTCATTTAAAAACATAATTTACACTGTAGTCATTAAAACAAATATTTACATTGCGAAAACATTTGAGAGTTTACATCTCTTTATACACAAGTTCTACATCACATAAGAAACTACATAAATGCAGTCTATAACTCCTCAGATATTAGTTGACTGACCTTTAAGCCAATCTTAATTTCCAAAATGCTCTTTTAGAGTGTCTTAGAAACTAAGTCTCCTCTCTCGTACATGAAAAGTCATATTGCAATTTTAATTTGCAAACTTAGTGAGCGAACCATGATTGATGAGCTCACTCGTATCACATATACAAATATCTCACATATAACCAAGTTCACAACAATCCTCATCTCAATAAGACATAATGAATGTCACACATTTGATATACTCTTTTTCAGGCATAATTTTCTTAGGCATATTCCAATCAATCACATTATCAACAAATACACAAATACGGCAAATTACTTTATCATCACAATTTCAAAAATGATTTTGTTATTTCTGAAATATATTTGCAAATGTATATGCATATAAGACTCCACTTTCGTTATTATTTTATTGTGACTGAGCACTTTTCACTGTCCGTATCCCTTATAGATATCAAGCTCTTTTCAGAAACTGTCCCGTACCTATTGTTGATATTGGGCTTATTAATCACGGAGCTAATGGCTCTACGTGCAGAATTATAAGCTTTATGCTCTTTCAGACTAGCTACTCAGGTCACAACGTGTTTATCTGATCATGTATATTAATTTAATGCATCAAATCATAAAATATACTATCAATAACATTTATCCATGATGCACAGTCAGATTCAGATGTTCATTGGACTTAAGTCCAACATTTAACAATATGTTGAGAATACATATAACTTTCAAATTCATATGCAATCAGAACACTTCCAATATATTCCAAAATATCAAACTTCTCAGACTATTACTGTCTGGAATTATCACAAACAAACCATTAACAGTTCAATATTGGAAGTTAAACAAAAATAAATCAATCTTAGTGAGAACACTTAGGTTATTAAACAGTATGCTCCAAATTACACTATTGGTTGGATGGTCTGGTAATGTCTGGATTAAGACGATCACGCATGCGTGCTCGCACGTGCGTGTGGGTGGGTGGGCCATGTTCAATGCATGCTTAATGACTTTCTTGGGTATGTTTCCTTAATCACAATTAAAGATCATTCAAACATCATAGTTAATACCTTAAGTTCACTTGATCATGCTCAATTCATTAACCATACATTTACTAACTCTTTTTTAGTATTATAGGTATTCACAAAATTCCCAATTCTCATTCTTTCATTCCTAATGCATTCTTTATATCCTTTGGAATACATTTGCATTCAAGTGAACATCTTCATTCCTTTAACACTCCTACCATCCAAAGTTAGATACATTGATATCAAACAATCCTTTCCTTAAGGTGTATTATCAATTAACATATTTAACTTATGAAATACTTTAATCAACTTATCAAGAATCAATCTAGGTTTATTTTAAGACTTGTCCTAATGCATTTCAACAATTGCACAAATAAGAAATTACCATGTTAAAACCCTGCCCATGATCATGGGGTACCCTTCCACAATTGTGTGACAGAAGCTAATGAATTGTCCACAGTCATGGGGTGAGTGCCACCCTAAAAAGAACAACTATTATCCTTAATTACAAAGACAACCCTAAAATTTATGTAATTTTGTGATTGTAGTTTCGTTGATATGACCTAACCTACAATGTCATAAATAGGATGGAGTTTGGTAAATTAATTTTCTTTTTTTAATATTTATGTTATGAATTGGTCTTTCAAGATCTAACTTATACAAACCATTTGTAAACAATCTAGATTAATAATAAACATCATCTTTATAAAAAGAACAACTGTTATCCTTAATTACAAAGACAAATACATTCAAATCCAAATAAGAAATAGAAATGATGTTTCTCGTAATAACAGGAACATAATAACAATTATCAAGTTCTAATATAAGGCTGGAAGGCGAAGTTAAACTACAAGTTTCTACAGCTAATGCAGCAACTCTTCCTCCATTGCCAACTCATAGATCCACTTCGCCTTTATTCAATGATCTACTCTTTGTTAACATCTGCATGTTATTACATATTTGAGAACCACAACTAGTATCTAATACCTAAGAATGTGGAATAGAAGTAGAAAGATTGGTTTCAGTCATAAACATACCTGAAGAGATAGCTTCCTTAAGCTTCTCATCTTTCAGGTTAGCAAGATAAGATGGGTTGTTCCCCTTCTAATGTCCGTTGACTCTGCAATGAAAACATGTGCCCTTGTCATTTCTCTTCTTCTTGACACCTCATTTAGCTTTTACTATATTAGTAGAAGCCTTTTGTTTCTTATTCTTATTCTTCTTAAGCCCTTTTTCTCGCTTTTAGAAGAACCGACAATAAGTATAGAAATGGGTTCCTTCTTAAGTCACCCTTCCATAGTCTTAAGCATGTTCAATTGTTCAAGCAATGTCACATCCTTCTGGTTCATGTTGAAGTTCATGATAAATGTGAGAAGCTCGAACTTAGAGACCACAACACTAGATTAATGCTTAACTCGTGGTCCATGACAAAATGTAATTAGGCCATTTTTTTAATATACCCAATCATCTTCAACACATGAAGGTTGAATGAAGATCCTTCTGGAATCTTGCGTTGAAATAGTGCCTTGGAGATTTGACATCTCTCCACCCTACTTTTTGCACCAAATAACTTCTTAAGATGCACTATCATAGTAGGTGCATCCTGTTCTTATGCTGCCTTTGAAGTTCAGGAGACATGCAAGCTAAAATCACACATGTAGCTTGTTTAACATCATCAATATAACACTAGTATTTCTCCCAATCTTCATCAGTTACATTTGAACAAGGTTCTGATGGAGCAGGAGTATCAAGAACTTATAACTTCTTCTCTTGCCTAAGGACTATTCTTAAGTTTCGTAACTAGTTTGAAAAGTTAGGTCTAGTCAGCTTGTTAGCATCCATGATGGTCCTTAATGTCAAGTTGGTACTCATCTTCAAATTCAATAACCGAAAAACATAAAAGGAGCATATATTAGTTTATATCCAAAAATCAAATGAAATTAGGACTTTAAAATTATTTGATTACTCCTTCTATTTTATTCAAAATAATAGTCCTCACTAGTATATAAAAAACTTATCAAATAATTTCTTAGTGGGCTAGGATCCTATTTAAAATTAATTGATCTTGAATTTGCTCAATAAACCACTAAAATTAAATTAGGTAGAAAACTACTTTTCAGTCACATCTCATATGACTCCTAAAACTGTTAGGTGACAACTTTTGCTAAAATATAGCGCATATATTATACCTAACCTTATCTCTAAGTCTATATAATCATGAATTTACTCATCCAAATCATACAATTTTAGTTAAATAGGACCCATTAATTTAAGATAAAACACATCTGAGTTAAAGTGACTTTGAGTTACTCAACAAGCCAAACAATGAATAAAATTTTGGTTTTATTCTCAAATAATGGAAGACAACTATCATGTTCCTAATGTGTACTTTAAATTTTATTGAGGGATTTAAATTTTCAAAAATTTATGATCTCATTATATTTATAATTTCAAGCATAATCTAATTATGAAAAAAGTTATTTAAAATTGATGCTTGATTCTAATTATTGATTTGATAATAATTTAATTTAATAATTCAACTTTCGTAAAATTAAATTAAATTCCAAAACTTTTCCTAATAAAGTTCCTTTTGGAAATAATTTTTAAAATTTAGTAAAACACTTTTCAATTATATTAGGATTATAAATTAATTCAATCTCTATTAAATTAATTAAATTGAAAATTTAATGTTTTTATAAAAATATTTTAAAATACTTAAAAGGTTGACTGGCGTGTGCAGATAGTTTGAGGCTCAAGTACTACGGGTGCGAGCAGTGCGCGCGGCAGCAATCAACAAAGCATTGACTGGCGCATGCATTGCACTGACCGATCAGGTTAGCATGGTGACTACGTTCGTAGATGAACACGCGTCCATCGTTTTCTCCACAAAAACTGTCCCCATTTTGTATGCCTCTAGTGATTCAGAATCGACCCACACTCCCTCGTGTTTCCATGTTTACCCAACCGTTGGGTAATGCTCCACGTCACTCACGTAAAGCACCTTTTTTTTTTAATTTAATAAATTCATTAATAAACAAATTGTTTACATTAGATAATTTACCTCTCACGTGGGACAGACATGAGACACTAAGAGCATTAATCAAAACAGTGACAGTCAATAATAACATCATTAAGGTCAAAAACGACAACGTTCACTGAAGAAATAACAAGGCCTTGACACTTAGGGCATAACAACTTCCTTCTTTCGGGGTAGTTTAAGAAGTTTCTCGAAATGATAGGGGCGACAATGGTGAAGACACTGGAGATTAAGCGAGTTTGCTTGTCTTCTGTATGGATCTGCTACATTTTATTCTGCAGCAAGTTGCTTAATCACAGTAAACATACTCCTCTTTGTTTTTTGAAATCTTTTGAAATTAGGGAAAACTTTTCCATCCCTGTAGACTCTTCTCTTACTAATCCTCTCTGTGTTAGGTTTTAGAGGGAGTTATCTTCTCTATGGGGACCGCCCTTCGGTCAGATCCTTCCAGTGTTGAAGATTATCAGGCTTGTTCACAACTCAGGTAATTTCTACAACATAGAGAGTTTTCTCCTTCTTCTAAAATGGGTTTATACAAATAACCCTTTTTCTGTTTGATTATAGGGACTTAGCTACGATCCAACAAGCTTATATCAACTTGTATAAAGTTGGCCGGATAAAGCCCCCTCCTTTCATCCAAGGCAAGTTTAGAAGCTAGTACTGCAATATTTTTCATTTATGTGTGTTTCAGCATAGAGGATGATGGTGAGTTCACTGGTGTGGACTGTTAGTTCACTAGTGTGGACGGTTATGAGAGCCAACGATTGTAGTCCACACAAAGCATCTGTCTTGGACTACAAAGCCAACAATTGTAGTCCACACAAAGTTTCTTTCTTAGACTACAACCGTTGGCTCTCATAACCGTCCACACCAGTGAACTCACCGTCATCCTCTGTGTCACCTGTGTCCATAGTTGAGTTTTCACCCATTGTTTTTACACGGTGGTAAAGTCAATCAGTGGCATCACCATCCTATAATCACCAGCGGCATTTCATTTCGCAGGTGGTTTTTAAAACCACTTGTTTGTGTAATCTTTAAAACCATTAAACACAAATAAGGAAAATAGAGGAGCATGGAACATACGTAGACATAAATAAATGCACATATAGAGAAAAAAAAATCTCCAGTTGCAAATATTCATGAACAACATATACATGCACTTGTTGAACAATTTTTTTAGACTCCAGAAATATAACACGCACAAAACCTAGAATATACACACATACTTCCATAAATATAACACGTACAAAATCCAAAACATACACATATACTTTCATGAAAACAATTTCTAGAATCATATTAAACTACAAACAGTATATTCAAGCGCATATGCATTGTCTTTGGGTTTAAGATTTTTTAGAACTCACAATGCAAGAGTAAGGAAACAATTTCTAGATATAAAAACGTGAATAGAGTTATCAGAAACAAAAAAAAATGGCTTTAGATAAAGAACAACTCCTAGAACACAACATTAATTTGTATCAAAATCAACAAAAATCAAGCATCAAATCCAAGTGAAACAATTAAAGGATTGCTCTAATACCACTGTGAGAGTCCAACAATGATTGAATCACAGACGCAGTGAAAAAATGTTTTTTTTATGGATTTCGAGCTGATCCCGATAATTGAATAAATTTGAATAAAACATAAAACGATTTAGAAATCATACCTTGTTCGCCTTATTGTTGGAAAAACTTTGAAACTATTCCGATTGATCAATCACGAGCTGTTCAATTATCCATCCTCTGATGGTATCCATAGAGCAATTCTCAAAACTGTTTTTGAGAAAAAGAAGACAAAAGTGCTAGCTTCTAGAAAATGCTCTTCCTTTAAATAGAAAAATCATAAAGGTCTTTAATTAAAATTAAATTTATTTAATTATAATTAAAATCAAATTCAAATTCTAATTCTAATTAATTTAATTTTAATATAATCAAATATCTTATATTTAATCCCCAAAGTTTCTCAAATTTTATAATTAAGTCCAATTAATCTTTGATTTGTGACCCGTTAGGTTCCTAATAAATTGGCGATGATTATAAATTATAATTCTAATTCATAATTAGAATTAGATAAACTATGTTGGCCCCCTAATTTTTTTTTCTTGAGGAATAAGTATGATTTAAATAAAATATGAGGTCCTTAAGGGATTATTTTGTGGAGTTAATTATTATGTCAATGTTGGTAAGATTTTATGACATAGATTAATTGAATTGAAGTATTAAAGTTGTAAGATTGCGTAAGGGCAATTGGGCATGACACTTAAGGTTCTAAGGCATAAGGCCTTACATAAGGAAAACACAGATGAAAGGAATCGTCTGTGATGATGTTAGAAGACAGACCCAAGGAAACACAGAGGCAAGGAAAACACAGACGAAAGGAATCGTTGTTAAGTCAGGAGGACTTTACGATGTTTTAATTTTGATGACAAACTAACAATAATAATGTTAGAAATAAATGAACGTTTTGACAAGTGTGTTAAGTGTGCAGTACAAAAGACAGAAGGAGCGCAAAAGACAGAAGAAGAACAAAACAAAGAAGAAACACAAAAGACAGACAAAATACAAAAGTCAGAAGAATCACAAAAGACAGATGAAATACAAAAGTCAGAAGAAACACAAAAGATAGACGAAATACAAAAGTCAGAAGAAACATAAAAGACAGACAAAATATAAAAGTCATAAGAAACACAAAAGACTGACGAGGCGCAAAATACAGAAACAACGTAAAACACAGAAAAAGCTCAAAACACAAAAGAAGCGCGAAACACAGAAGAAGCGCAAAACACAGAAGAAGAACAAAAGACAGAAGAAATGCAAAACACAGAAGAAGAACAAAAGACAGAAGAAGCGTAAAACAAAGACGAAGTACAAAAGACAGAAGAAATGTAAAGCATAGAAGAATTGTAAGTCAAAGACGATACTTAGAAGAAGTTACGTCAATACATCGGACGGTTACTTAGTTAAAATTAGTTACAGAACTCAACTAAAGAGCGGTTTTCAAGAATCAAGAAACAGTTGTCAAGATTCAAGATGCGGTTATCAAAGATCAAGAAATAGTTAGAGAATGAGACTATAAATACAAGTCTCAGTCGAAACTTTCGGGCTAATGAGCGAATGCTAATGAACCAACATACGACATCAGTGATCTTTGAGTGCTTACAAGAGAGATTTTTGTAGTGCAATACTGAGATAGCTATCTTACTATAACAAAAGCTCACACTACCTTTCTAGTAAGAGAGAGAAAAGTCTAAGAGCCTGAAGAGGCTATAGCAGAAAGAATACTTTGTGAAAGAGACCTGAAAAGGCTCTGAGAGAAAAAGAATACTTGTAGTTGTTTGAAGTATAGTGGAACACTCAGACGAACTCTGAGGATGGACGTAGCCCACGGTATGGGGAGAACCAGTATAAAATAGCAGCGTCTACACTCTAACCTTTTACTTCAGTTTATTTCTGTTGTTAAATTGCGATTTGACTTCATAACAAGTTCATATAAACTTAGCAATAGTCTTTTAACAAGTTCAAGAAGTTCTTATAATTTTTATTCACGAAAAGGATACACCATTCAACCCCCCCTTCTAGTGTATCTAGTTTATCATATACAAGTTCTTTATTAATGTGTGATTCACTTCAGGAGGATGAAGATATCTCGACTATTCTGGGGTGGCCATTCTTAGCCACTGCGCAAGTAATGATTGATGTAGATAGAGGCGAACTAACGTTGCAAGTCATAAAGGAGCAACTAACCTTCAAGGTGACTGTTAAAGAGTGCAGAGCTCCTTTGACTCCTATGGATCACAACAATCTTGAACCTCGAGGAGAATGGGAAGACATCGAGGATCCTGCAAATGCTTTCCGAAAGAAGCATTCACGAAGGAGGATGCGAGGTAAGGAAAATGTCAAGGACGGTGGAAATTTCCATATGGTAGCAAAGGTTCAAACTTTGAGGATTATAGCGAGGC
>JAOSBN010000178.1:3379325-3390401 GCA_027563595.1 Erythroxylum suave | reverse complement strand
ACAAAAAATTTGATGTATTTTTTAAAATCTCTATAAATATTTTATAAATATGTTCTAATAGAATAACTGAAAGAGAGAATTTGATGTGCTTTTTAAGGGCTCTATAAATGTTTTTAATATAATTCCTATAGTTTTTGTTTTGCTTCCTTGATAAAAAGTATATAATTTAATATTTATAACAATAATTAAATTGAATTATATTGAATCTTTGCACTTGTATTTTAAAAATTATATAATAGTTAAGTGATATCAAAAAATGCTTAATAATTTTTAAAATATAAGAATTAAAATGGTAAAAAGTAAAATTAAGTGTTTGTATATTTAATTTCAATAATTATGATAGATTTACCAAATAAATAAATTTTTATTTAATTAATGTAATTTATTTGAAAAGGTCCAGTAGTACGTAATCTTACCTATAAATAATAGAGAGATTATTTTCAAATGACCAACAGGAAGAAATAACTAATTCAACATGTATATAATAAATTCAACATTTTATTTTAATCTTTATATTTTAAAATTGTCATTTTTTTTATAACATTCTTTAACTATCATATATAAGTATTTTATTAGTTTTCATTTATTCATAATTTTAAAATGATATAAAATTAAGATTTAACGAATTCCAATATTGTTTTATTTTGGGTAAATAAATAATAAAGTATATATATATTTAAAAATAGTATTTCTGCATTTAACCCTAAGAGTTGTGATGGATTTACCTGGCGAACGAAGCCTTCAAAATTAGAAAGCTTGCCCAAGGCAACAGCCATTTGTTGTACACCGTCAGTGGTCGGACCGCCGGCAATGGTGTCAACAAGAGAATGTTGAAGCTGTTCAAAGCCCTGAGAAAGAGCCTCCTCCGCCTGTTGTGACGATTGTTGGAGGCTATATATGCCCATTACTTGTTGTTCCGTTAATGGGTCTAATTGAGATATTAGCATCTGATCATCATATTAAAAACGTAATTAATCATAACCTCACAATGATTAAGTATATAATTAAGAAATTAGTTATTATAAGTTGTAACCTTAATGAGATCAGAGGGCTTAAAACCACCCATCCAAAGGAAACAACGTTCAGCGGCGGTGGACCACATTCCATTAATGAGGTGAAAGACGTCCGTCTTTGCAGCCGCCACCTTCAATCGGAAAATCTCATCGTAATGGGAAATGTATCTATCCACTATCACTCTCAGGTCACCGTCCGATAAATGTGCTTGCAGTCCTGTCCGGAGCTCCAACATGTGCCGGTGATCATCTTCTAACCATCTCGCGTACTCCATATCAAACATTGCAGCTCCTGCACATTATAATTTTAGAGAATCAATTTCTTTGAACATATTAAAGTAATAACAAATACTTATATCTGGCCGCCTTAGCTTAGTCAAATCAAGGAACTTCAGACACATTTTGTAAAGTAATAACAAATACTTATATCTAGTCGTCGTAACTTGTCAGATCAAGGAACTTCAGACACATTTTGTGTACATGTTAAGTTTGGTTTGGAGAATCAATATTTCTTTATGACTTTGTCTTCACCTACCAATCTATTATTGAGAATACTCATAATGATAATACATTATTAATTATAATATACTATGTAATTAAGAACTAACCAGAGCTAATATTGCCACCAGCACCACCCAGGAAGAATCCCTGTAAATTAATAATTAATTAGAAACCCAGAAAATTTGTGATTAATCAAATTCTGATGCGTCTGCAAAACCTTTCACCTGCTGTCGTGCTCTTTGAAGATCTTGCTCCAACTGAGTAAGCTTTAGCCTGCTAGACTCTAGCTGTTGTACATAGGCCTGTTGTCGTGTAAGAAGTAAAAACACAAGACATTAACTCTCAGTTGTTGTTTGTTGCATTATGTTTGTCTGCTAGTGGTAGCCATAAATGTGAAAAAACAAAAAAAGAAAGTTCAAACCTTCTTTCTTAGTCTGCTCTTCCTTGCAGCTTCTCTATTTTGAGCCAAACGTCTGAGTGTCTGAGAATGGTGGAGAAAGATACTTATAAGTCAAGCAACAACCCCCAACAAGAAAAAAAAACTTAACCAGAAGAAGAAGAAGGATTGTTGTTTAAAGTAGTAGTAATACCTTGGCATCAAGTTGCTTTTCTGATGTGGAACCCTTTCTCTGCAACATCACAATATGGGCATTAAATTAAAGTTTACGATGAAGAGAAATTTGAAAAGAAAAACTAGGGTAGTATCTAATTTGGGTGCAAAGAAAAATATAATTTTTACTAGTATGCTGTGACGATTTTAGATTCTAAGAATTAGCATGAAGGTGATATAATGAAAATAAAAAAGCTTGAACCGAAAGTTTAGCAAGGCTTCTGTTCTCTGGGGGGTTGGTGGTATTGTGAATGATGTTGCTCTTGGAGCCTGTAACATGAAAATGATCGCTATCTGTCATTTGAGGTCTTTTTCATTTTTCAGATTTGATAAGTTCCAAAACGTGTTCTCTAAACAAGACCTTTAAATGGTAGTTGTATGGATCGAGTTAAGTGGGTCATTATTGTT
Source organism: Erythroxylum suave (assembly GCA_027563595.1). Lineage (NCBI taxonomy): Eukaryota > Viridiplantae > Streptophyta > Magnoliopsida > Malpighiales > Erythroxylaceae > Erythroxylum > Erythroxylum suave. Next base: position 3,387,869 of record JAOSBN010000178.1, on the reverse strand, counting down.
TCAAAAAAAAAAGTAGAAAATACTGTGAAGATTCCAACTTTGGCCATTTGTATTCGCAGAAATTCCTATGCTCTTTCGGGTTTCATGTCAGACATTGAGCAAGAGAAATCCTCCAGGATCGGAGAAACTCTGCACTTCTGATTTTCTGTGGATTGTTGGGATCTGAGCTTTTCCTATTTTAAAAGATATATGGGTCACAGAGAGAGAGGGAGGAGAGGTAAAGCGGTGATGATAACCATAAAGATACTAACTTTTCCTGAGCATCGGGATTTGAGAAGGGGAAGAGAGAGAGAGAGAGTAGATAGACAATTAAGCGAAAACAGTATCTATTAAGAACCTTTTCTTGTGAGGATTTGGCAGGTGATTGATTCAGTTGTGAGGGTCCTACTCCTTCAGCTCTTCTGGGGCCATCACTCGCCATGTCAACTTGTTGTTGAAGTCGTAGCTGTTTCTGATCAAAAGCCTGAAGTTGATCTGAAGAAGAAGAAGCCTTTTTACTAACTGGAGATTCTGGCTCTATCTGCACTTCAGCTTTGCTTGAAAGAGTGTTTACTGCTGATCCGGAGTCAGTACTCTCTCCCCCCGACTTTGAACTTCCCTGTAATTGATTACGGACATCTCTTTTTTCAGTAAACCCCACCAAAAGTTCTCGATTGGATAGTCAAGAAATACCTCAGAAGTAATGAAAGCCAACTAAATACGCTGTATTTTGTTAATATTGTCTATTATTCAAGAAGAGAAAAAACTCGTTTTTGATCATATGTAAGGCATTAAAATCGATGGCGTTCTTGAAGTGCCCACATCAAAAGAGAAAAAGCAAATGGCCAAAGCTTGATAAAAAAGGTTCAGAAACTACTACTCTTGGGGTATGCTGGAGTCTAATTGGCCATGCAGGGAACATTTCCAGAGTCGCTGCAGGTCTGCCTGTTACTGTGAACAAAGCTGCAATAATGAACAAAAGAAAAATCTCAGAAGATCACCAGAAGAACTAAAGACTCTCTTTGCTACAGTTTTCCTGCAGTTATATGGATAAGGAGGTCAAGTTTCGATAACACCAGTCAAGGCTCTTGCCCAAGAATCATTACTATATTGAAATGGTAAGTTTCTCTACTCTACCGATCTGTGGACGTATTCAAACCTCTCTCGCACTTTCTTTAGACGTATTCAAACCTCTCTCTCTCTCTCTCTCTCTCTCTCTCACACACAGCTCTTTTGAAGAGTTGTTTGTACTTGTCAAACGTCAGAAAAAATGGAGATAGAAAAAAGAAAAAGGACATACGTGCTTTGGCTTCATCATTTCTTATCTTAGCTCCTTGAAGCACAATTGCTTCTTCCAGCTCTCCAAAATCAAAACTAGCGCCTTCTTGGTTTCTGAGACAAAGAACTCGATCAAGCCATGTTAGCCATCAAGAGAAAAATTCAGAAGACAAAAAATTTAGAGAAGCAAAACCAATTCCAGTTCAAAGAACCCTCAAAAAGTTCTGAACTTGGGAGGTATAAGAATAGCAAAGATTCTCATACATGAAACTTGTAGTAGCGTTCATTCCATGGAAAACTGGATAGGGAAGATGATGGTGAGTAGAGGGACCAGAGTCTGACAAACCAGTTTCACCAACTCGATGACTCGCCATGCAAAGACTCCTTTCTCAGATCATTCTCTTCTTTCTCTAACAAAGAGACTGAAACCTGAGAAAGATGTAGAAGCAGAGGAATTAGTACAAACACTATAGAGATAGAATCTTAAAGGAAGATATGGTTGGACCATACCCAAATAGTGGAAGCAAGAAAAGGGAGTAGGAGCTCTAGAAACACAAGGAGAGGGAAGATCAAAGCTTCTTGTCAAAGCTAGGTTGAAGAAAGGACAAGTCTTTTTCACAGATATCTCTCCTTGGCTTCACAAACTTTATGATCTTAAAATGGGTGTCTTTATCTATGCCTTTGCTTTCCTCTCTCTCTCTCTCCCTCCTTCTGTATGAAGAAAACCAACCTGATTGATTACTTTTCAATTGCTTTCTTCTTTTCTTATCAGCTTCTTTCTCTCTGCTCTGTTCATCATCAGATTCTGGAACTCATCCCAAACTCTCTCTGTCACTCTTTAAGGATTAATATACTAAATAGTCATAGAAAAAATTGAATTAGCTGAAAATAAACAAATGAACAAAGAAAGTAAAAACAAAAGAAATGTTTTTAGAATGAAAAGGGAAGGGGAACCCACCAGAGGAGTCACTGACAGACTCCTACTCCACTCTTCTTGTCTTTCATCTAACCGCCTGTGCTTTCTCATTGGCCCTTTTTATGGAGCTGTTTGGAGGATTGAAGTTGTACTGCTAGCACAACATGAACAACATAAATGTATAAAATTCAATTAATCAAATATATTATTTTGAGATAAATGCTTTTTAGCAGATTTTAACTCAGTAACGATGATGATGATGTTCGTATCTCTCACATTAATTTTTGTTATTTTAGTATCGCTAACATATATTATATAATTTTGTGTGATAACAAAGTGTTACTTAACACAATTATCTCTAATTGATAGAGAGACTGTTTTCATCGTTTCTAATTTTATGATTTAAACATATATAATAATCCAAATTTTACATATATCAAATAAATAACTAATAACTCAAAATTAAACCCCAATTTCCACTTAAATAGTCATTAATGACTTTTTTAACATAGTAAATACTATCATAAGATCATATAAATATTGAGGAGTACTAATTATATAAAAATCATTTTCAACTTTTTCTTAAAGGCTAAGTTTGAAGAATAAAAGAAGTGGTTTGATATTACCATATCATGTATTTCTTACATTAGAAATTAGATGCAAGTCAATGCTTAATTCCTCCATTGTTATATATTTTTTCTAATCTCCAATCATAACTTGAAGAAAATGTTATCAAACTAGAGATGAGAAGGGAAGGTGGGTGGGGGAAGAAATTGTATTTTCTTCAAATTTACATATTTTTCCTACCAAAACATTATAGTAATGATATATTATAAGTAAAACCCAGTTTAAGTATCAATCCAAGCTCTTTGAAATGGATTTGTTTGGTATTATCCTATTTGTTGAAGAGTCAACATCCATTCCTTGTCATCACCTAAAACCATGCCACATTAAGATTCTTTTTTCCCATAATAGCAATTTGTTCTTTTGAGGTCTTCAGGCTAAAGGGTCCTCATTGCAAAGTAGGATTCTTTTTTTATTAATTTGTTCATTATCATGGTCCTGTTCCTTTCCACTAGGTTTAGGTATGGTTTTAGGAGTTGTCAATGCCCTCACCTCAAACCCTAGTTTTCTTAAACTACCCTCTTAGTTGTTGTAGAGTGTAGCCTAAAGGAAAGTCAATGATAGATCTTAAACCTTTCTTTATGTACATAATTAAGAGGTTTAGATAGTCATGAAGAAGGAAATAGGGAGAAAGGAAGTTTTTGTAAGGGACCCATAATCTTATAATTATTTTTTATTTTATAAAAATGAAATTTGGGACTTGTATTATTAAATAAAACAATTAATACATGGAATAATTCTTAAGTCATATATTCTTAATTACTTTTAAACTTAACAATTTAAAATCAAATGACAAGTTTAATTTTATTGGCATTTATATATTCAATATATCTTTAATTTTTATCCTTTATTTCTAAATCACTAAATTGAAAAATAATTCTCTTACATAAAATTAAATATAAATTATACTAATTAAATCACCCTCTTTACTATCTTACATTTTATGTTATGCTCTTCCACTACCTTTTGTAGGTAATGTGCCCCTCCCTTATGAATTATTCTTTTATGATACAAATGATTGGAGATAGATAAAAGAGGGATTGACTCAAATATAGAGAGAGAGAGGGGTAGCATTCATGGATTAGGTAAAAATGAATTTCAAGCCTATTCCTTTGTTCCCAATAAAACCTGACAAGGGTGTCCTTGATATGGAAGATTTTGTTCTTCTGAGTGCACAGATTCCATGGATCTTATGCCATTCCTTCAAAACTATCACTCCTTTTATGACTCCCTTTGCATCTTCTATAGGAGTAGAATTGGAAAGGTGAATGGTCTAGGTCAGATCCTAGTAATGATTATGGCCTCTGTCAATTTGGCTTTAACTAGATTATGACATTACTTGTCACTTAAAAGCAATGTATATTCTATAACTATAAGAGTATTGGTTTTAATTAATGTTTAAGATAAACATATTTAAAATTTAAGAAGGTTCTTATTTAAAATCTAAAAAGGTTTAGTTGGTATTAATTCGTCATAAAATTAGTTAAAAATTAAATAAAATTAAAAAAATTGAAAATAATTGAAAAAATAGATTGTTGAGTAAAAATAAATGGATTTATTTGATTTATAAAAACTGATAAGTTTACAAAAAAGGCCAATTAATTAATAAATTGATTGATTTTTAATAACAAAAATTATCAAATTAAATCAAATCAAAAAGTTAAAAATTGAATCAAAAAATTAGTACGTTCAAAAGTTTAACCGTTAAACTAGCCGTACTAGTTCAATTTTTAACACATTTAATTATGACAACTTAGCATCTTATTCTAGTTCATAAATTCTCGGTAAAGTTGCTCAAAATAATCTAAAGTTGTGGCACATTCATTCACGTTTTGCACATGAATTCTTAAAAGCTTTTCTGGCATTTATTAGAAAACAATAACGAACTTCAATCAGAGAATAATTGAGGTCTTGCAATAGGTCAAACTAAACAAAGTTTGCAAGATAATTGAGGAAAGGCACTGATCATATTTTACAAAATTTAAAGCTTTATTTGGAAGAAAGGTTTTTATCTAATAGGTCACAAGGTCCTCATTTGGTGAACAACACTGGCAAGCAACAAAAAGCAGTTTATAACCAGTGGTCCAACTATAGAACGTTGGTTCTTTTAGGTGCTTTCCAACTCAAAAGAGTTAAGGGTCTAAGTTGGGAAAGAAGAGGATTGATCAGAAACAGAACTATGTTAGAACCAATGTTTCATCAATCTAACCTGCTTTAAATTGCTAACTCATTAAGTAATTTCTTCAGATTATGTACGTAATTTGCGAGTTATTACGTATATTCGATAGTTTATTAAGCGTTTATCAAAATGTAATGACTGCAAATTTCAACCATACAAAAAGAAAAAAGGCTTTTAATGGTCCCCTCAATTGCATAATTGACATTGTACCTACATTCCAAGACAGCAGAAATTCCAAAAGCCATACCTATGAAAGCATCCCCTGCATTCAAAATTATTGCCTTCCCCACATTGAAACTAAAATATTAATTTTGTTGTTCTCAGGGCCAAGAACATCCAAATGAACCACCAATAATAACATCAGATGCCAAATCTTGGCTGAAGTGATTACAATGTTTAGCTTAACATGCATTCGGTAGCTCTAGAACAAGTAGAATATTTTCCAAAAGCCAGCCGTACCAAGAAAGCAGGTATAAGCTATTTTAATTTGTTTCTATCACATCTTCAGGCATACGATTTTATTTATTTTTCAAATATAGAATAGATTGATCTTATTCTCTCTTCTAGGAGTTGGTTGCCTAATTTCAGATCTCAAGAATGTACAGAAAACAAAGATCTGCGCTTTTTTTTAATGCGAGATGACACTATTTTACAAGGCCTACTCCAGTGAACTTCAAGTTTTCTAGTGAACATATCTTCTCTTTTAGCAAAAGATTCTCGAACCCATCATGGACGGTGAAACAATATACATTTAGAATTTGCATAAAAGAGAGTGTTTAGCTCGAAGAAGTTTAAGGAGAATAGTAGGGAAATGCCAACTAGTCTTTGTCTTATTGTATACCACCGTTGATAAAAACCCAAATAAGCGATATTACATTTAGTCCATTTAGCACACACAGGCAATGAGCTCATGTGATTACAACACAAAACAAGGTCTTTCTCCAACTAATTGAATGCAGTATCAGAGAAAATTGGAAAATAAAAAAATTCAAGAAAATTTCTCCATCCTAATGGACCAGGTAAAACTCAAGCAAGGTAAGTGTCACTTCATCATCCAGGAGCAGGGTATTACTTGGATAAAGCTATAAAAGACCAATATAACAACATTAAGCAAAAGCAAATGCAGTTCACAAAATCTGGCATATAATCCTAGCTGTTTGATATAGTTTATCAAATGCTATAGCATACGGGAAGGAGAGAGGTTATTGCTTACCAGATAATTAACACATTCGAGTTTGCACAATATTTAGAATAAAGGAAAGTCTCTCATTCTTGCCGGTAACATCCAATAATTTTAACCAGTACTCATAATTCAAATACTGAGTAAAATGAATCAGTAAGAGATTACATACTAACAGCATGAGTGTCCCTGTTAGAGAATAAGCTGCCTGCCAGGAATGTAAAGTGATCAAAGTGCAAATGCAACACGGTGCAAGTTGCAAGTTGCAGCAGCTGATTAACCTTCCTTCTAGCTGAGCCAATTCTGAGAACTTAAACTACATGGGAAAATCTCAAATGATGGGAAAATTAGGCGCTCATCCAGATATTAATATTCTAAAATGTATAAAGACACCATATGGAAGAAGTCATTTTCTACAGCGAAGCTGACCTGCTGCTATATGCTAAATTTCTAAAAGGTCAAAGCTAAGATTTCCACCACAAAACTCAATTTGACTAGAAACGTTTTGGGAGATATCTAGCAAAAATCAAATTTTCAAAGATAAAGTCAACCGAAGATAAATTATGTGAAAGAGAAAACGAGAAATGAGATTCATCCAAAGGCTAAACCCATATCATACGATGAGAGTGAATAAGCTCAAAGATCATAACATGGTGCCTCACCACATGGTTGCATACGAACAAGGATTAAGAGAAAGAAAGGGAAATCAGGATGAAGAACAAAAATAGCATTTCATCAGCAGTTGAGAAAAATCTAATCAACATGGTTCCAGAAAATTTCAACAAAAAAGGATCGCATATCAATGTCAATTTATACGACTCGTGAAAGGAATCTCAGGATACAATAGTGTACCTGCACATTGTCCTCATATAACGCTAAATCGAAATGAAACTTGAATTTTTAACCAAACAACAATAGAAAATTCTATATATATTCAAACTGCAAATCTACATCCATGTATTTTCTCATGAGTCGAACCATAGATGAAGTGAAATTGGCCAACATCTGACATTCTTCATGGGTTTTGGCCTCTGATACAATTCCATGAATTACCAACTTCTTAAGATTTTGACACCGTTTTAGCAGCCCCTCAATCCAGTGTGAGAAAAGATCACTAATTACAGTCCACCCAAGCTCCAAGACAACCACATTTTCCAAGTTAGAAGAACCTTGTAAGCCATGCTGAAGAACTCCATCCCTTAAATCGTACCCCAAAGAAAGATGGGTAAGTTGTGGAAAACAAACAGCAATAGTTTCCAAATCCACAATCTCATCTTCATCATCAAAGGCCACATCCCAAAGGCGAAGCTTTCTCAACTTTGATGATTTTGAGATCATCTGGCAGAACTTTGGCCAAATAATTGTGAAGTTGCTGATATCTACAATTTCAAGATTATCAGCCGTCTCACCAATATCTAGATGTATAACACTAACATCATCGAGTTTAAAGTGCTTCAAGGTCCCCTTCCCAATGAGTTCAAATTGTTCAAGGGCGCAATCTTTCAAGTGCAAGCACTCGATGCCATCTGCTTCCAATATGAACTTATCCAAACTGATTGCTTCTACATAGATACACTTTAGAGTAGGACTGCTCAGTTCAACAGTCACCTGAGCATCAGACATTGCAATGTCTGGGTTGACAAGTTCTAGTATTTCAATTTTTGGGCATGCAGTGAGCAGAAGACTAAGATCAAGTGCGGAGATACTGACAAAACTCAAAGAAAGAGAGTTCAGACAAGGGAATCTCTGAAAATTGGGTTCAACCCCTGTGATCGAATTATGGGACAATGCCAACACTTCAAGCTTTTGTCTACCACAAATTTCAAGAATATTGACATTTGGAGTTGTCCGAACATTATAATATAACCGTTGTAAGGTTTCCCGGGTGTACAAGAGCCAAGCTGTAACTGTCGAAGCTGCAAACTCATCCACATCATCCAGCAAAATAGAGAGACCTTGCAACCCAGTGGTCTGAAAAATTGTCTGAGTGATCAATATTTCAAGTCGACTGGCTGTAAGATCATGATAAGCAGGCCAATCATTGGAATTAAATGAAAGCGTATGCAGATGTTTACGGCAAGCTTCTCGCCACTTCCGACACGTTGCAGAGGCTATCACAACATCCCTTGCACCTCCCAGCTTAGACAATATGTTCCCAATGACCTCGACAGGAAGGTGCTCCATAACCCAAGTTACCGACCTATGGTGCCAGGTGCAGAATTAGTGCTTCCATAAAGCAATACTAAGTTCAAGATGGACATAAACTCCCCATTCTTCGTCAATCAGCATGGTGAGTAAATTGATGGCAATGACAAAGGTTTTGGCCCACTGCACAAATATAGTAGCTACTCAATACAAAGAACAACCAATTGAGGCTAGTTAATCAGC
>JAOSBN010000178.1:3332195-3369310 GCA_027563595.1 Erythroxylum suave | reverse complement strand
AATATGTGAACCAAATTTGCCAATTACTAAATTGAAATCCCAAATCTCAATCACCAATTTACAACCCAAATCAATCACCACATTCAATTTTATTACCAAATTAAAATCTCAATAACAATTTATCACCTAAATCAACTACCAATTTCAATTTAATTTTGACATTACCATTTACCACAATCACAAAACCAACCCATTTTTCACACCTCCTTCATCCACATTTACCACAAATCTTTCAAAATCAACCCAACAATACCATCCACCAACTCTAAATTTCCAACCCAACAAGGCAGCCGCACAATCAATTAAATTCCAAATCAACCAATTAATCCAAAATCCATCAATTAATCCCAAATCAATTTCATTCCTCACATTCCACAATTCACAACAACACAAACAATTATCAAAACCATTCAAAAATTGGAAAAAAAACACACCAGCATGCAGTCATAATCAGATTTCGGATCAAGTCGGGTCGGGTTACTTGGGTCGGGTTCAGATCTGGGTATTAATCCCAGATCCGTCGTCGGATGGCGGTGACAGGCAGCGACTGGTAGAGAAGACGACGCGGCGACAAGAGGCGGGAGGCGACCCACGACAGGAGAAGACACGATAGGAGAGGAGTCCGCGTGCCGGAGATGGAGAGCAACACACGGGAGACGAAGAGCACGCCGGAGACGAGACGAGAGGCTGACAGAGGCGACTAAGACGGTGAGAGAGAGAGAGAGCAAAGAGGAGAGAAGACGAAAAAGAAATGAAAAATCGAAGACAGAGAGCAGATAGAGAAGAGAAGTCGAGGGGGGGTGGGTTAAAATTTTTGGGAATTTTGCAAAATGGTCCCTAGAAAATTCACGCTTCGCGGTATTGGCCCGATACCATCCGGTATTGCCGGTACTGGCCGTTACTAGGCGAAAATAGCCGGTACTGGTCGATATCCGAGGCCGGTATCTAAATCATCGGTACCGTTCCGTTTTTCGGCTGGTATGGTACCGTCCGACCGGTACCGGTCGGTACGGAACGGTACCCATATCACTGATCTTAATCGCTTCTTTTGAACTCTCAATGGTATCATAAAATAACTTATTATTGCCTTCTCGTCACCATTAGCTAGATGAAGTACTCTCATCAAAGCTCACAAATTTACATTGAGATCAAAATTCACTTTCTTTAAGTGTAATTTTAGAAACATCTAATCCAACATTAGACCTAACTTTATGAGATGTAACTCCCTTATCAATTGTAAACACTTGTCTCAACTCCTTTTTCATTAGAACAAAACACTAAAGTAATAAGAAATTATTTGCAACTCTTGTAACAATATGACGACACAAATTTCTATCTTTGGTAAAATCATTTCTTATTAAATTAGGACTTATGCACAATTATAGATGAACTTTGTTTCATCTCGCACGGCTCCTTAGTGATAAAATAAAGAAAAACTCATCTTCTTTCTTTTTCGATTACCTTCCTCATGTATGTATAAGACTAAATCCATTCGATTTTTGAAAAGGATTATTAATCCTTAACTTTTTGAGGAATCCTTCGTCGATAATTATGAATGACTGATTTTTTCAATATTTTCAGCCTCTTGGTTGAACGAAACTAGATCTTGCAGAATTATATTGCATATTTGACGATATATTTGCTAAAAAACTGATCTTTGTTTACTAACGACATATTGTTTTACCAAAATCAATTATCTCTAGATATGTTCCTTAACCTATGCACGATTATAGATAAATTTTGTGACTTTTTTATTTGTTGTACAATCTCTTTAGTGATAGGAAAATAACTAGCATGTCATTTATTTTTAATATTTAGTTATTATTGGTCATTAATAATCTCATTAGTGATATCATTTTATGAAAAAATTTTAAAACAATATTATTTAATTTTTTTTTTAAAAAAATGTTATTTTTAGTTAATCAATTAAATCCAAATTTGAATTGAATTTAGACTACAAGATAAGAAGCGAATCTAATTGGGTCGGCGCATTGTCACATCCTTCGCAAAATTTACAACGCTAATTTATGCATTATCATGACCACCCACACTTATCTACAGTTTAAAACAAAGGATCAATGAAGAACAGTGGCTAATTAAAAACACGATTCTAAAGGAAAATCTACGGCTCACGTACTATAATAACAATTTTCCACATCCGACATATCTCAAATCCAGGACAAAGGTATGGCTGAGAATTTTGACCAATCATCAGAATTCCATCGGAAAGTTCGTGGGAAAGACAACTTTTGTGACAAAATCTAAATGGATAAGATACATATATATGATAAGACCTTTTCGAGTACAGTGATGTAGCGGTTGGTGGATCATGTGAAGGGTCAGATTTTCTGTTGCAACTAACCAATTTTTTTCTATTTCATTAAATTTTATTTATAAATTCACCTAAGATTCATATAAATATATAAACAAGATAAAATAACATATAATTAGGATACAGAAACCATGGTGCTTTAACCTTCTACTGGAGGATCAAGAATACTATTGAAGTTTGGCGAACTTCGGTGTGCGAGTACGTTCAGAAGTGCATGTTCTTAAAATATCTCCACCTGAAATAATGATATTTATTCAACTAGATAGACAAGGCCAGTTATTTCGAAGGGGCTTAAATTAATGTAATCCTTACGTTTTCCTTCTTATGTATATAAAACAAAAAAGGATACTATTGAAGGGAAGTTCAAGCAATCGTAAACGAAAAGAAAACAAATTAAGAATTTTGTAATTTAATTCAATTTTTTGGGTCATTAAATTATGAGGATTTTTGGTGAATATATATAATAGATATTCAAGAATTATTACTATGGCCTTATTTGTAAACCTTTTTACTAATTAAAGTTACGACTACGTATTAATAGACTTCCCTAAATTTCAAATTTCAACAAAAATTTTAATAGAGGCATCCTAAATGTTTGGTTAAAAGTTCTTATGACCAAAGTGGGAATTGTAACCCTAGGAAGTACAATATATTCGACTCATTGACAACTCTATTTAAAAACACCCGAGCCTAGCCTATGGCTAGACAAGTTGAGATAGGTCAGCCTGTGATCCTACTCATGACTCGATAGGTCATGGATATATTTGTTTAAAAAAAGTCAAGAATAACGTTATTTTTTAAAGTAAAAGTCAAGTCATGAGTCGAACAATGCAGGCTAAATTAGGTCAAGCTAAGTTTGTCATCCCTACTTTTAAAGGTAAGATAATTAGAACAAATTCTTTGTTAAGTTTTTTTTTTTAATTTAAGAAATTGAAAGCTCAAAATGAGATTAAAAAATTGTAATTCATTTAAAAATGTAATTAATGCTAAAACAAACCAAAAGATCTTAAAATATAGTTGATTATAAATTACTAAATAAATTCATTATCAAGTAACATGTCTTGAAAATATAATTTATGAGTCATTAACATGTAATTGAGAGTAAAAATGCATTAAAACCTCCGAACATACCTTAAACATTATCAATTCGATATCTAATTAATAATTAATTAATTAATATTATTAAAATATCTAATTAATTATAAATTATTAACTCGTTAAGTAAAATTTAAAAAGAATGCCAAGTTACATTAAATTTTTAAATATCTAATTAATTATAAATTATAAATTAGTTAAGTTAATTGATTTATCAAATAACATATCAATCGACACATATATTGAGCTATTACGTGCATTTATCGGTTTACCTAACTCATACCTGAAAAAACAGCTGAAGGGACTGGTTTTCGGTGAATCGTTGTTGTTGTTGAACAGCTAGGCATAATAAATGAGATAGAAAGTTGCTGTTTACGAATATATTTGTAGGTTAACCACTCCACTCTCTTTCACCTCCATCTTGTGAGAATCCTTTGTAAATTAAGAATGTTAATGGGTTAGGGTCGGTCAGAATCAAGTAGGTTGACCCATGGCCTGTCGAGTTGGAATAAGTTAGCTCGTGACTTGATCTGATTACAAGTTGACAGGCTCATAATTTTGTCCATTGCTGATGGGTTATGGGCGGACCGAGCCGACTTGACCTATTTTATAATTTTTTTAAAATGTCAAAAACGAAGTCATTTTTTATTAAAAAAACAAACATCCACAAATTTTTCAAAAAATATAAAAAAAAGAAGCTATTTTTGATAAAACGATGTTGTTTTTGAAAGTAATGGCATGACCTCTAGCTCGATCAACTAGGGCTAAAATGGGTTAACTTAAAATTGACATCTCTAATTTCAATATAGTTTTTTTTTCTTTTATAAATTTGAATAAGCAAACAGTTGCTTCACATCGGAGAATAATGAATATAGTGAAGAATAAGAATGAATATAATCATTATAATTATGATGACTAGATGAAGGAATGATTACTATTACATTAATAGTAATTAGTTTGTTAAAAATATTAAAAAATAAAAATTTATTATATTTTAATTAATTAAATTTTAATAATTAATTAATTAAAATTTAATTATATTTAATTAAAAATTTAAAAAAGAAAATGACTAAATGCTTGTGACACTTATTGTTACATCTATTACACCATTACACCTCTAAATAAAGAATGAAAGTCATTCCTCTCGTATGTGAGGGGTATGAAGTAATACCAAAAAATGAGATATCAAAATTATACTTTCAATCATAATAAATAACCAACCAATATTTTTCATTCCTTATCCATTGATTCATTCTCAATCCCCTTAACCAAGCACCCTTAAGAATATGATTTTCTTTATTCAGATAATTTAATTTGCACTAGGAATTGTTTTAAACTAGTTCAAATAGTCTAATTTTTTTAATAATTAAAATGCAAAAACAAATTTATTTTAATATAATTTAATTAAAAAGAGGTTGTAATAAATAAGGATATCAATTTTTGTCCCAGTTGATTGAGTCATAGGCCAAGAGTGGTAGGTCCGATCAAACCACAGGTGCCCCCGTCCGTTACTTCAAAATTAACGTCATTTTTAACATTTAAAAAAATATAACATTGGCCGGGTTAGCCTGGCCAACATGTGGCTCGTCGGGTTACAAACAAGTCAACCCGTGATCAGGCCGACCTATCTCGACCTATCGGGCCATAGCCTACCGTAACAATCCGGGCTAACTTAGGCTATTGACACTCCTAGTAGTAAACACTAATTATAAAAATTTTAAAAGGAAATTTTGAATTGAAAAGGGGGCAGCAGCGTGCGAACCGTTTTTGTCTGCCGTACTTGTGCAATTGTATTAAATTGACTTGAGATTAAATTAGGGATCGAGGCGCCTGTGAGAAGACTAATCAAGGCACAACAAAGAAACAGTGAATTCAGGAAAAGGATGAATCCTTTTTTAATATAGAGGATAATAAAAACAAGTACTGAAGCAACATGAAGACACACGAAAGTTCTACATTTCTTCTCTTCCCTTTCTTCTTTAATCTGAATTATGCATTCTCGTGTTAATGGCAGGGAAGGGAAGCGTGAGGATCAAGAACCTTTGTTTCTGCGTAGTATAGGCTGAAATTCACTCCGCCACTGTTGGGCTCTCTGCGTGTGAATGTGATTCTTTTTCTTCATTCTTTTACTTTCGTTTCCCCAAGTTCCAATTTGGGTGAACAACATTATAGACGATTAATGATACAAAAAGACAACAGAAGAATAAAGAAGCTGATTCCCTTTTTGCATGTTGTTGTTGTCGAGTGTCAGCAAGATTTTATGCGATCAGTGACGCAAAATTAGTGGGTGCATGCTCAATTTCTGCAGCTTCAAGCAAGATTAGATCAGAAAAGATGTTCATGTGGTTAGTGATATTTTTGGGTGGCTTTTTCGTTGGGGCACTCACCCTCGTTGCCTTGGAAGCTTTGGGAATTTATGTGTTCATACGTCGATTGAAACACAAGAGTCGAGTTTTAGAAGCCAAGCCCTTGTCTGGTTCTTCAAGTAGAGATCTTGATCCCCAACAGTCTCTTGATTTCGTCTTTAACAAGAAGGTTTTTGCTATTTGCTTTCATAATTTTAGGTTGATCGTATTTTCTCAGCCATTAATTGAAGCACACGAACTTGGTTCTCCTATTTACCTTCTTATATGTTGTATGAGATGTTATTTGACGTATAAAGGTTGTGAAGTTCCAGTCAATCAGATGACTAAACTTTTGTCTCATATTCAACAAGGTGCTTGTTATGCCAGATTGACAGATTAAACTTGATTTCCAGTTGGTCCTTTGTTTGCGTTTTACGTGAATTTTAGATATCGTGATTTCATGTTTTCGCAAAAAAGAAAAATGTGAGATGAACGAGAAGAGGAGGGGGCAAAAAAAACAAAAAAAAGAGAGAGAGAGAGAGAGAAAAGAAAAGAAAAGAAAAGAAAGAAGCTTCTCTAGTCGAATTTGTATACTAGGTAAATTTATACCTGCTATGAATGAGAAGTTGTGTGTGTTTTATATGTCATAGTTTTCGTATCAATATTTTCTCTATCCTTCACTTACTCTGTGCCTTTCGTACTCAGGGAGTTGTATGGATTCTAGAATCAGATAAAATAGATAAGTTGCCCAAAGAATATAAGAGGAGAAAGGATCTTTTAGAGGTCACTCCTCGTCAGAAGTACGCAAGAATCAAAGATCAGTTGCTTTGTTTGACAGATCCAGATGGTTCCCGTGTGGCTATTCCACTGAAGGGTTGCACGGTAGAAGCTGTTTCAGGCAATAATTCTTACTTAAGGAAATGGTAATAAGTTCTTTTCCATCTATATTTTGTTTGTTGATATGTATTTGCTCAATAGAATTTGTATGATATTTTCTAATGATTTTAGTTCAGCTTGAATTGGTTTGTTAGATCATTACACTTCAAATTGTTGGTCTTTATATTGTGTTTTCAATGACACTCCACAACTGCAATTTGCTTTTCATTAAATAGACACCAGCCCGATCTATGTTAGTTATCTCCATTTTGTGCAGCTAACTTCTGGGGGAATTATCGAACTTCAATTTCTTCTGTTAGAAATGTTATTCAGTGGGCCAGATAACAAGATATTCTCTACCATAACATCTCTCTCATCCATTACGGATCCTGCATGTAACTTGAGTTTCACTTGTTCTCTCTTTCTCTGAAAAGCTTTTTATTTCGGATCTTTTACTTCTCGAGGATAAACTTGAAAGAGAACATTGTGCCTGATTTATGATCGTGTTCTTTTTCTATGGCACATTAATTAAGAAATATGCTCTCCGTTACTACCTATTTAAGTTCTAGTTACTGCATATTCATTTCCAGCCTAGATCTCTTTCAAATTTCTGTTATTGAGGTGTGCCGTGTTTCTTTACACAGTTAACCAATTAAGGCAATGCTGAAATAACCTCTTTGAAACCTTTTAAATGTCTCCTGTGTAGATAGCTTGGAGTAACTACACTTGTCATCCATTTTGATTGATAGGAACTTGTCATCTACTCATTACAAGTACAAATTTTTTATATCTTGTGGCAATATATTAATTAATTCATTGTCGAAAGCATGACTTATTTTAGTCTAGAAAGCATGACTTATTTTAGTCTATACTTTATATCAAACGTTCCTCAGGGTAAAGGGATTTCCAGTTAGGCTCGAAAACAAAACCTCAACGATGTACAATGGAAGTAAAACAGTGTACTTGTATCTTGAAACATCTTGGGAGAAGGAGTCTTGGTGTAAGGCCCTCCGTCTTGCCTCATGTGATGACAGAGAAAAACTTAACTGGTTCATGAAGTTGAATGAAGAGTTCCACTGTTATTTGACATCCTTAAATACGGGGTATCCTTCTTTTATGAAACCCTCACTGGGTTTTAATGAAGAATCAGTAGACCGAATGAGCAAAGCTGATGGTTCTGCTTCAAAGGTTCGCACCTTTTTTAAAAGAATTTCCAGAAAGGCTCCAAAGAATGGTATGGAGAATAGAGGGGCTTCCACTTTAGGTCATGAAGAGAAAAAGGTCATGGGAAAATGCCGCCCTCTACAGGACCAAATTGTTGCCAGTAGCTTGATAAAGACTGCTGTGCCGGCAAAAATGTCTGCGAGTTCAGAAGAAGAAAATATGTCATTTACGTCGTCTTCAAACTTTTCTCGTTCACAAAGCCAAACCTATAGCTGTGTTTCTTGTGAAAGAGAGTCAGATGACAAGCCGAATGTTGACGAGGGGACACTCTGCTGGAATTTGCTTATTTCACGTCTCTTCTTTGATGCCAAATGCAACACAGATGTGAAAAGTTCAATTCAAGCACGAATTCAGGTCAATCGTTTTCCAATCTTGAGTTAAGTTTAGTCGTATGCATGAATGCTGGTTTTGTTAATACCTTTGTCTGTCCTTGTGAAAAGTTCAACTCAAGTGAATTCAGGTCAATCATTTTCCGAATTTGAGTTAAATTTAATTATAAGCATGAATGCTTGTTTTGTTGATACCTTTGTTTGGCCTTATTAGTGAATCCATCATATCTAGAAATAAAGCAAAAAACAGATCCCACCTATGTTAGTGGTTAACTTTTGATATTCACGCATTGCTTGCACCTCTAGTACCCCAAAGCTGATCGAACTAGAATTTGCCAAAGAGATTAACAAAGAGTAGTTCTAAACATACTTCTCAAGGGGAGATGTGGTGGCGGATCGTTAGAGAAACATTCGGCAGTATGGAGAGTAATTTGTTCTGATTGTTTACTAATACATGAAAGGCCAGTCTCTGGCATTATTGAAATTGAGGGCATGGTGTGTTGTTCTCTCAGTCATGGGATGTATTCAGGTTTCTAAATATTATGATTTCACATTACAGAGATCACTGTCCAATATGAGGATGCCTGGTTATATTGGTGATGTAATTTGCAATGATCTAGACCTTGGGAATATCCCTCCTTACATCCATGGTATCCGAGTGCTTCCTACAGACATGAATGAAGTATGGGCATGGGAAATGGATCTTGAGTATTATGGTGGTATGGTATTAAATATTGAAACAAGGCTGGAAGTTCGCGACCAAGATCTGCAGAAAGGTGTCACTGATACACGCTCAGAATCAAGCTCCATTGGGGATGTTTCTCCAGATCTTCTAGAAGGCTTTGAATACCTTGGAGAGCAGTTAAATCTTCCCGAAGAGACTGTTGATGCACGAAATCAGAGGGATAAAAGTGATCCTAGACTTGGTAGGTTTATATCCTTAATGTTTTGATTTTTGTATGCCCTTTTCCTTATATAGTGATTTGAATGCTTATGTACTGATGCAAAAAATTCATGGCAACAACACATGTTAATCCATACCCCCATACTTTGTGAAATTTTTAACGTTGCATTGGGCCAGAACAATTATTGGTAGAAGCGCACCGGCGGTCAAGACATATTGGGACAAAGAAGTAAAAACATAAACAGACCCTACATTTTTTGTTGGAAATTCAAGTCCTTATCAAGTGGTTACTTTTTATTTCTAAACATAATTATCCTGATCAAAATTTTCAACTTCCTGTCATAAATAATTCTGAAATTTTCAGGTGGGACGTGAACATTGATTTGCATATTTGATTTCATACCATTAGAGGTTGTATTACTGGAGAAATGGGTGCAAATGCTTTAATGGTTAAAACATGCGTTAGGGTATTTCTACAATCATGGTGTAGGATCTTGCTCTCAACTCTTAAACTGCTGATGATGTTGTTTATTTTGGAAATTCTTGAGTGTATTGTGGATTGGCGTCTCCTCATATTTGAGCTGTTTTATTTTCCTCTCGAAGTAGAGTTGTCATAGAAGGAATGTCTACTATGGTTGGAGGTTTAAGGGTTAAACCTAGTAACTATCACCTAGTAACTATCTCACTGTAGATCTGGTAAGTCATATTAGGTGGTTGAGGCACAATCATATTTGATAGGAAAATATGGAGACTTAATGTGTTTACTTGTAGTTGCACTGCGCAGGAGTAGTCCTTTCTTGTCTTGGTTTAAGTCTCAGAATCATCTTCACCTTTGTTTATTACAGATGGATTGAAAAACTCTACAAACTGCACATCTGCGTCAACAAATGTGTCTAAATGGAAGTCCATTCTTAATTCTGTTGCGAAACATGTTTCACAGGTCAGTAAATCTTCTTCCTGTATATGTAGGTTGTTTTCTACTTATATTATGATGTGCTAACCATACCATAGATGTGATTCAATGGGTAGAACTTTCTTGCCCACTGAGTTGATCCGGTACAAAAGTTAAAAACACTTTCTTCTACCACTACAATTTTCCTATCTGTAATATCCACTCATATTCTTTATTGACTGGATGCTCTTCTCTTAAAATTATATCCTGTGCTATTTGGGATTCCACTTTCACATTTTATGCTGTTTACGTGCATTGGTGAATATCATCTTTTGAAAGATCCATGATCATTTTGAGCGCAGCATTTGATCATTCCAAAACTTGGGAACTTATGTTAGAGTCTATTGATATTTTAGATTTAAAAATGGCAAGAATTCTTACAGCTGATGATCTCTTTTGTTAACCCTGACGTCTTTTAAGGTCTTCCTTTTGATGAAACTGAATGGTTTCTTTCTTGCTCATGCCTCATTTCAATTATAGGTGCCAATCACTTTATCAATAAGAATCGCATCACTACGTGGAACATTGCGGTTACATATTAAGCCACCTCCTTCTGATAGGTTATGGATTGGGTTCACATCCATGCCTGACATAGAGTTCAACTTGGAGTCTTCTCTTGGGGAGCATAAGATTAGCAATGGACACATTGCTTTGTTTCTGATTAATCGATTTAAGGTAAGCATAGCGCATTCCTTCAAAGTTTCTCCTGAGCACTATTCTCATCAAAATATCCAACATAATGATGAAGTTTTCTTTAATGCTCTAGTTGCTACTATATGGCTTCCAAGGAGCAGTTATATATTGGCTTGCTTGAATTGTGTGTCTTGATGATGAAATTTGTCTTTATCATTAATGATGCTCATTTAACGAGGCATGTTTCATGCTTGGCCTTGTACATAAACAACACTTTGCCAAGCTCTTTTGCATCATCTTAAGTGCCTCTTCAAGAGTTTTTCAGAGGTTATGTTTGGGGGTTTGATTTTCCAAGTTAGATTAAGATGAGTTATTTTGAGCAATCACAGGGAAGTGTAATCAGTAAAACATTGATGCTGATTAGCCTTGCCTACTTTTGATGCAGGCTGGCATCCGAGAGGCTTTGGTGCTTCCAAACTGTGAAAGTGTATGCATTCCATGGATGCTGGCAGAAAAGAATGATTGGGTTCCTCGGAAAGTTGCTCCTTTTGTAAGGATTAATCAAGAAGGCCCTAGTGATCATGCTGCTACCCATGCTGCTTTTAGCTGCCAATCTGGTGAGGCAAAAACCAAGACAGAAGCTAGTGGAGGAACCGATAGTGATCACCAGGAAAGCAAGCATCAAAAATCTAGGAATGCTCAGGGTAGTTCACAATCAATATCTAATTCAGGAAATGCGTTGATAGGCTCATTGAGCCCAAGCAGGAGAATGTCAAGCAGCAAATCTTTACAAGAACTGGGAACTCCATTATTAGCAAGTGGGGAGCCTCAAGAAGTTTCTGAACGAGAATGTACATCACAGCACCCTTCACCATCGAGATCTCTGTCAAATGTGGAGAAGCAGGGTCCCGCTTCTGAAGAAGATAACTCGAGACCGAAGAAACTAGGGAGACGAGCAAGAATGCTTGATCTAGGGAAGAAGATGGGAGAAAAATTCGAAGAGAGGAGACGCCATATTGAAGAAAAGAGCAGAAACATTGTGGAGAAAATGCGAGGAACTTGATGTTAGTGTAATCAGAAGGGAAATGTTGGTATATACTCTATGTGAAAGGAAGGCTATTGACACACACAATGGTTACATTGAATATACAAGACGATTCCATGGAAACGTGTACACAGAGAATCTCATTTACTGTTCCTGCTTGCAGAACAAAAATTTTGTAAGATGCAATCCTTAAAAGCCACACCCCATTGTTTAGTATAATATACCACATTAATGAGATCAACATCAATACTTGAAATTTACACTGTAGTCTGTAGATAATGGTTGTACAAATTGTTCAACCAGCAATGTTGTAGAGGTACTGGCTCATATATTACAGTGGCAAGTGTATAGAGAGCCAAGATTGGCTTGTCGAATTCTGTGATGAGTTTATTCATTCTTTTGCCCCCTGGAATTTTACATTTATGGTTAGCGGACGATCAAGAAACTTTTGTCTATACATCACAATACAGAAAAATAAACAATAAAAACTTCTATGATCAAGGTGAATGGCCTCTTCTCCTGCAAAAGACACTAGTTCCAGCACCTGAGTGACGATACTCGGCACCTGAGTGACGATACTCGGTTTTCAAGGCGCAAGCACTGCTTTTTTACAAATAAAACAAAAGCTTCTCTTTACTTAAGTTTCCGCTTATGTGATTAGCGTAGAATTATACAGAGTCATGAACATTGAATACCTGCCTGTAGAAAGACTTAAATATGAAAAGATGTTTGTAACAAAAACTAATCCTTCTTGGAGTTCTTCCAATCTTATACCTGGTGTGTACGATGTATACAACAGCCAAAATGCTTTGATTCTCCCACTATTCGACTAACAAAATCAGTACAAAAGCATGCTTTTTGCTTTACTTCATATGCTTCCGGAGCACACATTTCATTGATATTCCTCCTTTTGGTGAAGCAAATCAAAATTGATCAATCAACGAACTTTGATCAGCTCAATATCATATATCAGCCAAGAGTTTGGTGGTATATTCTTCGTGCCATCTCCTTCTTTCCCGTAACTGCATCACCATGCACTGTATATGAACAAATGGACTGACACCCAGAAGAAAGAAATGAAGAGAAACTGCATTTTCTGTATAATGAATTTAGAAGTAATGAATATCATACCCCAATGATGGGGGAACAAGAAGTCTTCTTTTTTGGCCAACTTGCATACCTGAAAATCATACAGCAAAACCGACACATAAATAACATATCCCCCCTATAGTGTAAGCACTAGTAAGCATTATTACAAAGAATGAGAAATAAGGACTGCCAAGGTTGATACCATCAATGCCAGCATTCCATGCATCCGTAACTTCATTCCCTCCTGAAGGAAAGAATGCACACAAGTCAAATGAGGATCAGAAGAGGATTTATGAATATTCTTGTATTTTCCAAACCAAGATCTCGCTCAGCAGACAGTACCTAGGCGAAATTTTATAGGAGTTCCATCAATATTAGAGTCGAAAACCTCTCCACTATTCAATTTTCCAGTGTATCGAATGCTTATCTGAAAGCAGACGGAAGTTAAATTCAACCGAAAAGCACTGGATGGAAATTGTCAAGAAGAATTGAAAAAATCGATGCTAATCAATACTGCAGCATAGAGGCCAGCTTAACTAAAGCCTAAGCTGAGCAATGGAATCATAGGTATCCAACCATAACCATTGAGGTGTGAATATTTTTCAGCTTTATCTACCTCATTCACATGCAAAGGAACTAATGGTTTCTTGGAATGATGCTAATCACAAATATGTTGCCAAAGTGATCACATTCAAGTTAGTGTGAAAGTCTCAGGAAAATTTAACAAGCTATCAATGATATTTTTATCTGAGACAGCAATTTAAATCTTAGGCTACAGTTCCCTGTAAGGAAGACATAAAGCGCTTTATGATTACTTTTTTTCCTGCAGCGGCAATTCTGCCATCTAGTTTCCCTTTTACTAACTCCTGAATAACCAATCCATTTGGTAAGGTTCTTGAGCATGATGGCATCTCATCGGGATTGTTGTTCTTATCTTCTTCAATAGATTTATTCTTCTTATCTGACAATCTAGAAGGCAGTTCTGAATTCTGTGCCTGTCCATTCTCACTAGTTTTCAAAGTCCCTATCTTCTTTTTCTGATTCTTTTTCTTCTCCGAGTAATCCTCACTATCGGATGGAACAATGTTATAGACAAAGTCCCTGCAAAAGTTGCACATGGAAATTCTATATCATGGGGGAATAAAAATAAAAATCCAAAATCTTCCAAGAAATGACTGCCAAATGCAATGCTAGACTTGCATCCAATTTTATGTGATGAATCTTGACTTAATGAATATGAAACTACAAGTTTGACATTTCTTATGTTTTCAAACATCAAAACAACCTTAAAACAATATCCTTTTCTGCACATATTCACACATTATGCCACGGGAACGTCTGGCCCACAAGCCTTCACATGAGATATCAAAGTAGATTATGCATGGAGTTAACAAAACATTGTATGCTCAAATACAGCGGGCATGATTCTGATTCCATTCATAGCACACAGGCAGTAACAACCAAGTTACTAGGATTAAAATCATCTTGCCTGGCTTCATGTCCTATGGAGGCATTGCTTTGGTTGTTATTGGTGGTTTCAAGAGTCTCTGCTGCCTGTTTTTCCTTTTTCCTCTTTCTTTTAACACCATTTTGAGGTACCAGATGAGAGGAGAGCAGTCTGTAATAGAATGACAAGTTAGTTTTTCTACTGTAATGCAACAGAAACAAAAAAGTTGCTACATAGTTGTATCTCTTCAAAGAAATTGACTATTGACTCAAGTGCCAAAAACAAAGCCATATAAAATGTTGTTGCATTTTCAATATACAAGAGGGCTACTAATATTGATAATACTAACTCATCATTTGCTTGCTTCCGATTTCCTCCACTTGTCACTGACGTATCCTGCCCCATGCCTTCACTCTTAGCTCCATTTTGCTCAAACTCATCTTCTTTAGTGACAATATCAACTTCAATACTTTTTTCCTCCTTTGCTATTTTCTTGCTTTTCTTTCTTGGCTTAGCAATATTGTTTGGGACACCTCCAGTGGAAGGAAGTGAGACACGTTCATCTTCCCTATTAATATCATGTAATAAGATAATGATTATTAATTTTCCCACAGATCCAATCCCACCAAAGTTTCACTTACTACTGGAAAGAAGAGGAGAATAATTAGAGAAACAACAACTAACACTCATTTGAAAGTCAGGTTTGCAGAAGCTTTTTTATGATACAAAAAAGTAAATAGACAAATATGGAGTCTCCCCCAGAATATTTGAACATACAAATTTCGGTAACTCATTCAAATAAAGTAAAAGTTCCCACGTATAAGAAATTTCATTGTATATTGGGAAGATCCCACCAATCATTTGCAGGAGAAAAAAATTATTTGCTGTTGAATTAATTTATTTAGATATACTTACCAATCACCTCACAATGTTTGATCAGGCAATCAGTTTCATTATTTACTGGAATGAATAGATTCCATATCTCTTGACAAAGACGACGGTCAGATTTAATTGAAGGTTGTGCTAACCAAATATGCTGTCAATAATGAAGAATAGGGTTGGTGAACAGATTCCAAACTCACTTGTCATTTGCATTCTTCTGGTCTTCTGCATTCATAACAGGTAGATCTTGACCTAATTTGTCTGCCTCCGTTACATCCGGCTGGGCTTTATTCCATTTAAGCGCTGTGCCAAAGAAAAATTCATCTTTCTCTCCAGAATCATGCACTTTTTTGTTGTTGCCTTCCTCTTTCCTTCTCGTTTTGGACTGTGCATCATTCTTAGAAACCTCTCTATTGTCTCTTCTGTCCTCTCTACACATTAACATCAACCAGAAAGAACATGAAGGAAGTTAATAAAATGATGTACGATAGCAAGATAAAATAGCAGGAGAGAAAACCAGAGTACTGACGTTCAAAATTTTTCTACTCCAGTTTTGTATTACCAATTCTCTCTTGAATGCTGGAAAAATTAATACTACCACATGTAGTCAACATAATTCAACAAATTCTATTGCATCCATTTACACAACACTCCAATTTGTCAAAAGACTTAATCAGGAATATAGTGGGAAGCGATAGCATTCTACACAAAATTCGCTTATGCCAATTCTTGGCAATAAGGGGGAAATATTTTCTTGGAAAGGATGCATGTACAACTTCACAATAAAATGTTGCCAATATTTTTACATTAAAAATGTTAATCATGAAACATCCACTCTGCATTCTTACATTTTTGGCTCCATGTCAACAACAGCATCTCTCTTCCTTGCCTGAAAATCAGCATCATTGACTTCATCTTTTATCTTTTTCTTGTGGGCTTCATCTGTTTCTTTCTGAGCCTTTTCTTTTCCTTTTGATTTCTTGCTCTTTGAAGAGGATTTACTCTTGTAGATTGTTGAAATAGGATTCATGTCCTCATTTTCACTGTCTGCTACTGTATCACCAGTACTATTCTTGGGAAACACTTGTCTTTGAGGATTATAGTCATCATCAGATTCACTAACTTGGTACTTTTTTTTTAATCGTCTACTGTTGCTCTTGACACTTTTAGGACTTCCTCTATCCAATTTCTCATCGTTTACTGCAATTACATTAACCACTCTACATCTCAGAGGATTATGTGAGTAAAACTTACAGTTAATTGTAGTAGGTAAAGCATTCATCCACTCAGAAAAATAATTCAAACTATTTCAAGTGACAGAAGCACATTGATACCAGAAGTGATCCAACAACAAACAAAACCAATTTATATGCTGAATTTTAATATATAAAGTACAGAAAAGAACACCAAAATATATGAGGGAGTTGTATTCTTTAAAACCAACAATCACTATAATGCAGGAAGGAAAAATCAAGCCCAGAATTTAAGAATTCATTGCCAAAAGCCCAGAAAAGCAGTCAAAATTAGTTTCCTTAACTTTTTAGCATAATAGTTTGGAAAATCACCTTCATCATCATCAATAAAGCTATCCTCATACTTGTCATCGCTACCATCCACAGAATATTCTGGCTCTGTATCTGCAATATCTTCTCCGTATGATTCTCTAACCATTACAGTAAAGGAGAAAGAAAGAATCGAGACAGTTTATCTCTGATCAAAATAACAAAAGAATTAGGAATTCAAAGTTTTCAACTTCACACTTCAAATTTGAGATAACAAAAGGATCAAATCAGGAAAAAGAAAAGATTGCAGGTCAATAAGGAGGAGAATCGCTTTGTTTCAATCCTATATCTCCACCGTTTCCTGTCTCATTTATGTCTTCTCCATATTTAAAGAAATGCAAGATAAGTAACTTAGATTGCTTGAGACATCTCATTTCTGCAAATAACGGCACAGAATCTTGGACCAACAAAGGATACGACTCGTCGTCACGATTTTGATGCCATCCACCACGTAAATAGTAACCAGTGAGATGGACACTTCGAGGACCAAGAACAGAGAGAACAACATTTTCAGCCTCCTCAAACTCCAAGTTCAATTGGCAAGATTCATCCTTTTCTGTAAACAAAGAGCAAAGAAAAACGGGACTCTTATCTCCAACGTTGCATTGAACCATAGTCTTGCCAACCGCAGTACCAATTCCCAAGGTTGCCTAAGACAAGCACGAACCAAAATGCAAATCAACCAAACTAAACAACATCCTACTCCCAAAAACCTAAAACAAACTGAATGAAGCATTAAGAAGGAAAGAGAGTAATCACTAATCACGGAGGCATTAAATTTTCACAAACCAAAAAGGAGAGTAAGTATAAACATGCTATCAAAAATCTTTTGAAGAAAGAAAAAGGTGAGTTACCTGAGATATGTGGAGTCTTCCCCCGCCATCATGACGTGAAAGAGTGAAAGGTTTTCCCGGTTTCACTTCAATTCCTGCGAAAAGTTTGTTACTTGAGACATTCCCACAAGTCTTTTGTTCTTTCTTTTTTGCTTTTGCAGTGAAAATTTTTGAGAGACAAAAGAAAAAACAAGTATACACATGCAAAGATGATAGTGATGGACATGAAAGAAAAGACTAACCCCAAAACGCCATTGTTGTAAAGGAAAAGAAGCAACTTTCTTGTTCTTCTCCTTAGCAAAAAGCTGAGGACTTTTGGGGGACAAAGATAAACCCTAGAGATGTTTTAGCTTGGATGCCTCTCTAAACCCTTTAGCCTTGTTTATATACCCACATAGTGAAAATGGCGCGAGATGTCTTTCGTCGCAGAGGAAGGCAAAGGCTCTTCTTTTAAGCACAAAAATAGGGGGAAAAAAAAAGATCTCTTTTTTACTAACTGTAATTGCATGTTAATAAAGAAAAGATTTTATTAACATTTTCAACTAAATTTAATTCAAATTTAATATATTAAAAAAGATAAATTCCACGTACTCACTAATCAAGGCTCCCAAGAGTTAAACGAGAGTTATGGTCTAAGTAACCTTCTCTTTATATTTTTATAAAAAGATTATTTCCATTAATTGAACATGTGATTTTATAATAACAAAAATAAGATTTATTCTTTCTAACCTTAAAATGGAAAAATAATTATTCAATTTTGAATAATAATAATTATTAATTATATATTAATAAATAATAATATTTTAATAAACTATTTTGTTTTATTATATTTTTCTTGTTTTGAACTAAATATCTAATTTATAATAAGTTAATATTAGTTAAATTTTATCCTATTAATTCAATTTTTGGTCTTTTTTTTAAATATTGGTAATAACTAAAATACAACCAATTTGAAATAAAAGATAATTTTCATACCTAAATTAATAACTAATATCAAACATAAACCATAATCAGTTCATCAAAATTTTCTATTTGTAGCCTCAATGTAATAACCGAATGCTCTTGCTTATTCACCACCGCATATGAACTTACCTACCAAACTACAAACATCACTGTTCCATAACAACTCAGTTAGGCCTTCTCTTTATAAATGGAGCTTTCCATAATCAGCTATCATCCCTTCCTTCCTCTAAACATTTCACATATTAGCAAGATGGCCCTCCTCTGGCAAGTTGTTTATGTTGTCTCAGCCCTCTTCTTCAGCTTCAATGTTAATACAATAACTTGTGTTGCTCATAAAATGAACGTCATTGATCAATGTTGGCGAGGTGACGTCCATTGGAGGAGAAACAGACTGCAACTTGCCAAGTGTTCAGTTGGGTTTGCAGGGAAGATGACGAACAACATTGGAGAAGGTGTGGTGCTTTACAAAGTCACAGATCCCAGCGACAGCCCATTGAACCCCAGACCGGGGACTTTGAGATATGGAGCCACTATGATCAAAGAGAAAGTGTGGATCACTTTCAAAAGGAACATGAACATCGTACTTCAAAAACCCCTCCTTGTGAGTAGTTTCACCGCGATCGATGGTCGTGGTGTTGATGTTCACATTACAGGCACTGGTTGCATCTTAATTCACAAGGTAAGTGTACATATATATGTATATATATATTTATAAAGCTTTACCTTGGAACTTCCTTACACGGTTACATGAACGTATGCAGGCAACTGATATAATCATCCATGGCCTGAGGATTCACCATTGCAAAGCACAAGGGCCTACATCGGTGATGGGAACAGGGGGAAGTATAATACCACTGGGTCAAATGGACGGTGATGCTATTAGGTTGGTGACTGCAACCAAGGTGTGGATAGACCACAACACACTTTATTCATGCCAAGATGGTCTTTTGGATGTCACCCGTGGCTCCACCGATGTTACTGTATCAAACAATTGGTTTAAGAATCAGAACAAAGTTATGCTTCTTGGGCACGACGATGGATACCTGAGGGACAAGGACATGAAGGTTACAGTTGTGTTCAATCATTTTGGTCCTCAATGCAACCAAAGAATGCCCAGGTGATGTGATTATCACCCCCTACCCTTACCAGTCACCATTTCTGTTGTATAAGAAAACAGTAAAACCTTATTATTCTCTTCACTAGTCTTCAATAGTGGAATATAGTTTTCATTGATGCTAATGAAAACTGTAAACAACCTACAGGGTCCGTCATGGTTATGCTCATGTCGCCAACAACCTATACCAAGGGTGGCAACAGTACGCAATTGGAGGAAGCATGAATCCCAGTATTAAGAGTGCAGCCAATTACTTCATTGCACCAAAAGCAGGAAAGAAAGAGGTAAGTTTTGCAAGATCACCACATTTGGTTACGGTATTACATGTTGAAGTTTTGTCCAGAATGTAACAACTGAGAAAAATACTCAACAGGTAACATGGAGAAAAGGTGTCAATGGGAATGACAGGCCCTGGAACTTCTACTCCGTGGGGGATTTCTTTGAAAATGGAGCTTCTTTTATCCAAACTGGTATTGGAAATGCTAAACCCAACTATAATAATCAGCAAAGGTTCAAGGTTGCAGATGCCAAAGACGTGAGGTCACTGACAAGCTCCGCAGGTGCTTTAAAATGCTCTAGAGCGTTGACTTGTTGAATCAAAAGACCAGGCAAAGAGCTGCTGATCCCAACCAGAGTTTTCGCATTATGTCCTAGCATCTACAAAATTATTCAAAATTCTCTATTAATGCTGTATCAAACTCACTAGCTCAGCTGTATGGGCAAAAGGAAACTGTCTTAGACTAAGAAATAACACACGGCATTCATCCATTAAGGAAAAAGATTGTACTATGATATTGTTTCAGTGCGTAATTATACAAATTATAACATCTAATCTTCATCATCATCATCAGAACTAGCATATGCTAAACCTAGTAACGTTTTAACTGGATTTCCATGTTCGATTTTGTCTTCAGCCGATTTATCCTTCTTGGTTTCCTCGTCACCTTGATCTGAAGTTGATAAAACAGGTTCCTTCTTCTCATGATCAGTCTGCAACCTAGAATATGCTGGGGAATGATCACTTGAAGTCGGGGATGAGTGATTCCCGTCACTTGGGTTTAATACTCTAGGCCTTTTAGGTTTAACTTCCACCACCTTCTTCAGCAGATCTTGCTGTCTGTAATCCCGGTAATTTCAGGCATAAGTTTAGAGCAGGCCAATGCATAAGCAATAATTAGAATCTAGAATATTAACAAGCCATAAGAGCTAATACTTTAGGAATACCTAATCCCACTCTTTGGCTTTGGCTCAACACGAAGTGACAATGGAACTGAAGGAGGTGAAGAATCTGCCAAACTTGCAGCTTTGTGTCTTTAGGTTAAGGGCAAATGAGATAATGAGATAGCAAAGAGCTGTTAAAGAACATTATTGCAATTATTTAAGGAGTGATTACAGGGGACAAACTTAAATATAGAACCCAATATGGTGGCCGCCTAGATGGCATAGAAGGTCCTCAATCAATAATTTGAATATTGCAGAATTTACCCTTAATTCAAAGAGCAAAAAGGTGAGCAAAATTTTGCCATTCTATTTTGCATTCCTAACTTCTGTAGACAAATTGAAAAAAAAAAACACTATAGCAAATTGTTAGAAAGTTGAGGAGTGGAATAAGTCTCTCTCATCTCCATGTCAGAACTACCAGATCCACAAACAACAAATTAAAATCTTTGATGATGCAAATGCAATGACGTGCAAGACCAATATCTTCACAACAAATTCACAGACATACTAAAGACGGCAGAGATGAAGTTGAAATGATATTTTACCAACTTAATATACTTGAAATCAAAGTGATGTTGCTTCTGAAAAGCTATCAATAGATTCATAAAAAGGATATTTTAAATGCAGCAAAAGCCCGTTTTTCTGTGCGCCGAAGGATGCGCTCTGCATCCTCTTCAGCTTCCATCTGCTCCTTTAGATAAAGCAAGTCATCACTGTCCAAAGCTGCAAACACAAAGCTCGAGATACGGATATAGGTACAAGAGAATAATTTGCACAGTATTCACAAATATAAACAAACACACACACAGCGCAAGTCAAGGAGGTACCGCCTCGGCCATGAAGGTAACCTCCACGTTCTCCAGCAACCTCTTGCATCTGAATGCATCAACCACCCAGTGGGAGGCAACAAGATCCCTGCCGGGCCATGTTATCAGAAAACTATACTCAAGATTTCACATAATATAGGAAAGAAGAATAGAGAAGGGGGCACAATTCCAATAAAGAAAGCTTATTCACAATGAAATGCAGTGTCAAACTATAATGCATAAAAAGAAATCATGAATTGGCAAAGATGTTGATGAACAAACAAAAGCAAGTTGGTTTAAATCCAAATGTCACTGACCAATACGTCAATTATGTAATACTAGCCCATTACAAAATTTAAAAAAAACTATGTAATACTAGCCAATTCTTGTAACACCGGAGACCAAAAGGCAAACTCCATACTGTCAAATATCTACAATAGAAGCATAATAACCAACGTGATCTATTCAGCCAAAAGAACAGCAAAGGTAGAGTATGATGTAGAAAAGCAGAGTAAAGACAATCAGCAAAAGAATTTCAAATACCATAGGCAATATGATTATACTAAACTGTTTAGTTGGCTGTGTGAATTTTGGATCACAGCCACGCATTTTCCACTTGAAATGCATCGAGTAAAAAAAAAAAAGATTCTTTTGCTGTTAAGTTGCCATAGAAATGGTTCCCCTTGTGATTTGTACTTCAAAGAATGGCTCAGCCACGTGACTAATACTTATAGAGTCCAGCAAGTGATTAGATGCCTAAGTTAGACACTATGACGAAGAGAATCATTGAAGAAGAACGCCCATTTGCGGGGACTCTGGTGTTTCTAACATATTACTAATGATTTATGAAGCAGCCATTAATGTACCTTCGTGTTTGAGTTATAACGCCGTCGAATTTGAACAATCATATAACAAAGTAATGTATTGAAAAAAAAATGGCTACACAGAAAGGACTTTTTCATGAAAGAAAGTTAAATAAAAGATACAAGGAAGGAGCAAATAGAACGGCTAACCTTAGCAACCATACGCTGAAAGGTGACATCTTCGTCATCAATTCTATCTTTCCCTTTACCCCATTTCTTATCTGCAACCAAACGAGAAGCAGTAAGATTGCTTTTTTTTTTCCCCTAAAAACATAAAAGGGAACGAAATTCCCTACTGAAAGTGAAGAAGAATAACACCTTTAGGATCAGAGAGATTAGTATATTCACGAACTTCTCTTCCTGCCATTTGCTCTTCCTAATTAAATATCAAAACTTTTACTCTTAAATGCACAATTTTCTGTCGAGCTAGCTAGGGCTTTCTTCCTATCTTTCTTTCTAAACCCTCCAATACTCTGCCCTACTTCGCTCCAACTTGCCTCTAGTGATTTAGAAAGAAGAAACACAAGATCCAACTCAAAAAAGATTCCAGCTTTCTCTAATTTACTGACAAATTCTATGCTTTTCACTCTCAACAACGTGAAGGTGTTGCAGTTAGGCAATTCTTACGGAAGGTGGTGTGAATTCTGTACTTACGATTCAATATCTTCTAAAGCTCGGCCCAAGTTCTGAGGCTTTCAACTTTTTGCAAAAGCCCACAGGTCCAAATACACTATAAGATAGATGTTTCCACTTGAAGATTAATATACCTATAAACCTTTATCTTATTGCTCGCTTCCAAAAAAAAAAAAAAACTGAAAGATAGATTTAGTTGTTTATTTGGTTAAGCTTTTGGAGAATGAATAAATATTTTTTTACCGCAAAAGTTATTTTTAAGAAAAATAAGTGTTTGGCCATAAAATTTAAAAGTATTTTTTAAATAGAAATAACTTTTTTTTAAGCTAAAATACATCTTTTTAAGAATATCAATTTTGAAACTTTTCAAAAACGTTCTTTTTAGAAAAACTCTACTGATAAAAGATCTACTGATATAAGTCCATCCAAGCAGGTAATTAATATGAAATCATCAACACTCACTTTGTTAAAATTCTACCGAGGCATAAGATTTGGGTTAATATAAACTTAACACGAACTTGAGTCTATCTCAAACTTATTTAACATGTCTAATATTTTCTCATATCTATCACAAGTATCTTATTCTTGTTATCATGAATACCTAGTTAAAGTCCCTCTAAATTTAAACAAGTTTGATAGTACGTAATTTTACTTTTACCTAGTAAAAGATTGTTCCGACCTAACACAATTATCTGACTTTCATTTAGCAAGTTCCAAAAATAGGACATGTATTTTGCAAAGATTTATATCTCATACATTACACAAGTTAGATGACTTATAATTTGGAGAAATACAATATGAGAAGGAAAGATTGAAGATGGTTAGTACTTTCTTTTTTCTTTTAACTTCAATTTTGTGAATTGCGAGTAATGTTTATAGTTCCTGAGTCTTCTTCTTTCGGCTTATCACAGATAGGTCGTCTGGTGATCAATCTGATACGCTGTGATTGGTTATTGTCTTCAATATGCAGAGATAGAACGAGGCAAAATTTTAGAAACGGGACAGAACAAAAATTGGAAACAATGAGGTGTTTTGTTGTAATGGACAGAACAAAAAAAAATATGTCTCCGTCTTGAGGACAGAAATGTGTTTAGTTGCAGAGGACAGAACATAAAAACAGTGTCAATGACGAAAATGCCCCTGCAGTATAATATGATTGGAAATATGTAATTCATTGATTATTTTATAATTGTATCAATATTTATTTTAAGTGTATTTATAATTTTTTAATTACGATGAAATAAAATGAGAAACCTAAATATTAATTGAAATGCGAATACTAAAAATTAAATGAAATGAGTTATTGAATAAAAAAAATCCTACAAGTTAGATATTCTAGTACATGATAATTTAATAAAATATCTTAGCATTCATGGAATTAATTACATAATAGGTTTGAAAAAATCCTACAAGTTAGAAACTCTAATACATAATAATTTAAGATATCATCTAAGCATTCATTGAATTAATTACATAATAAGTTAAAAAATCCTACAAGTTAGATATTATAGTACGTAATAATTTAATAAAACATCTAAGTATTCATGAAATTAATTACATAATAGGTTTTTAAAAATCCTACAAGTTAGAAATTCTAATACATAATAATTTAATATATCATCTAAGCATTCATTGAATTAATTGCATAATAGGTTAAAAATGTTGAACCTCGAATTTTTCTTATAATTTATTTTATTAAACTAGAAAGCATGTATATAAGTTAGAATTTATGAATTAGAATTTTTTTTCGGAGTTAATAGGGTTTATTATTATTTTCGTATGTTGGCATGAATGGAAGTCAGGAGCAAGGAGAAGAGCAAGCTTAACTTTTGAAAGTATCAAATAGATAAGTAGGTAATATATTTATGATTTTAATGATGACGAGCTAAAATAATTGTGTGTATGTATGTTAAATATGTTTGTTTTTCCTCATTGTGGACGTGAGAAAATATTATGTGAATGTATATCATGTTGCTTTGTAAAGATTCTGTTGCTTTTGTGTTAATGAAAAACAGAAAATTTAGAAACATGAAAGCATGAATATGTTATGAAATGTATGCATCTAAAATTTGTTTATGTAGGCAAGAGAGAAACCCATTTTGTTATTCACGTACACGATGACCTATAGCCTTTTTCCGATTGCTCGCTTGAGGCCACGAGATTATGAGAAATCAGACTCATTTTGTTTCACAGTATAAACTTCGGTTTCCTTGTTTCGTTCCATGAAACTCTCGAGCCATTATGTTTATGCATTGCATTTTGAACTGTTGAGTATAAGGCAGATTGAGTTTCATCGTTTGATTATAAATTGATTTTTTTTGTAACCTAATTTGTGAGTTGAAGTATTCCGTGTTTATATAAAACTGTCAAATTTAGAACGTGATTGCTATGATATGTTTAAATTCAAAATAATGTTACATATATATGGTTAGAATTGTGTATGGTTCGTTATCGCTGGCTATAAACATATTAGCTATTGAACTTCCCAGCTCACCCCACAAATTTTCCACTCCTCAGGTGAAGAATCAGCAGATCATTACTGAGCGTTGCAAAGTTTTGGCAATCTTTAAGAATTCCAGACTTTGTAACTAAGTTAGTAAGGATCATTTTTTATGACCTTAGAAGCATATCAGCAAAAACATTTCTAATTGTGTTTTGTAATTATGATACTGGTGTAGCTTTTGATACAAAGTATGAAAGTGTGTATTAACTTTGTTTATTGAAAGTTGACAGTGAAAGTGCAGAGATTTCTTTGATATACGTATGTATATATGTGTGCAGACTTTTCTCTTCTGTGGGTAGTCATTGTAGTTGAAAATGAGTTAATGTATTGTATGATGATGTTTGGATGTGTTTCCTTTAAGTAAATTGTTTAACAAAGGAGTTTTGTATGTATGAAATTTGAAAATTGGTTTCGGGTCCTTTGGAATTTGCAATAGAGATGTATGTAGATAGATGAATGAAAACAGAGTAAGGATAAAAGATGAACCGAAACTTCTAGGAATATACTACATTGATATAGGCAGAATTAGGCTAAGTAGTCTTCATAAAAGTTGTAGATTATTCATTTAGCTTTATAATGGTATAAAGATCAAAATTTTTGGGCTTCAAACGCAAAAATTATGGCTTTTATAAGATAGCATTTTTAGTACTAGTTTGACAGAAATGGTATTCTTACTTGAACAATTAAACTATATTGATACAGTTTGAATTAGATAAAATTGTCTTCATAAAAGTTGTAGATTATTTTCTTAACTTTCTAACGACATAAAATTTGAAAATTTTGGACTTCTAATTGAAAGTTATGAAGATTTGAAGTTAGGTTGCGTGACTGGAAAGTTGTGCATGATCGCGACAAATTCAAAACTTTTGGGAAAGCCGCGATGGTACACAAGCATGATCACGACAATCCAATTTTTTTAAGAAAGTCACGATGGTGCTTAAGCACGATTACAACTCCCCACCATTTTGGACACTGGTCACCGATTTATTTGAATTTTTAAAATTTCTTCTCACGCTTGTGACGAGTTCTCACGGGTATGAGAATTTTCTCTCACGGCCGTGACCATTTTTTGGCACTCTCACGAGCGTGAGAGTAAAGACTCACGCCTGTGATTCACCTCTCAAGAGTGTGAGAGGTGCATGAGAAAGAAGAGTCACACTCGTGACTCTTCTCTTAAGTTAAGAAGAGTCACACCCATGACTCTTCTTTCTTCTCTTTTCTAACTTTTTTATTATTTAATTATTAAATTCAATTGTTAATTCTTTTCATAATGTCTTCAATTAATTTTAGGTTATTTGATTAAATTGGTTGTGTATTGTTTTGCTCCTGCCAAAAAAATTAACTCTTTTATTTTGATTTTCACTTTATTTATGATTATTTTATTTTAAAATACCCCAAAATAATTATTTAGTAAAGTGTTCATTTAGTTATTTGATTATTAATTAATTGTTTATATTAATTCGTGATTTCTTATAATTTAGTTTCACGTCTAAAATTATTGTATGACATTTTAGTGATTATTAATTTATTTATATAAGAAAAATCCCACCGTAAATTTTCTTTGTCTAAATTTTAATTAAATTAAATGTTATACTTTATTTTATTGATATGTTCTTAAATCTATTTATTATTATTTCTAATAAATCCCAATCCGCCATAAAATCAATATCGAGCCCAGGGCCAACAAAAAAATCCTACAAGTTATATATTCTAGTAAATAATAATTTAATAAAATATCTTAGCATTCATGAAATTAATTACATAATAGGTTTTCAAAAATCTTACAAGTTAGAAATTCTAATACATAATAATTTAATATATCATCTAAGCATTCATTGAATTAATTATATAATATGTTAAAAAAATCTTACAAGTTAGATATTCTAGTACATAATAATTTAATAAACATCTAAGCATTCATGAAATTAATTACATGATAGGTTTTCAAAAATCCTACAAAATAGAAATTCTAATACATAATAATTAAATAAAGTATCTAAGCATTCATGGAATTAATTATATAATAGGTTGAAGATACATACAATCCTTATATTTTATTAAGAATGTCCTTAACAGTAATATCCAAAATGACTCCAATGGCAATGAGTAAAAATCCTAGATTCTATGCCATTTTTTTTTCAAAGTTGCAATTTCATTTAGTTGTTCATTTGATGGAAGTGAAAATTGATTTGGTATTGATGAGGGCTCATTGGCAGTAGGAACAATTTCTTCATTTTGACGAGTTCGCTTATTGACATTCATGACATAGGCACTTTCTGCTTCAACTAAAGTCCGATACCCCTTGAATCTAGCATTAAGAAAACCTTCAGTTGCCAATTTAACATCATCCCAATTTATAAAAATACTTACTTGATGTCCAAAAAATACCACATAGAAGTTGTATTTGTCAATAGTTCAGTACTTGAAAATGAATCATAAACTCATCATTCATACATGTACATAAATTACAAACATTAAATAGTTAATAAACCAACCAATCATCATTGATTCACAAGTGTACAAACAAAATCAACAATTCATCATATAATCGTTCAACATCACATAAGCTGTTTGAAGACAATGCACAACGTAGCTTTCCTATTAAGCTACTATGAAGCCATAAAAGATTAAGAAATAAAGTCAGATTTCATCATCTAAGAGGCGCCTCACATAAGCCTGTTTTTGGTCTGCAGTTAAACCCCAGAAAAGATTCCCGGCATGTGCATTCTTTGCGAAGATCCTTGCAATCCTAACAACTTCTGCAGTAGAAAAACCCAAATTCTTAAGCTCTTCACCTAGCTTGGGAATTTGCGCTCCTGCAATGGCATTAGCAATGATCTTTGCATTTTCTCTACTATTGTCAACGGCCTCAGCAAATGACGCAGCAAGGCTTTCGAACACTTCAATATCCCTCATCTTCCTCTTCCCTCTGGATCGTGGGCTCCCTTCTGTATTACTGAAAGAGGCGACAGAACCAGTGGGAGGGGTTGAAGCAGATGGAGTAGGAGTGGCCGATGGGCCTACTGGAACTAATGGGGCAGCAGGAGGTGTTGGAGCATCACCTTCACTTTCATTGGTCTCAAGCTGAGCAACAAAATCTGCAGCATCTTGAGCTCCTGCACCAGTGACTCCAGGAGTGTAGTACTTGTTAGGGTGTTTCTGGAATAAAAATTAGAAAACTTCAGCATGATAAACATATTATTATTAGGATGCTTCTAAAAAAAACCAACTAATACTCAAGAACATTTAACCTCATCCACAATGAAATGCAGTGTCAAACTATAATGCATAAAAAGAAATCATGAATTGGCAAAGATGTTGATGAACAAACAAAAGCAAGTTGGTTTAAATCCAAATGTCACCGACCAATACGTCAATTATGTCATACTAGCCAATTACAAAACTTAAAAAATAAACCATGTACCAATTCTTGTAACACCGGAGACCAAAATCTGTTCAGCCAAAAGAACAGCAAAGGTAGAGTATGATGTAGAAAAGCAGATTAAAGACAATCAGCAAAAGAATTTCAAATATCATAGGCAATATGATTATACTAAACAGTTCAGTTGGATGTGTGACTT
Source organism: Erythroxylum suave (assembly GCA_027563595.1). Taxonomy (NCBI): domain Eukaryota; kingdom Viridiplantae; phylum Streptophyta; class Magnoliopsida; order Malpighiales; family Erythroxylaceae; genus Erythroxylum; species Erythroxylum suave. Next base: position 3,340,078 of record JAOSBN010000178.1, on the reverse strand, counting down.
TTGGATCACAGCCACGCATTTTCCACTTGAAATGCATCGAGTGAAAAAAAAAGAAAAGATTCTTTTGCTGTTAAGTTGCCATAGAAATGGTGCCCCTTGTGATTTGTACTTCAAAGAATGGCTCAGCCACACGACTAATACTTATAGAGTCCAGCAAGTGATTAGATGCCTAAGTCAGACACTATGACGAAGAGAATCATTGAAGAAGAACGCCCATTTGCGGGGACTCTTGTGTTTCTAACATGTTACTAATGATTTATGAAGCAGCCATTAATGTACCTTCGTGTTTGAGTTATAACGCGGTCGAGTTTGAATAATCATATAACAAAGTAATGCACTGAAAAAAAAAGGCTACACAGAAAGGACTTTTTCATAAAAGAAAGTTAAACAAAAGATACAAGGAAGGAGCAAATAGAACGGCTAACCTTAGCAACCATGCTCTGAAAGGTGACATCTTCGTCATCAGTTCTATCTTTCCCTTTAACCCATTTCTTATCTGCAACCAAACGAGAAGCTGTAAGATTGTCTTGTTTTTTTCCCCTAAAAAAAATAAAAGGAAACGAAATTCCCTACTGAAAGTGAAGAAGAATACACCTTTAGAATCAGAGAGACTAGTATATTCACGAACTTCTTCTCTTCCTGCCATTTGCTCTTCCTAATTAAATATCAAAACTTGTACTCTTAAACGCACAAATTTCTGTCGAGCTAGCAAGGGCTTTCTTCCTATCTTTCTTTCTAAACTCTCCAATACTCTGCCCTACTTGGCTCCAACTTGCCTCTAGTGATTTAGAAAGAAGAAACACAAGATCCAACTCAAAAAAGATTCCAGCTTTCTCTAATTTACTGACAAATTCTATGCTTTTCACTCTTAACAACGTGAAGGTGTTGCAGTTAGGCAATTCTTACGGAATCCTTAGGGATTAGAATTCGGAAGGTGGTGTGAACTCTGTATTTGCGATTCAATATCTTCTAAAGCTGGGGCCAAGTTCTGAGGCTTTCAATTTTTTTGAAAAGCCCACAAGCCCAAATACACTATAAGATAGATGTTTCCACTTGAAGATTAATAACCTATAAACCTTTATCTTATTGTTCACTTTCAAAAAAATTAAAAATACTGAGAGATAAATTTAACTAGCTATTTGGTTGAGCTTTTATTTTTTTACTATAAAAATTAATTTTTTTAAAAATAAATTTTTGGTCGTAAAATCTAAAAATAATTTTTTAACATAAATGATTTTTTAAAAAATTAAAATACAGCTTTTTAAGAAGATTAAATTTGAAGCTTTTCAAAAAAAGTTTTTCTTAGAAAAACTTTAATGATAAAAGTTCATCACTTAATATGTAATCATCAATACTCACTCGGTTAAAATTTCACTGAGGCATAAGATTTGGGTTAATATAAACTTAACACGAACTTGAGTCCATCTCAAACTTATTTAACATGTCCAGTATTTTCTCATATCTAATGCAAGTATCTTATTCTCATTATCATGAATACCCAATTAAAGTCCCACTAAAGCATAGACCTTAAAAAAGCCTGATAGTACGTAATTTTACTCTTACCTAATAAAAGATTGTTCCCGACCTAACACAATTTTCTATCTTTCATTTAGCAAGTTACAAAAGAGAAAGGAAATAAGATATGTATTTCGTAAAGACTGAAATAGGATATGTATTTCGCAAAGACGTATATCTCATACATTACACAAGTTAGATGATTTATAATTCGGAGAAATACAATAAGATAAGGAAAGACTGAAGATGGTTAGTGCTTTCTTTTTTCTTTTAACTTCAATTTTGTGAGCTGCGAGTAATGTTTACAGTTCCTGAGTCTTCTTCTTTCGGCTTATCACAGGTAGGTCGTCTGGTGATCAATTTGATAGGGAAGCCATGGACTAAACGAGCTGAGGGGAAGAAGGACACCTTGTCTTCTTTAATCTGGACCCACCTAATCAATCAAATTCCAAGATCAATTCAATGTATGTTATACTAATAATTTCAAGATCAAGATCTATCTAATAAAGTTACTATCGTACCTGTATGTAGTAAGGAAGTAATGGAGAAACAGAGCAATTTGAAGGCGAGCCAACTCTGCTCCAGGACAGAACCTCGCACCTCCTCCGAATGGAGAATAGAATGAACTACTCCTCCAGTTTCTCTTTTCCTTCTCACACAAAAAAATATAAAATCATATGAGATGTAATTATAAGATTCAAAAAATGGGATTTGTTTGAAAGAGATGGCAATAGGGTCTGGCTTGCACGAGCTTGAGGTCAACGAAGCAGGCTTAGGTTAACCGAGTCTCAGATCGGATTCAAGTTCAAGTTCGTTTTGACATTTTAATTTTTTTTATAACTCGAACGCTTGAATCCAATCTGAGACTTAGGCAACCTAAGCCTACTCTATTGACTTCAAACTTGAGTCCAAGCTTGAGCCGGAGCTTAATGCCTTCAAGGTGCGACCCGACATATTGTCATTTCTATGTAAAGACTTAATATATATTTTTAAATTCAACAAAAACAATTTTTTTAATCGTTACAAATATTGAATTTCATATATATATATATATATATATATATATATATAATTTAGGTTAGTTGGTGTTTAAAGTATTTGAATTAGGTCTAAACAGTAATTTAAATCACTTTATCACTTAAAATTTTTTTAATTAATTTATATACACGTCTAGTTATATTTTATTTTTGCTTTAAAAATTTAAGTAAAAAATTTGTATAATTTTGAAAGATTAAAAAAATTTATAATCTTTTAAATTACTGTCTTTTATCTCATAATACTTCTCTGAGTAAATATTTTAAAGGAAATTCTCATAAAAAGAATTTTCTAAAAAATATAATTTTTGATGATTTTAGTGCCATAAAAAGAATTTTTCTTAAAAAAATATATATATTTTTTGATAAATTTAAAAATTATACATTTTAAAAAAAATAGGTTACATTACTGTCTTATACACCAAGATAAATGTAAGGCCGGTACCTGGTTTTCTGGATCCAACCATCTCCATGGATCGAAGGTGCGAGCCGCCTTGTACAAGCTTTGGTCCAGATGAACCGCCGACAAAAATGGAACCACAAAGCATCCTTTTGGAATTACAAAGTCTGCCACGTTTAAGACAACCACCAACCTTGTATTTAATGTCACCTAAAATCAATGTACATACAAATCTATGTCTATGTACATTTTGCGTATTCATACCTTCATACACTACATCTTCCTTCGCTTCCCTCATTAACCAGATTGCAATGCCCCCAAGTCGAAGTGTTTCGTCAATAACCTACAAGTGAAACAAAAAGAGAGAGTTCTGATTATGTTAAGACGACTCGAGTGTGTAGATACTGCATCTTAATTATGATTCTGCAGATAAACTAACAGACTCACACACTGAGTGAACGACATTGTCTTGTAATCTTGCCAAGAAAGCATTTGGCCTTCTGTTGAATTACTCCTCAGATTATCATGTTCATCCTGTTTGATCATGATCATGATCATGTTCATACTTAATTTTAAATAGGAATCGTTAATGCGTTGATATGGATCAAAGTTTTTGAGTGTGTACCAGGAGTTGTTGCAGTGCTTTAGGACATTGTGTGAGGAAGTAAATAGCAAAAAGCATTGTCTTAGCAGTTGTTTCGTTTCCAGCAAAAATAAGGTTGATGATGAAGTCTGCAACTGCATCATCAGGAAGATTTTCTTCTTCTAAAAGCCTTCCGAGGAGGCCATTACCAACTTCAGATGCTCCTTGTCTGTGATTCTCTATCGTCTTATTTATTTTGCTTATGATCTTCTCTCTTGCCTGTCAAAGTTATATCAGAAAATACCATTATACTAAATCAAATCGACTCCAGCAATTTAACATGGAGCAGAAGTGAAGATATAGATAGGAACCTTCATGGCTGTGCGGTACGCAAAGCCTGGCAAGTTGATTGGAACAGACAGACAACCATCAACGAAATCCGAGAATAACAAGGCCATCTCATTAACTTCTGACTCATTTGATACACCCAGAAGTTGATTGACCATGAGATTGATGGCTACCTGAAGAGGAAGAAAAAAAATGTATCTTGTTAGATGGGGTAGGATGATAATTGTAATGCTTATACACCTGCGCAAACTTGCCTTTCTGCAAACATCTTGGAGAAAAATGACTTGATTTTTCTCAAAGTTGGTCAGTGTCTGAAGCATCACCGATTGAATATCCTCCAGGTAATGGAACTTGAGCTTGTCTAATCGCATCATGTTAGAGGCAATTGCATGGAGCTTTCTTTGTTGATCTCCATGGACTGTAATCACCCCATTTTTTCCAACCAAATCTCTAAAAGATTTCGGATAACTTGATTGAAAGAGTTTGCCTTCATTTTGCATAATGAATCGATTAAACGTGGGGTCAACTGATACCACAGCCCATTTTCCAAACAAACTGCAGGAGAATATCTTCCCAAACCTGTTAATCAGGATACCAATCATATAAGACAAGTAACAGTGTATATGCAGATAGATTATACAAGCTTTTGCCTCTGATGAAAAAGTTGAAGAGGGCTAATGCGAAGGAGTTGTTACATCTGAGCCTGTTGTTCAACAAATTGTGGGGGATGAGAACCTGCAACAGCATTGTACCAGCTGAAGCTGTCACCAATCAGAGGCAATCCTCTTCTTCCAGGCGGCAGTTTACGCTTTCTAACTCTCTCCTTACTTGTCCTTCTGCTCCACACATATGGTGCCAAAAAGATAACGAACAACAACATCACTAAAGTTGCCCATTTCACTGTATCTTCCTCTCCGTTCTTCCTGTACATGTCTGCCTTTCCCTGTATGTTGTGGGTGTATGCGTTTGAGAGACAGACAGAGACCACGAGATGGAGTCAGAGTCACGTAGCCTGCCAACCAACAAGAATAATCCTTCTGAACTTTTGTATAACTAATGATCTTTTATAGTTTTTAACTTCTAAACAACCAAAAAAGAGAGTACCCTTCATTTGTTACGTTACATCAAGTGGATTAGACTATTAGCAGACAACTAAACTCATTGACCTTTCACCAAATTTCTCTTTTTACCAGATACGTTAATCTTAATGGCGACAAAACACAGATTCTTCCTTTTACGTGCATTCAAAGCATTTGCAGCTCACTTCACGTACTCAACTGCAAAAAGCAGAGAGGCCAGTTGGTAAGAGTTACCTTCAAGTTGAAGAAATGCTCATCAAGTTGGCTCCGCAGAACTCATTAGTTTTGACCTTTGACCGAGCAATCTTTTATCACTTCCTTGCTCTTCGTACAGCTAGCAGAGGCATTTATATATTCAGATCAGACAGACACAGTACTCACACACCTTACTTTACTGAACGGTTAGAACAAGTAAAAAGTCCATCGATAACTACACTTTGGAAGAGTTGAGAGCTCGAGACATCAACTCTTCTTCCAATATTCTTGACTTGCCACCTAAAACACCTACATTCTTGACCACCACCATAGCTCCAAAACCTAATGTTTTACGCTGAGCGATCAAGACCAAGTAGCAGTAAAATCTATGGAGCCAGTGACCAGGTCAAAGATGCAATGACAGTTGAAGGGTTTGAAGGGTCGGTCCCTCTCCAAGAATCCAGGCCCTTATTTTCTGCCGCAATACTGCTCTTCGATAACTCTACGGTACTATCACGTTCCCACACACAAACACCTATATATATATATATAAACACACTCAAGGAATGAATGAAAGTCGTATATTAGGTGTATAACATAAAATATATTTCATTACTGAGTTTACTTATAAACTGTCGGCCAGCAAAAGCCAGCTAGGCTTGAATTCATCTCCAAGCCAACTCACTATTGCTCCTGCAGAGCTTTTTTTTTATCTGTGCAGATAATGATATGTTTATGTCAACTTGTTCCAGATTGCACAGATGATGATATGTTTATGTCAACTTGTTCCAGATTTCTGCTTCTTCAGATTATACCTTTCCTTTCTTTTCGTAGGCAACTGGATCTTGTTCTTGAAAGCTGAGGGTTAACTTTTATTTAAGATTGGTGCCGGGCGGAAGTAAATCACTTGATTCTTTTTAGCTTGAAGAGCCTGAGATTGATTAGAGAATCTGAGGAAAGATTAAAATAATTTTATTCTGACAAGTAAACATTTGACAATGCTGCTATTCCTTTGTAAACACAATGTAGGGATGTTAGAACTCTGCAAAGATAGGGACATATCTGAATATTTTCATGTTCACATTGTTCACGTAAGCCAAAATCCAAGAAACAGAGGAATCGTCGTCGTTATTCTTTAGATATACTGGATCAACGCATTAACCTATAAATTATGTCAATTGGGTATTTTGTATTAGGCAAATCTTGGAGATTTAAATACAAGACTTTTTGGTGTCATGCCTCTCACTCCACTTACTCAACTACTTCCCCCACAATTATAAGACATCTTGCACACTCCTGTCCAAATATTCAAAAGAATTTAATAGCATAAGTATTTTAATTTATTCATAATAATTTAATAGCATAATTGTTAAATTAGTTCTTAATTAATTTTAACTTGATTTGAGTCTAATTAATTTATTCTAATTAATTGAGTTTAACAAAAGTAATAATAACAATAGCAACAACAACAATAACAACAACCCAATAAAAATCTTATTAAAACGCGATATTTGAGGATGTCTAGTAGTACGAACTCTTACCCTTAATTCATAAAACAATTGATTGAGTTTAAAAAAACTCCTAAAGCCGCGGTACAGTGAGGATAAGTATTTATCTATTACAGTTTTCAAATGTGGTCACATGTTTGGATTTGCGGGTGAACAATTAGAGATTGGAGGAAAGTACGGTATCACCGTAGAAATCGATAAGTAGAAAGAGGATTACGGTCAAAAAGTGCTTCTGCAGAAGAAATTCTACTTTCAATTAATAACCTTCTGATAATTATTATTTTCCATTATACCCTCAACTAATAGAAGGTAAGTCTAATATATCGTCTTCTTTATTATTTTCTTTATCAAATAGTTTATTCCCTATTTTTATTTTCTTTATTTTAATTTAATATTTTACTGTTTATAATTTTAATTACATAATATTAAAGATACCTAGATTTATAAAATATCCCAATGACATCTTGTTATCGTAAAATTGTAATTTAAATTATCATTTTTCAATAATATAAATAAGCACGTATCAAGAAAAAGAGAACGATATATATGTTATATATTTTATTATTTATAATTTTAAATTTATATGAATAATAATATTTCTAATTATTTATACATCAATTAATAATTTATTAAATCAATGGGCTTTCTAGTCATTTTATCTCTTTTCAGCAACCGCAACCGCACTTGCCAAACACTTATTTTCTCGTTTTAACGATTATTAAGACAGTAATCTCAAATACATAAGTTATTTTAGTAGGTGGATTTTAGCAAGTTTTTAACCACTATCTCTCCCACAAACCAAGCCTAAGAGGGCGCTTGGTTTATAGAAGGGAATGAAAATGAAAATGAGAATGAATATAGGGAGGAATGAGAATGGATATAATCATTATAATTATGATGGTTGGTTAAGATAAAGAAATGATTATCATTACTATTGATAGTGGTTGGTTTGTAAAAAATACTGTAATTAATTAATTACAAAATAAATTATATTTTAATTAATTACAATATTTTAATTAATTATTGAATTATATTGCAATTAATTAATTAATAATAATATTTTAATTAATGAATAGTTATATTTTAATTAATAATAATAATTTGATTAAATATAATGTAATTAAATAAATAATAATAATATAATTAATTAATTACAATATTTTATGAATAATAATATTTTAATTAATTAATAATTTAATTAATGAATATTTATATTTTAAT
>JAOSBN010000178.1:3302682-3332095 GCA_027563595.1 Erythroxylum suave | reverse complement strand
ATATTTTAATTAATTAGATTTTATCTTGATTAATTATTTATTTAATTATATTTTATCTTAATTAATTTAATTAATTACATTTTAATTTTATTTTAATAAAATTTATTTTAATTATATTTAATTAAAAAATTAAAAAATATTAGTGTTCGTAGGAATCAAACCTATTCCTCCCATACATGGAGGGTATGGACCATTACCCAAAACTTAGGTATGAAAAAACTATTCAATCAATCATAATAACCAACCAATCATTAGCATTCATTCCATTCCCATTGATTTATTTTCATACCCCTTAATCAAGTACCCCCTAAGTTTTACTTCAAACTCAAGCTCAATTAAGTATAAGTATCTAGTTCAAATCCGATTAAATTAAATTTAGTTAAGTTCAAACCAAAATTAAATTGGCTTGATTTAATAATTTTAGACTATTCTAACTTGATATAAATGTAACTAAATTATTATAACTAATTGAATTTTTAAAAGATTTAACTAATATTAGACGACTGTTATAAAATTGATTAAAGATTAAATAAAATTGAAAATTTTGAAATATAATTAAGAGAGACTGACTTTACCCATTAAAAAATTTATAATTTAATCGAAAAAAAATATTAATAAAAATTAATTGATTTATTTTAGTTTATAAAAAATAATTAATTTATAAATCAATCGATAAATTATAAAATTAATCAATTGAAATAATACGTAAAATTAGTCCATTGTGCACCTATGGCCTGGGCTTTACTTGTTAGCTAAAGTAAGCCCCAGAATCTTCTTATCATAACAAACGACATACACAGCATAAAAATCAACAAAAACATAAGCACTGCAAGACTCTGCAGAGGAAGAAGAAGAAGAAGAAGAAGAAGAAGAAGGAATCTGCGGACATGACCTTAGCTCTCTCCGTTAACACATGGTCTGGCAGACTGGTAATTATTAGCCTTTCTTCTTCTTCTTTTCCCTCTCCGTAATTGTATGTAGTTTCAGAAAATGAGCACCGGTAAAAAAAGTCCTCTAAAAATTTTCGTTTTTGGTTAGTTCTGAACATAGATAACAATGGTTGTGTGAATGTTGTAGCAGTATTCGGAGAGACGAACCCATCAACCACGACCCTTTAATGGGACAAATTGGGCTGTAAATTATAATTCTCGCCGACGAACTTGTAGTCGTCGTAGCTTTGAGGTCAAAGCTTCGTGTATCTTCAACCCCACCGACGAACCCATCATCAAAGAAGCTCTTAAGGTAGGCTCAAAGCCTCATTATGCTAAAGGGTATCCTAAAGTGGTCGCCTTTCTGAAAACTCTTTCCTCGTTTTTATTTGTTTCAGTAATTGTTGCTTTTCTATGTCTCCTTTCCTTTAAATGATGATGAAATTGGAACCTTAAAACCAAGTTTTCTGTGATACCACAACATTACTTGGTAAAAATTATGTAGTAACTGTCATATCTATATAGTGTTTGGACGAAACTCCTGTAATGTTGAATTTAAATTGCATGACGAGACACTACGGCTTGACATTCCTGATTGGCTATACATTTCTTTACTTGTTTTGTGTAAATTAGTAGCTGCTGATGTGAAGTACTGCTAAGTAATAAAATTTTCATTGCAATCAATGAATTCTGCTTTCTATTTCCTTCTCGCGTTCTTTGATTAGAACTCTGCAAAATCTTTCATTGGTCACTTATTTTCGGCCATTTATAGTTGTGAAATTTTTTTCTTAACCATATAATAGCAGCACATTGTTTAGAGCAATGAATGTTGTACTCCCTCTAGCATCTGCAAATCCAGATTAAACTATCTTGGCATCTTAACATTTTTGGGTCAGGTAACATTTTGCCTTTGTTTTCCATTTTAATTAAACTTGAAGCACCACAGATCACTCTAACACTACCCCTTAAATCGGTACTAATTTTTGAGAAGTACATGTGCAAGTTTAGCCCTTGAAGACTCAAACTGGCTACACACATACACACACCAAAGTCACTTTTTATTTAGGTCCTCTATCGTTTAGCTTGTTGGTAGCCTGGTAGTTTAGTTTGCGTTATTGCTTATCTTGTGGTATTTGTCTAACTCCCTATATAATTAGGTTTCACTATGTCGGATCGTTATTAGATAAGTGACAAAAAGAAGCTAATAAGTGAAACTTTCTGGAACCAAATAATTATTAGACCCAGAGATGCTCTTGTCTTGTGATGTTGCATAAGTGACTCGATTCATTGTTACAGTCAAGGACTTAGATAGTTGGTAATTTCTTAAGGGTCCCATATTCACAAAGCATTAAGCTTTTTATGAAGTAAAAATAGCAGACGTTGCTTGAATGGTAATGATCACTATGGCAATACTGCTTTAATCAATGCCTATGTTGCAACGAGTTTCGCTGTTGGCTAATCCTTCCTTTTTATGCACTTGCTGTTGACACTTTTGTAGGGGGAGACCATTATGTACTTTTTGTTGGCGGCTGTTTAGAATTGGAAAACTGGCACATAAGTTACTGAGAAGAAATAGAGTTTTGGTTGCCACACACTGTTAAATTGCAAAAATATGTTTTTCTTTTCAGTAACTTTGAATTATGTGATAAAAATAGTTTCATGATACATGAACTTTACTTGTCTTTGGTGAACTTTATGAGGTGACCAGCATATGTTTTCTTGAACTTGATTACTGTATTGTTCTAGTATTAACTTAAATGGTATTGCTTTGTTATTAGGAACCGGTTGCTTTCATGGGTGGGCTATTTGCGGGGGTTTTAAGGCTTGATTTGAGCGAAGAGCCACTAAAGGAATGGCTTAAAAGAACAGTGGAATCCTCTGGTGTAAACCAAGAAACTGATGCTGACGGGTCAAAGCCAGAAGGAGGAGAAGAAGAAGAAGAAGAAGCCCCACAACAGATAGAGATAGAATGATTGTTAGATATACAAATAGCAAAAGGGCCTTCCGCCCAGAATTGGATTTTGAAAGTAAATTAAAGAAATGAATGATACTAATCACTCAGAAATGAGATCTATCCCTGATAAGTTTATATATGCTGTTTTGATAAAATAAAGATCCATAACTATACTACGAAACGACGACTCTGATTCCCTTTGAAGCGCCGACTTGTCTCTGAAACTCTCTAAACGTAGGAGAGAGAGAATAATAAAAAACCAAGCCTTTTTTCTCAGCTCTCAACAAACTTGCCGATCTAATGGCAACTACCGGTGTTACTGTTACTGAGATGGAAGAAGAAGAAGAAAGAGAGAGGTACAAAGAATTGGGGTCGTACAAGGTGAAGGTGAGGGTACTGAAGGTAGATGAGGAATCGGCGGCAGAGGAGACAATGTTGTTGTGGGTAATTCAACAGCCAACTCTCTCCACACCCAACTCTTTCGTCTCCCAATCGTCTCTCCATCTCCAACTCGACGCTTGTGGCCACTCGCTCTCCGTTCTTCAATCTCCTTCTTCCTTGGTAAAGACTTTACTTTTGTTCATAGAACCTTCGCTCTTAACTTAATTGGATGAAAGACCGTCATTTTGATCTGAAATATACAATTTTCTCGAATACCCTCTTTCGCTGCAACTACAGAGTACGCCTGGAGTGACTGGTTCAGTGATGTGGGACAGTGGCGTTGTATTGGGCAAGTTTCTGGAGCACGCGGTCGATTCTAGGGTCCTTTCACTTCAGGGAAAGAAGGTTGTGGAGTTAGGTTCGGGCTGTGGATTGGTAGGGTAAATATAAACCAGTACCCATCTGCATTAATTTCCTTCTACTCTCATCGTCTGATTATCCCAATATAGTGAAGCATTTTCTTTGTGTTAATATGAAATACTGCAATGTATTTGTGTTTATTTTTCTTAAAGATCGAAAAGAAAAACGATTTTGCTTTTCTGTTAAGCATACTCATGTTACATGCTTGTTTGTTCTTCAGCTGCATATCAGCTCTTTTGGGTGCTCAAGTAGTACTCACCGACCTGCCAGATAGATTGAGGCTTCTAAAGAAGAACATTGAAACCAATCTGAGACAAGTCAATCTGCGGGGCTATGCTGTTGCCAAGGAGCTTATATGGGGAGACAATCCTCACCAGGATTTAATTGAACCATTGCCTGACTATGGTAAGAGCTTCTTGGGCCTCCCTACCACACGACAGATACCATGAAGTATGTGGTTTTACTCTTTCAGATGGGTGATAGCCAAATTTTGCTTAGCACGGAATACTTGTCTTGCTGAATGAAGAAGTATTATCTTTTCCTTTTTCATGTGTTAAACTATCTTGTTTCAGCAGATATGCTCTAATGGACATTGCCACATAACGCTTAATGTTTCCGAAAACTGAGCTTTGATGCCATCCAATTTCAGAAATTGTAAAACTGACTGAATTGAAAGAATTACAGTGACAATTTTAGAAATCCAAAAGACAATTATTTGTGGTTTCAGTAGGAATTACTTTCTCACTCTAACATCGGCTTACATTTTCACCAATTACATGCAGGTGATGATTCTTGAAAGCCATATGTCATGTATTTTCAGATTGAATCCTTTTCCATTGATGATTCCCAGAAAGTTTTAGTTGATTTCCCTGTCTGCTGTTTCTTTTTCCCTCTCTTTATTGCGCAAATGAATAAAAGACACAAATTTCTTTGGCGTAACTTCTGTAGCATTCTTGTTTAAATCAGTCCAATGGTTATCCAGATTGGTCTACTATGGAATTAGCTTGGTGTGTGCACGATTCTCGTCCAATAATTTCACAAATGCTTTTATTTGTTTGGTAGTGTTGATCATCTTATTTTGTTTTGTTTTTCCAGTGCTTGGCTCGGATGTGATCTACAGTGAAGCAGCAGTGGGTGATTTGTTAGAGACATTAACGCAACTCTGTGGAACCCAAACAACAATATTTTTGGCCGGGGAACTTCGAAACGGTGAGAATCTCTCTCTCTCTTTTCAAATATTGGTTTTTGAATTCATAACACTTCTTGCTGTGCCAGATACCATCCTTGAATACTTTTTGGATGCTGCAATGCGGGATTTTGTGATTGGTCGTGTGGAGCAGACAGCGTGGCATCCTGATTATCGTAGTAATAGAGTTGTGTTGTATGTTTTGGTAAAGAAGTGAAACAGCTCTCCAGTCATAACCATGTCTCTACAGTTCCATGGTGAGTTCTGGACAAGAAGATGAATGCAGCACGACAGCCCTCTGCTGGATTTCTAGCATCATCTTATTAGGGGTCATGCCTTTTCTATTCCTATGCAGTGAAGGGACCTTTTTGGTTTAAGAATTTAAGATATTGTCAATTGAGAAGGTACCATTGTGGTTTTATTAGGTTCCTTGGATACCTGGGGACAACGTAGGAAACACTTGCAGCAACATCTATAAATAGGACGTATTCCTTGGAATGCATATTAATTGTTGTAGGAATTACATTTACAAGTTTACTTTAAAGGTTTGAACTTTCCTGTCCAGAATCTCCATGGAAGCATTAGTAAACCTAATTATACAAACTTATCCTCTTTTTGTTAAAAATAAAACAAAAGAAGAAAAATATCCAAAAAACTATGTCGTTTCAACGCATGGAAATACGTACATGGATAGATGGGGCCTCGTGTGATAGATTGGGCAAAAGTTTCTTCGTTTCGGCCCTTACCCAAATTTAAAGTCCATTCTTTTTCTTGATTGAGTATTAATGGAGAAACATAGAACCAAAACGAGCTTTGCATTGCAGACGCTGCATAATATCCTTTCTTTCCCTTTCTACGTTGAAGCAACTTCCATCTAAATCTCTGTAGACTCTTTCTGGTTTGGGAGGAAGAGAAAGGGACAGGTACGTGGTTTCTGTTGTTCGTGTTTGATTCAGTTATTTCCAAGTTGCTTCCTTTTGTTATGTTCTTGTTCATATCTTAAGCCAATTTTTGTCTATATATAATCACAAGTTCAAATAAGATGGGCTTGGCAAAAGATGGTACTTTTAAACTTTTTAACTCATAAAACTATTCTGGGATGGCTTTGTTACCAGTACTTTCCTTCTTTAGATGTTGAATGAATCCCCTAATGAGCATGATGTTGCTGTCTGTCGAAAATGAAGTCCTGGTGACCACAAAATGATCTTGTTATTTGCTTTCTGTGGAGAAACAACCTTTTCTAAGTAATGATCTTTCGGCGTAATTCAACCTTTTATTTCTCTGTTTAACTAATCGGTTCGTTGGGTCGAACCATGTTGATGAATTGCTTGTTTGATTATCTGGTCTGCTTATGGATTACGGGTTTAATACTAATATCGCTTTTAATAAATGAAGAATAAAGTCTAGTGCTTTCGCTTCTAAATATTAAGCTCAACTCCATTAAACGTTAAATCAGAATCATTATGATATAGTATTGTAATGCATGGTGTCGGTGAAGTGCATAACATGGATATCGGAGAAGACTCCATTGAACAAGCGGCTGCAGTGCGCAGAGAGAGGCTCGGAGCTCTTAAAGCTGCTAAGCAACTGCTGGACACCGCAGACGATGGTTCTGCTCAATCTGAACCTACGACAGATATTGAGCCTGAAAATGGAAAGGAAAAGTTAGTGTAACCCTCCTCTTTTCTTTCACCATAGTCCTTTTAGCATTTACCCTTTTCAAGTGTTTTTGTAATTGAACCAGCAGAATCCCTGATTTAGCTTGCACATAACTAGGAGTTGAACCTTCAAAAGAAATTTATTCAAAAGAAATTTAATTAACTATAGTTTCAAAATTAGATTTAATACCTTGCGATTGCAAAGAATAATTTCATAGAATCATTCGGCATGAATATTAAATCAAGTTCTTGTTTAAGGAAAGTAAAATAAAGATTATTGGCCTGTATGAAACAATCTTGTAGTGAAGGCATGAAATTATAGTCAGTGTCTTTGAGATATTTTTTCAAAGATGTAGAATCTACCCCCTGTAATACCAGTATATGATTGTGCATATGGGACTACTACCATTGGCTTTCGAACCCGATTGTTTAAGGTTAGGAAGAGTTCATTTTTTTTGAAGCTTTTCTTCCAATTAGTTAACTACATTTGGTTCTAGAGATTAAATATGAGGCCAGAAGAAGAGTTTGTATCAAATGCAAGCTGATAAGTGAATACAAGTCCATCAGATCATCGCAGTAAATATTGCTGAACAACATTTTCGACTCTTTAATCTTCATGGGGTCCATACGATGTTAAAATCATCCGTTAAAGATGTTGCATATGATATGATCCAAGGGCCATTTAGCATGAGTTTTAAAGATGATAAACGCACTGTTAATTATTCTAACTTCTAGCTTTCTTCCATGGAGCTGCCATAATAGAGCTTACAACAAGATTTTAGAGGCTGCAGGTTTAAAACCTCCCATTTAGACAATGTCAGAAAAGGGAAGAAATATCATTGATTCATGTTTTAATTGCTTTGATGTTGTAAATGCTTCTGTTTAGTGAGCATCACTTGAGTGTCGGTGACGTTTATGCTAACATGGCTAATTTGCAATCCCCCTTCTTTCAATCTCCTTTTCAGCAAGCCTAGCATGAAGTTTAGGAACTATGTTCCTCAAGACAAGGAGCTTCAAGAGGGTAAAATAGCTCCACCAGTGCTGCCAAAGTTTGAGGAACCTGCTGCCATAGAACCTCTACCATTAGAGAAGAAAGAGGTACATAGTTGCCCCCAAACACCGCCTTCACATAGTAATGTATCATTAGTTTATGCTCTTTAGTTTGTGCAAGTCTTGGTCTCCCTGGGGATATTGTTGTGCTTTATTGCTGATTTTGCGTATAAATTTAGGATCCATTTCTAGACATTGCTGCAAAGAAACCAAACTGGGACCTGCGGAGGGACGTGCAGAAGAAGCTTGATAAACTTGACAGGCGCACACAGAAAGCCATATATAAACTTAGGGGTGAGTGACAATAACTTCTATATTTTGTCTATTCCCAATATGAACATGGTGCGTATGGCTCTCTTATGGAATTATGAAACTTTTGCATGTGGACCTGGTTAATGCTTCCAGAAAATTGGATCCTTCTTTCATTGTATAATTTCCATTTGGCGTGAACCTATGTGAAGTTATTCATATGACTTGCGTACCTTCTGCTTCTTGTTCTGCAATTTTATTGGAATGTTTCCACTTGCAAGCCAATTCTCTTTGGTTGCTTCTCTGCTCGGTGTTCATCATTCATAATTTATAACTCACCTTACAAGGTGATGGGTATTTCTTGAAAATATACTGTTACCCAATTGATGAACTATGATCGTTTATGGAACTATTTGTTGCTGCAGAAGAACAAGAAAAAGAAAAGCTATTGGCTGGAGATGGGGGTGATGTTGAAGAATAATGGTCTATACTTATGTGGAGGACTGGGACAGTCTTCATTTATAACTGAAGCACAGATTTGGAGTTTCATGACCTCATACTTGGATGGCCGATTTGCATCATCGTTTTGGATACCAACACACTGGTGGACTTCTGGGAACTGCAAAATACCTCCCATTCCTCATTTAGTGATAAAACTAAAATGTTATGTAGAACTATAATTCTGATATTATAGTTGTACACATCTGGGTTTTCAAATCCAAGCTCTAATGAAGATATGGTCACCATCACAGTTGTTAAAAGCACTCATTGACATCATTTGGTCATAATAGAGTAAACTATGAAAGCGCCTCTTATTGCTGTAACCAACTTTACCACACAGGTTTATCAATTTAGAAAATTTCATTCATTCAAGTTTACTCACCGGAGAGAGAAATACAGTTATTTCTTTTGGTTGAGAAAGCCTAGCAGTACCCATTGACAGGTTAACATGCAGAGCTGTGACATAGGGTAAGTTTACAATCTTTTAGATGTTTTGGAAGAATTGTAGTTGAAGGAAGGAGCACATTTGAAGAATGACCAGCCTATCTTCAATCACCTTAGAGTTTATTGGAATTGGATTGTGCCCTAGTTCCAAGAAGGGTCCACTGGAGGAAGCTGATATTCATCAGGCTTCAAAGCCAAAGCAAAATCTGGCAAAGTTGGTGCTGTCTCCATGATTCTATTAACACAATGAGAAGTAGCAAGTTACTTGCATGTCAACCTTCCATCCAAAGTTGTCAAGAAGACATCTTCCTGTAAATCCACCTTAGAGAAGTGTTACTTACTTTTCATAAGAGTACAGATCACGGTTTATTCGCACCTTGCTCGAAGTATCTTTCGGTATTTTCTCAGACAGATACTTCATAGTTCCCCAAAGTTGTGCATTCCTGTGTCAATAACACAAACAATGAAGTGACTGTTTAAGCTCAACAGACTGGATTATATCTGCAAAGACTTGGATCAAATCAGTAGCATTTGTCTGAACAGTAACGAAAAAAGACACTGGTTTTGGAAACAACATTCAGATTAGAAACAATACTCTTGCTTATAATCCCCTCGTGTTAATAGATGAATAATAATATTGTACGTTAAAATGTCTAAAAATTTTTGGCTCGTAAAGTGAATATGAATAAACTCAAAGCCAACAGTTACACCAATGGTTGAACTCATCAATTGAAATGAACAATAGTATCAATTTGATCATATTGAAGCACCTAAACTCATATTTTACGGAGAAAAGTAAAAGTATTATGACAAACAGAGATAGAAGAAAACTGCTTCAATTTGAAGCAGCAATAATTGGTTCTGCAATAAGAACTTAAATTCAAAATGAACCAACTGCAGAACCTAGCAATGCACTAAAAGGCTTCAGGTTCAACAGGTGAAGGGTTATGAGTATAACTCATACGTGTGCAATCCACTTATGATACAAGACATCAATTAAAGATCCTATGCAGAAGAGTCCTTGGCACACTACCTTGATAAAGGGGATGCAACATTGAATGCCTCACATGCCCTTTTACTTTCTTTAAAGTATTCATCTGCAGCCTGCAAGGCAGCTGCGGCCATCCCATGAGATTTCTCGGTATTTCCCTCGTCAAGGATCAAACCATGGTAATAATATGCTGCAGCCTGGTTAGTCAAAAGAGAATCAACAAAATGGATATTCTGATAAACTTGTTTAAACAGAAAAAAGAATAACAAATTTAAACCTAAACAAAACCATCTCTGATCGGTTGGTTCAATACATTTGTTGTATAGAGAGATCATAACTAATATGCACAAATGATTTGTTCTGGAAAGTCAGTTAATAGCTGAAATTTCTTGCAGCATAAAGACATTGATAAAGAACAAATAGTCATTTTGAAGATCTCATGGTCTGAAAGCAAGATAAACCTAAAGAACACATGGTACATGTAACTATTTTAATTTGTCACACCATTAATGCTAGAATTGCAAAAAATTTGCATAAGACTATCCCATTTTTATTCAACATCCAAGGGAATCAAGTAACATTCTCAAGTTATGGTCTCTCTTTCTGAATATTTAGGCTTGTAGTCTTTCCATTATTCTAACAGGATTGGTGAAATCTGAGTCACCACAGGTTTTGCCTCATCTGAGCAGAAAAAAATGAAGCATACAGATGAGTTAATAATCTAACAAAATGAAAAAGACAAAGAAAACAAGCCAGCAATTCTGTGATACCTTTGCTTCCACAGACTTCCACTTTATGAAAAGTTGATGCTTCTCACCCCATCCATTTGACAGCGGAAGATTCATGATGTTATCTTGAGCCTGTCAAGTAAACAGAAACTAATACATATCTCAGTAGCATAAAAAAAAAAGGTAATGGATGATACAGTGTGCTCATTCCTGATAGTATAGAGGAACTATAAATAACTACAAAGTTCTTGGGGTTTATGAAAGGGGAGGAAACATTGCCAAGTGACTTCTACTGAACGACTTTCGTAAGTTCCTATACTGTCCTAAAACAAAACGTTTGCCAGTTTCACAGGAGCACTGGAGAGAAGCATGTACATTGAATCACAATTCATAAAATTTCAGGTTCTTCCTCCTTACTCTAGGATAGATTTCCAACCTTATCCCCATAGCTAACCCCATGAACTATATTATTCAGCTATTCTATAGTTAGTAATGAGGACTGAAAAATCATATGACTCGAAAATTTTCAAGGGAAAAGATATATGGAAGAGAAAATAAGACAGATATCAAATGCAAGATAAAGTCTTTTCCTTGTGCCAAATCTCAAACTTTGAAGAACAGTCACAGCCACTATTACAAACCTTAAAGACTGTGGCTGTATAATTAGAACTGACAGAACATTATGAATTTAACATCACCATACCTGCTGCCAATACTTTACCATCTCACATGCAAGCCTCCGCTTCACAGCAAGAGTGGCTTTCGCACTATCAATTGCCATCCCAAGTTGGATATCAACACCCTACATGCATCAAACAAGAAAGCAAAAGACACCATTAATGTGACAGGACCAAAGTAAAATGTACCAACAGGAATTGCTTGAGAGCCGACAAAAATGCTGCATATGTTTCAGTTGCACATCTTCGGAGATCCGTCAGACGTAATAAGATATAGATAGCATCCAGAAATCAAGTACCTGCCCCAATGCTTGCAAGCAAAGTGCTCGAAGAACCCCTTCTGCCAGGTCCACTGGCAAGTCTCTCCTAAAACAAAAAGGTGTACGAATCAGGATAGTCTAGTAATAATTATCATTCTATAGAACTATTGGCATTTCAATTTGCATAAGCTTTTCATCTTTCGAAACCTTAGGGAAGCAGGCAGATGTGGGATCACATGTCGAACTGCACAATCCAGGTATCCAGCAGCCTTTAGAAAGATATCTACAGCTGCCCGCCTACTCTCTACACAAAAAAGGAAAAGTGACTTCTGAAAATCGGTTCATTATATAATAGCACCCATGCAAACCACAGAAAACAAGTTGGCATGAAGTTAGGATCAAGACCAACTAATACCATATAACTTACAGATGTATAATTCAACTAAATAACTACCTTCTGACAGTTTTGGCTGATAACCATCAGCAGAGGTCCTTGGAAGAAGTAACAAGTTGGCCTGTGATAGTGATAGCATTGCCATCAGATGCAAAACTGAAAGCACTTCATACCATGCATTAGACATCGCAGTTTCCTGAAAAGTTTGAATTTGTATAAAAAATTGAAATCAGTTTAAGCAGAAGAATGTAAGTTATGACCCCAAATTCATAAATCCTATCTGCAGAAACTATTTGATTAAAGTATTGTTATCTCACCTCTGCATCATCTTCTTGATTTACCCATACGAATTGCACTTTGTGCTGTAGATGGCTCCCATCTTTTACTAAACCCAAAAGAACAGGCAGGTAATCTTGAAGAGCCTGAAAAAGATCTGCTAATGTTGAACCTCCTGCAGACAATCAAGTGAATAACATATGGAAGACTGCTTAATTACACGATCCAAAGAAACATGCTGTTGCGATCTCTTACCATGTTGTGTAGCATTTTTTCTCTTAGCTCTTGTGACTGTTGGCCCTTCTTGGCCAGCCATAACTACAATACGAGTTCTTAGAGCAGATAGACGCTCCACTAAATTCTTGGACAACTGGGCACCAAGCGACTGAGAAAAATCAACAGGTTTTGGTATCCGAAAACCAGGTACATAAACGGAAACTTCTCCTATGCTCCCTGGTCTCCTCCGATTTCCACAAGAATCATTCGGTCTAGACAATAGGCACCCCATACCTTACAGTTTACTGAGTATAATGATCCAAGCACCAGAAACGAAATGAGAATCAAAATTATCAGTTCAAAATCAGAGTACAGATTATCTTTATCACAAAAAAGAAGAACAAATATGGTGAAGTACAAGTGACATGGGCAGCAAATGAAAGGAAAATGGAGGAATTAACAGTAAACAGGCCATGAAAAGGTATAGATAAATTGGACCAACCAACAAAGTACAAGTTGCAGGTCAATCACGAGCAATGTGCAAAGAAGTATCTAAAGGCTTTTTGGAATAGAACGTCCACATTATCTATAATTAATCTCAACTGTGGCAATATTTCTCTACTCTCTTCTAAAACATTGACTAAACAAAAGCAAGGAGATTGATGATCTCACCTACAGTCCCTTTTCAGAAGGTCGACTGATGGAACAACACTTAAATAAATTTCTGATAATTAGAAAGGTAAAAGACTCAATAGTTGAAAGAGAGAGGAGAACTAGTTAAGAAAAGGAAGAGAATCACAAGTAAAGCATGAGTCTTGGGACTCTAATCTTTTCAACCCTGAAAAACGTAAACTCAAAAAAGTGTTGCAAGAATTGACAACAAAAAGATAAAAGAGGTAAAACCCAGAATGCTTTCCCAGCGGCACATTAAAGTTCAAGGAAAATGTGAAGAAAACAATTGAATTTTGGGAGGAAAACAGGAGGAGGAGGAGAAGAAGAAGAGTCCAATTTTGCATAACAGATTGAGAGTAAAGCATGTCCAATTTGGCCCTTGAGTTAAAGCAAGCAACGTCAGAAGAAAAGCAAAGGCTTATTTGATCTTTTCCATTTCTGTTATACAAATACAAGTAGACTTCCTCCCACTTCACAATCCTCGAGAGTTGATAATTATAAAACTTGAAAAGAAGACTGTAGCTATTGAGAATAAGAAAAACAAAAGCCGGCAAGCAACGTAAGCTTCAGCTGTCATCCTAAGTTTTGGTCCTAAGCAACCAAACACACAGACGTACGTTTATCTTTTGATTCAAAAGAAAGGGAATTCGTACGATGTCTCCGACGGGAAACAATTTTAAATACACTAAAAAAACCATCAGCATTAAAAACAGCTTTTTGTATGTGGAGAAGCAGAAAAAGAACCGAAATTGAAGCAGATAATAGATTCTAGTACAAAGTTACGAAAAGGGAAATGGAGATTTTGTTGAATCCTCGATCAAGAACTGGTCTTTGACGCGGGTTTAAATCGAGAAAGACTTTTATGGAAAGTTCGACTGGAAGAGAGTGAGCAGACATTAAAGAAAAAATAATGACAACAAACTATTTGCAAGCTAAAAAGCAGTTCTCGTTTTGCTTTTAATAATAACTATTATACAACCAAAACCCCACGATAATCATGAATAAGAGCAGAGCAGGAGTTCAATTGGCGCCCAACTTACCCCAAAGTGTTTAACTTTTCTTTTCCTTTCCTTCGAATGCCTCTGACGAGCGCTAACTTTCTTCCTTTATTAATACTAGTCTGTCTTTGTCAGAGTCTTGTCTCTTCCTCTTCCTCCGGTCCGTATCATTGTCCTTGGAACCTTTTCTACACACCTACTCGGCTTTACTTATTTTCCCACGTCTTCTTCGTCGAGGTTAATCTTGGACATTATGATTTTTTAATTCGAGCAAAATTTGTTAGAATATCACATGCTTTTCTTTTCCATATCCGGATCTGGGTTGATTCAAACTTTCACATTTTCGGATATAGGAATATCATTCAGTACTTCCTATGGTCAAGACCAATCAAAAGTGGGAGATATTTTGGTTAAAAATTCAATCTTTACCATTCTTGCTCCGTATCCATCCTTTGGTTAAGCATGCTTTTGTGTACGTATATGTAATCATCATCAAAAGTTGAAACTTTTGACATGGGTATTACTAATTCAAGCTCAGTTGATTATTGGTTTTGTTCAGTAAGCAACTGAAGACTTTTTGTCTTTAATTTTCTAATCGACGTTGACTTGGCGGGCATGAGTAAATGACAAAAAAACGTAAAAATCTACAGTTCCTGCTGATTCCTTCTTTCTTAGTACCAAACGTTATTTCTGTTTCTATCATACACTTTCCAGATCTAAAAATCCAATGAATAGGACAGCATATAGGAACAGAGCTGAGGAGAGAAGACGCTGTGGTCTGAGCTAAGAACGAGTTATGCAGAGCCATGTGTCACGCGACTATAAATGTGACATGACTGGGTGTGCAACTCAATGTTTCCGTATCCAATAATGTACTCATCCTCATTCCTTTCCACGATTTGACTCGTTTCTCGTCTAAAGATTTTTGTATCTAAAGATCCTTCATGTATCCAAAGACAAAATAAAAACTTCCAAAAGAATGTCTGGTTATTAGCTGCGTACATGTTATTTGAACCGTGAAGTCACTTCCACTTGTCGACTTGATAGTGGTCTGCAACTTTTAGCAAGTAGCAATCAAACGCGTTGTACCGATTGAGCCTACTGACACATGGCATTGGATCATGCACATATGCTCTTGTCCCTTCGAAAACAGGGAAAAATGCTCATACCCCAGTTATGGGAAAATGAAGTCTATCTGCATGTAGATATTGATTTGTCCAACGAAAGCCATTAAGATATTTGTAAGAATTGGAATTCCATTTGGGTGACGAGTGAGAACCACAAGTATGTTATTTGGAATAAGCTTAATTTATTACTCATTCTGTTTAAATACAAAATAAACCAACTCAAAAAATCATAAAAATAAACTAACAAGAGACAGAAAATATAACTCCACCAACTTTCAGCGACTTAAACAAATCTCAATGAGGATTTTTTTTATTGCTTATCAATGTGTAATCTGTATCTCCTTCATAGTTGGAATTTTTGATGGACATTCTTGTACTTATTCTTGCTTTATCAATACCTCTTCTTTTAATTGTAACCTTATAAACCTTTAAAAAATAATCATGTATCTCATTTGCATTCTCTAATGTCGTATGTTCTTTGAAATTTCTCTTCTACTTGATTAAGCTTTCTTTTACAAATTTCAACTCTTTTTATATCTAAAGTCTGTCAAGTATTGCCTTAGATTTCATTCAAAAAAATTCATTTTCAATAACAGGAGGCAATTTAATACTAATTATAACTCGTTTCTTAAACAAGGATACATAAAAGACTGGATGGATGTGAGAAACAATTGAAAGTTTAAGTTTGTGTGTCACCTTTGTGAGATATGCCTCAAATTCTAGAGACTAGAACTTTAATAATATGATAAACTATAATTTCAATAATCTTAGGATTAGGATGAAATAGAATTTCAATGACCTTAGGATTCTAGTGAAGTAGAGTTTTGGTGATCTTAAGTTTATGTGAAACAGAATATCAATAACCTTTGGATTTTATAGTAATAAATTTCACTTTAACTAGACTTCTTACATGTAACTCTATAATATACCTTGCTAAGATTTGTGTTAGGTTGTAGCTTTCGTCATACTTCTCCTTGTATCATCTTTCTAATAGTAAGAAAGAATCTATCTCTTTGCCCAAAAGTTTTTGTGGCCTTTGCTTCCTTATATATATATATATTGTTTCCATTTGTGCAACAATTGGTATTAGAGCTAAGGTTTGTTATCAAGACGTCTCTACATAAGTTTGATATTGAGAAGTTCAATATATCAAATGACTTTACTTTGTAGAAGCTGAAGACGAGAGCAGTTTTTGTTCATCAAGGATGCACAATAGTGTTAGAAAGAGAAGAAAAACTATCAAAGAATTTAGGGGTGTCAAAGAAGGAAGAAATTTTGTCAAAGGTAGACATTACAACAATGTTGAGTCTAAGAAACAAGGTTATAAGAGAAGTGATTATTGAATATAGTGTTGATTTGTTATGAAGATAACTTGAAAGTAAGTATCAGAAGATATCATTTATCAATTGTTTATACCAAAAGTAGCAGTTTTATACCATGAGGAAGTCAGAAAGTACACAGGTGAAGATCATATGATAATTTTAATCAGATTATCTTGGATCTACAAGTTGTTGGGTATAAATTTGAGGAATAGGTTCAAGCCATAATCACTTTATGTTCCTTGCCTAATTTATATGAAATTTTGTTGCTACCATATTATATGGCGGAGAGATTATTTATGTTAGTGATGTGAAGGCTACTCTATAGTCCAAAAAATTAAATGAAAAGGTCTCTAGCACATATGAATATGTATCAAATATGGGTCTAGCTATTAGTAGAGGAAGAAATATGGAACGAGATTCTGAAAGCAAGAGTAAATCACAATCAAGATCGAAGGCTAAAGATGTTCAATATTTTAAATTTAAAGTTCAAAAACATTTTAGGAGAGATTGTCCACAGTAGAGGAATGGAAAAGTGAAGGAAACAAATGAAAAAGCAAAGTATTGTTATAATTCATGAGAGTTTTGATGAAAAGGATAGAAGAGGCCATGATGTTTTACCAGTGAGTAATTTTGATTCTACAAATCAACGGTAAAAGAAACCAGCTCTACTTATCATATAACTTTCAATAAGGCAGACTAATTTTTTTCTTAAATAATGGAATGATATTATCATATTGGGAGATGATGGAGAGCATGGTATAAAAGGTAGTGGTTCAATACAGATTCATAAGCATAATGTAATTGTTAGAACATTTGATGCTTGGTATATTCGTGAGCTTCGAAAGAATCCGATTTTTATGGGTACTTTTGAAAGATAAGGGTATAAGTTTTTTGGTGATGATAGATAACTTAAAAAGATATGTTGATAATGATGAAAGGAAAATTAAAGTACATCATCTATATGTTTTAATAGGAGCAATAGTAATTGGATCAATGGTTATATCTCAATCATCATGGAAGAAAGAAATAATGTAATATGACATATACAAGTGAGTCATTGTTGATTCGTTCTCAATAGCCAAGAGATTGTGGTAAAGGCGGAAAGAGTAATGAACATGGTGAGTAAAAGATGATGAAACTTCATAAGGAGAGCTTATTAAAGGATGACAGATATGAAAAGATAGATTTTTGACAGCTTCATGTACTTATATAGAATTTTGTAAGTTTCATGTACCTAGTATAAAATCTAGGGTAAACTTCAAAGATGTAGTGTTTGGGAAGTGACATATGTTGGGATAAACATAGGAAAAGGTTTTGCTACTTTCAACAATGAGCAGTACTAGTTCAAATGTGGTACTATAACAACTTGGAATAGATGCTAAAGGGGCTGAAAAATCTAATTTAGGAGATAAAACAACATCAAAAAGAAAGCATCAGCATGGTATAGTTAAGAATAGAGAAAGAAGGACCATTAAGCAACCAAAGAGGCATAGTTGGGGAGACTCGATCATATATGCTTTGATTATTGGTGATAAGGATGAAAATATCTTTTACAGCACTAGGGGAAGTCCGGTGAAAGTTAGACGGATGGAGGCCATTATGAAGGATGTATGGCTTCATAAAATTAAGAAATTGACTGCATCTAGTCAAATCTTGTTGAAAAAAGTTCATAATTCGAATGACGTAACTGACTAGTTAATAAAGTTGTTACTTGTGGAGAATTTCAAGTGTAGATTGACTTGGTAAATGTTCACATAGCTTAAAGCTCTTAGGGGCCTGTTTGGTAAGGAATAATTCTTATTCGACATTGGAGAATTTAAGTCAAAGTGGAGAATTACGAAATATACCTTGAATTTTAGTGAGCCTTGAAGAAATTAGTAAAGTTACTCCTTTGTGACCATAAAGTTTCAAGTTCAAGTCACGAAAACAACCTTTTTTATAAAAATACAAAGGGAAGGTTGCGTACATCATGACCCTCCCCAGACCCCCACAAAGTGGGGAGCCTAGTGTGTACTGAGTACGTTGACCTTGAATTATAGTATAATAGAATTTTAGTGACAATAAAATAGAATTTCAAGGATCTTAGAATTATGACGAAATAAAGTTTCAGTGTTCTTAAATTTATGTGAAAAAGAATATTGATAACCTTAGGATTATGTGATAATAAAGTTTCACTTTAATTAGACTTCTTGTATGTAACTTTATAAATACTTTGTTAAGAATTGTGTAAAGTAGTAGTTTTAGTCATACTTCTCTTTGTATTGTTTTTTCATAGTAATAAAAGAAACTATTTCTTTGCTTGTAAATTCTTATACTTTTTGTTTCCTTATCTTTTATATACATCACTTTCGTTTGCTCAACAACCTTTCTAATATTTTCTTCAAATTGATATGGACCTTAGAAATAACTTGTGAAGTTATGATAATCTTGTCTAAACTTATTACTATCTTTAAGGATGAAGTTTAAGAAACATTGGTTTGCCACTTAATACTGTACATCTTCATATTATGAATATGTTACTTGTTTCATTATATTATTAGTGGCTTACAAGTTGATCTTCAATTCTTCCAATAAAGAATTTCTAAAGGCAATACTGTTTTCCAATTCATGCACTCAAGAGTTTGCTTTATCATTGTTCAAACTTATTAGTGGTGATTACCTATAAAGAGCCTAAAACATATGTCATTCTTATAGAAGTATAATACCTAATGTTATCCCAAAACTAAGCACAAGGTTTAAACGAATGTCAATTATGAGGTAGTTGATGTGTCTTCATCTAAGATACTGCTCAATGCAATGATGACTACTTTTGATTGTCAATCTATTTGATGATGATATGCAGAGCTCTTTTTAGTTGAGTATCTGATATATTAAAGAACTCATGACGATATTGAATAACAAACACTAGGTTTTTCTCACCTATGATTGATTGAGATAGCCCTTAAATTAAGATTTCACCACTCCCTCCACAAACTTCTTATCCAATATTGTTGTCGTAAAATGATGAGTCATGGCTAAAAAGTATGTCAGTTTATTTAACTTATCGATCACAACCATAATTATATTCTTTCCATTTAAATATGGAATCCCCTTAATGAAATCCACAATGATATCATTTCAAACTTGCTTTAAAATCAATAATGGTTGTAAAAATCCAGCCAGTAATAAAGTTTCAACCTCAGTTTCGTGACATACATTACAAGTGGTAATATAATTCTTTGCTACTTAATACATCGATGCCTAATAAAATTGTTATATTATTATTTTGTAAGTTACATGTACCACAGAATTTTCTTCAAACAATGAATCATAAAGTTTCCATTAATAGTTGCTAAATGACGCTTGTTTCAAGAGGCATTATTTGTTCTTGAAACAAACTACCCATTTAGGTTTTTTCATAACAGGCTCTCTAATTTTCATCATGTAAGGATGGTCAACTGCTTCATCTTTGATTGAAAGGATGGTCAATTGCTTCAACTTTGATTGAATCTTATAATGGAGTTTGAGATATAAGGTATCAAGACCATGAGTGTCAGTTAACCTTGATAGTGCATCAATTGTATTATTCTCTCCGTCCCCCCTGATAGATATGGTCTCTATATTTAAACAGATTGGCAGCTCATATGGTGGTGTCCAAAGATCAACTCATGAATGCAATTAAGCTTACTTATTGAGCTAAGATTAGTCATATATTATCCTATAAATCATCAAATTAAATGATAAAACATCTATTGAAATTTGGTATATAAAATGTTAGATTGGAAGTTACAGCTTTTTTGAGATCTTGAAAGGAAAATTCTACTCTATCGATCCATCCAAACTTTTCCTTTTTTTAGAAGATTGGTATGAGGTCGAGTTATGATACCATAGTTGCATATAATCTTCCCATAATAACTTATAATGATGCCTCAATTTCCTTATAACTTAGAAATAATAATAGGTCTCAGCCAACTCTACATGCTTTTGATTTTATTGTCATCTGCCTTCACCCCATGTGGAATTACAATATGCCCTAAATATTCCAATTCTAGACTTTCGAATGCATATTTACTTAATTTAACAAAGAACTTATGATATATTAAT
Source organism: Erythroxylum suave (assembly GCA_027563595.1). Classification (NCBI taxonomy): domain Eukaryota; kingdom Viridiplantae; phylum Streptophyta; class Magnoliopsida; order Malpighiales; family Erythroxylaceae; genus Erythroxylum; species Erythroxylum suave. The sequence continues at coordinate 3,311,579 of JAOSBN010000178.1, read as the reverse complement.
ATTCAAAAGCTTTTTTGATATGTTTAAGATGTATTATCCAATTAGGTTTATAGATTACGATGTTATTAAAGAAAACTAAAATAATTTTATGAGATAAGGATAGAATATAGAATTCATAATTTCTGAAAAAGGTAGATAGAGCCAAGGCTAATAATGACTATTATGATTGTGAATGCAATCTTATGAATATCTGCATAATGTACTTGTACTTGCAGTAGCCATGGATGAGCTTACTAAGAATATCTAAGGTGATATGTTTTGGTGTATATTGTTTGCAGATAACATTGTTTTAATGTATGAAATAAAGGAAAGTGTTAATGTCAAGCTAAAACTTTGGAGTGATACACTAGAGTCAAAGGGTTTTAAATTGAACAAGAATAAGACTAAGCATTTAAAGTGTAATTTTTCAAGTCATAAGGTTACATTTGATGTGGAGATCAAGATTGGCACAAAAGTTATACTACAGAAAGATTGTTTTAAGTATTTTGGATCTATCATCCAAAAAAATGGCGAGATAGAGAACAACATAGTGCACTGTATTAAATCAAGAACAACATAGTACATTGTATCAAAACAAGGTGACTTAAATGAAGACGTTCACTTAAACTAAAAGGTAAAATTTGCCATTTAGCAATTAGGTCAGTCATGCTCTATGTGGTAAAATGTTAGCTTATCAAGCAGGTTTATATTCATAAGTTAATAGTGATAGAAATGAAAATGCTCTGTTAGATGTGAAACTTTACAAGAAGAGATAACATCAAGAATGTAGTGATAAAATATAAGTTGGGGGTGGATAACATTGGTAGTAAATTAAGATAAACAAGACTTAGACAGTTTAGACATGTTAAGAGGAGACATCTTGATGCTTCTGTGAAAAGATTGTACTTACGAACTGCAAGAGAAGATGAAGACCAAAAAGAATTGAGAAGAGATGATAAAAAATGATATGACCCTACTGGAGTTTACCGAAAACTTAACCCTCAATAGAGTTTATTTATTATTTTTCTTTTCTTTTTAAATTACTTATTTTTTCTTTATCTTTTTATTTATTTACTTACTTTTATCTTTACTTTTTGTTTTATTTATTTATATTTTCATTTTACTTTTATTTAGATAGTTATTTGTTTATTTATTGGTTATTTTTCCAACCATTTTAAAAAGTATTTTTAACTATTTAAAACATTTTCAGTGAGTCTATAAAAAATAACCTCTCTAGTTAAGAGTAAGGCTATATACTTCTGAACTTTTCTAAACCTCGCATTTCGGTAAAATTTCCACACAAATATTATTATTATTATTATTGTTGTTGTTAGTATTGGTGTTGCCGTCGGCGTCGCTGTTATTATTGTAGAGGATAATTACCAAGTCTTACGAGCCTCATTATAATATGTCATGTCATGCACTTATTTTTCAAGTTCAAATTTTTAGAAAATAGGGATGTACGTATGATCTCACATTGATGGCGTTTGTCCCCTCCTTGAAATTGATTCGATGATTAATTTCTCTTATAAGCGACAACTCTTTTGGCTCTTGGAGTAATTCTTCGAGATGGAGTTCAGTTGATTTAGATTTGTGCAAGATACGTATGCAGATGACAAATATAGTGCCCCCATATCATACTTTCTTAGAGATAGCCTTCAGAGAAGCATCTTGAATTGACTGTGAATCAAGTCCTTGCCATCGACGAGTCTTGTTGCCCTGCAGAAACTCAACGATTAAGCAAATTTCACACCATTGTTCGAATTATTGGATAAAAATATTATATATTATAATAATTAATTAAAATTATTTTTTATGATTCAATAAATTATTAATTATTAAGTAATTGCGTATGATTTTTCTCGAAAGATTAAAATTAAAAGAAACCATAATGAAACTTATTTTATGATATAAAATCATTGCATAGACAGTTTTATTTGAGACGAAACACAAAGAAATAAAGAAGAAAAAAAGTTATGATAAATGAATATAAAAGAAATATTCAATTTTTTTACCACAACTGTTTATTTGTTATTTTTGATATCTGATTCCAAGTTAAACCCGCACATACCTAAATTCTGAAAATATCAATATATTATTTTTTGACAAAAAATAATCATATAATGTTAACATTTATTAGCTTAATCATACAATGTTTATAACCCTAACCCAAAAGTCTTACATGAAGAAAAACTTTATCAGCTTATTTTATGTATTTTCAAGTACATAAGATGAATAAATTAAATTTTGAATTGAATTATAATGCAAACATAATCACATGTAGAAAGTTATAAGAATGCTTCTATATACATAATAGTATAGTGAGTAGCTTTATAACCTCTCATAAAATAATTTGATAAAAATTGAATAAAAGTTTTTCTTTTTCTTTCAATCAAAATTGCACTTTAGCGGTTAAAAATGTATTATAAACTTCAACATTTATAATAGAATTCAACTTAAATCCTAAAACTTTAAAATTAAATCCTAACGTTTTCAAAACATGTAAAACAAATCTTAAATGAAAGAAAATTTTGACAAATTTTACTCCGTACTAATTAAATATCATGTCAATATTGATAAGATATTATTTATATATTTTTAAATAAAAAGTGAATTCTACTATCACATAATTAATTTGATAAATATTAATTAAAAAGTGAGTCTTACATCTACGTGATAGTAGGGTCAATGTTTATACATTTTCAATACTAGATCCTACTTGTTACACAATAATGAGATTCACATTTATATATTTACAACAAGTTCCACTTGTCGTATAACAGAAAGTCTCAATATTGACGTGTAGTTTAATTAACATAGAGTTAATCTTGTTAAATTTTTATTAATTAAAGTTTTGTTTTGAATATTTTGAAAACGTTAGGTTTAATTTTAACATTTCAAAATGTTAAATTCTATTATGTTGTAATGTCTGTTAAAATAATTTGATAAAATCTTAATTAAATTTTACTTTTTCTTTCTAATATCAAAAAATGAATTATTAATAAGTAAAATCAGTTGAAACAAAAGAAGCAAATCTAGCTTTTATTTATTTTTGAGTAATTTAATGAAATGGAGTGAATTGATGTGTTTGTTCGTACTATCAAAAAAAATATATATATATAGCCAAGGCCTTGCTTTTTGAGCAGACAATTACAGGTCGGAGGAGGAGGATAGGTTGGTCGTCAATCCTGAAAATGGAAAAGTTTAGGGGACATAGTATGTTACTAGACAGGCTTAAACAAGACATTGTTGATGAGTGAGGACCACAGGAGGTCATTAAAACACACCGTCCAAAGCATAAGAGTACTCCACGTACTGAACGCAAAAGCATGACATCACCGCCACCGATCTCACACATGATCTAAACCACGTGGCATCCGCATTTCCCTATCTCACAGTCACGGTCACAAGTACTAAGGCCGGTGAGCATATGAACAAATCATAATTGTACGTACTACTGACACGCGTCTGTGTATAAATTGATAAGCTCATACATCGTATCTGGTGCCGGCGCTGGTGGGTACAAATCTGACTGTACCTATTGCCCTTAAATATCATTCAATCATCTAATAAATGAGTCAAAGAAAATTGATCGATAAATGTTGTTAGAATAACATAGAAATAAGAATAGGTGACTAAATTTATTGTTGGTTTAAAAATCTGGACTTTAATATCTTTCAAAGTTTTACAGGACATGATCCATGGTCTGTAACTATGGACATGGTACCATCATGTGGCTTAGTTTATAAGAGTGATAGTAGTTGATAACTTATTAAGGTTGTGATTAAATTTGCAATGAGGTGGAAATAAGTACTTACTCACCGCAGTTTTAAACGTAGTCATATATTTAGATCTGCAGTGAATAATTAAAGGTTGGAGAAAAGTGCGGTGTTACTGTAGACATCAATAAGCAGAAAGAAAGTTGCGGTAGGAAATTGCTTCTGCGGTAGAAATTTTACTTTCCATTAATAACCTTCACTATAAATATTATTTTCCATTATACTTTTAATTAATATGACTAATAATATATTTTTATGAAATATTTTATTTACTACATTTATTTTATTTATATTTTCTTATTTTGATTTAATAATTTATTATTTATAATTTTAAATTTATATGACCAATAATATGTTTTTAATGATTTATACGAAAATTAATAATTTATTAAATCAATGAACTTTTTAGTTATTTTATCTCTTTTCAATAACCACAACCACACTTGTTAAATACCTATTTTCATATTTCAGCAATTACCAAAACGGCAATCCCAAACACATAAGTATTTATTGAGAATAAGTACTTATCATTTCAGCAGGTTGATTTTAGTAAGTTGTCAACCGCCACCGCTCTCCCAAACTCAGCCTAACTCAACCTGCTGAAATGAATAAGTATTTATGTGTTTGAGATTGTTGTTTTGATAACTACTGAAACGAGAAAATAAGTCTTTGACAAGTGCGGTTGTGATTGTTGAAAAGAGATAAAATGACTAAAAAGTTTATTGATTTAATAAACTATTAATCATTGCATAAATAATTAAAAAATATATTATTAGTCATACAAATTTAAAATTATAAATAACAAAATATTAAATTTAAATAAGAAAAATATAAATAAAATAAATTTAGTAAATAAAATATTTTATAAAAATATATTATTAATCATGTAAATTAAAATTATAAATATTAAATTATTAAATTAAAGTAAGAAAATATAAATAAAATAAACTTAGTAAATAAAATATTTCATAAAAAATATGTTATTAATCATGTAAATTCAAATTATAAATTAAAATAAGAAGATATAAATAAAATAAATTTAGTAAATTAAATATTTCATTAAAAAATATTATTAGTCATATAAATTCAAATTATAAATATTACACGGAGAACCAGAGAGAACGAAGAAGGTGATACGTTGGACTTGTTTTCTATTAGTTGAGAGTATAATAGAAAATAATAATTATCTGAAGGTTATTAATGAAAAGTAGAATTTCTACCGTAGAAATACTTTACCACCACAACCCTCTTTCTTCTTATCGATTTCTGTGGTAGCACCGGACTTTTCTCTAACCTCCGGTTGTTCACTTGCAGATTCAGATATGTAACTGCGATTGAAAACTACGGTGGATAAATACTTATCCCTACTGCATTGCAGATTCAAACATGTGACTGCGATTAGGAACTGCGGTGGATAAGTATTTATCCCTATCACACCGCAGATCCAAACATGTGACTGCCATTAGAAACTGCGATGGATAAGTATTTATCCTCAATACACCGTAGGTCCAAACTCAGTTTATATCGGCCAAGTACAGTATCTAAAATATTTAAAATTTTTAGGACTGAATTATATTTTTAAAAAATTTATGGACTAAATTAAAAAAGTAAATCTAAAGGAAAAAGTGCAGAGATGCAAATCTTCACTCTTTTTTTCTTTTCTCATTACACCTTTTTACACTCCTCTATATCAATTTATCTTTTAAAAAATTTGTCACAATGCAATTTTTCATAGGAGAGAAAAGAAAAAAAATTTTGGTTCGCTTATGCTTATGCTCGAAACAATATGACATTTATTGAATTTCTCTTTAAATACCACATTTATGTTTAAATCCTTTTAGGAATACTAAAAAAAGAATAAGAAATTATTAATTTGCTCATTCTCTCAAATAGATTAATATTGAATATCTTTGTACTTGGAAATTTCTTGATAAAAAATATAAAAAATAAATTTTCACATTTAATAAAGTTTAGTTATATATTATATGAGGAAAAATATTTTCTTATTTGTATTAATTTTGAATATTAATATGAATGCCGCTTATCATTATATTAATAATGATAATTAATGTATATATTACATAGTTAAATTATATTAAAAAATATACGCATATCAAAATTCCAAACAAATGTCTGCATAAAGTAATTTATACAAATTAATGTTATTCAATTGTAGAGTTAGATATAAAAAAAAGTCCTTCTAGAAAAATTATTTGAAATTTTCTTAATGTATAATTAGAATGATAGTACACATTTTGCGTTAAATAAAATAAGTACATAAGTTGTAAATTTGCGTTATTCAAGTCCAATTACACTCTCTTTGTCCTTTATTTGAAATCTGCATAATCTTAATTGTAATTATTATTTATACGTTAAATATATGAAAAGTAATATTAATAGAAATTAATAGATTATTATTATTTCAAAATTGTATTATTACGATTTTGTAGACTGTTTGATGTAAAATTATAAATTACACAGTAAAATATATTGAGGGGCTATTTTGCAATTTAAAAAATTTAGGAACTATTTTATAAATTTAAAATTTTACCCGAAATACTGGTATTTACACCTAAAAATGGGTTCGGTCCATTTTTATTGTTTTGGGCCGAAAACTCGAAGCCCAAAGAAAATCCATGGTTCAAAGTCCAGAAAAAAACCACTGTCCTTGGCCCATCAGATCCTAGTGTCCAACAAAGAAGGGAGTAGTAGAATTTAAGTTGGAGTGAGAGTCTTGAAGTCCAAGATAAGGAGGAGATAAGGATAAAGTTTTATCCAAATATTATCTCTATAGGATAAGATAAAGTTTTATCCAAATCTTATCTCTATCCGACAAGATAAGGTTTTATCCAAATTTTATCTTTATCTAGCAAGATAGAACTTTATCAAGTTTACAAGTTTAATTGCAGTGAGACGCTCAATTCGAAGTCCGGACACTGTCCTTAGTCCATTACAAGTTTAATAGAGTTTGATTTGGAGTAGAAGACCGGGAGTCCAAATTTAAAGAAAGGATAAAGGAATGGACGCCGGCCAAATTTCCGTTGATAAGATGAGAATCATTTTAAAACTTGATCTTTATCTAGTGAGATAAGCTTTATCAAGATTTCAAATTTGAATTGAGACACTCATCATCGGTGGCTATAAATAGGAGCTTTGAAGAAGAAAGAAGGATCCCCACTCTTGACAAACAAAAGCCTGGCACTGCAGCAAATATTCGCACCTTTTAGATTATTTCTTTATTTTCGGCAATCCTTTTATTTTTTTAGCCTAGCATTTTCCTTCCAATTGTTGTTAGCTTTTCCTTTCAATTTTTAGTCATTGCGTTTTGCCGAATTGTTTACTAATAAAGCAAAGTTCTTTCTGTTAGTCTTTTTTGTCTATTTCTAGCAATACACAGTTGTTTTGATTTTAGTCAAATTACGAGGCGCAACAATCTTTTTCCTTATTTCTTTAGTTTGGAAACCACTTTAATTTCCTAGCAAGCTCGCAAAATCGAACAAAGAGTTACGTGTTGTCCTTTAATCAAATAAAGGCCAAACAATCAGATATCGATATTGTAACGTATTAGAACTGAATTTGATACCAGTATTGTAGTCTTAACCTTGTCTATAATAGACTATATGTGGCATGTACATACTATAAACATAAACTTATGCTCTATTCGTCTAGGGTATTGATTCATTTTATTTCTTCCATAATTTGTTATATGAGCAAATGCGATCGAAATACAAACTCATGTTTTCAAGAGAATCATATACAAAATTTAGGGTTTAATTATCGAGTTATTAAGCTAATAAAAGTGCAACATGGACTTGTGATGGTGATAAGTTTTACAAAAAAAAGTTGAAGATTTTGTGCTTAAGAAGATAGGGAGGAACAAAGAATGAGAGAATAGTAACAATAAGTCAGATTAGCGCATCTTGTGATGAGAAAAGAGTATCTTTGGAAACAAAGAAGAGGATTATATTAAGATTTAACTAAAGCACTTCGAGATTTCAAGGATGTGTCACGATAATTCCTTCTATCTTATTGTATTTCTTGATTTTTGTTGGATTTCTTCGCCTTAATGTGAACTAAATTGGAATAGATCTTGATAAGATAATCCCTAAAATTATGTGTTTATATTGGTTATCTGACCTTAAAAAATACCCAAATTTTCTTTTAAATTATTCATGATTATATCTTATATTGAATTGAAATATGTTGACATCTTGATTCAATTTCATATAAATGGATTGAGAAATCATATATGTGAATAAATCATAACATAAATAATAAGAGTTGCGTGGAATCCTGTAAATATGACCATATAAAACTTTTAGGTTAAAATCAAATCTATCAAACAAAATTCATATAACAAGTTAATGTATTCTTATAATTTTTTAATTAGAAAGGGATTTTAATCAATTAACTTAAAGATATGAGCTATATTTCTTGAGAAATAATATGATATAATTTTTTGATTTTTATCGATATATGAAATTATGATTAATCATTTAATCAAAATAAATTTACTCATGAAAACGTTCTAGAGAGATTCTTTGCCTAGATCTTGATTATTGATTAGTTCATTCTTGTCTATTACTTTGGTTTGTTATCTTATATTAATAACTTTAGTTTCATTAATCCTCTTTATTAATTCAATGATTCATTTTATCATATTAGGTCATGTAACGACAATTAGTACTAATACTTGCAGTCCTCGAGTGATCGAAACTTATATTCACTATAAGAATGATAGGTGTTGGGAAATCGGGTTGGGATCTCATCTGAACCGCAGCGGAATAATCACGAAATTTTTTCGTGACTTTTGATTTCCCGAAAACCAAGATTCAAGGTTTTAAAAACCGGACCGGACCAGCCGGTCCGACCGAAAATCGTCTGAACCGGCCATGTGTCCGGTTCGGTTTTAGTTAGTAACCCTTTAAAATAAAAACCGGCCGGTTTATCAGAAAACCGGCCGGTTTTCTGATAAACCGGTTATATGATAACCGGATTATAACCTAACAGCTAACATCATCTTCTCTCCAGTCTTCTCTCTTCTCAGACGCGCGTCTCGCATCGTCTTCTCTCTTCTCTGTTCTCTCTTCTCTCTTCTCGGATGCCTCCATCGCACCAAAATCAGCTTTCTTTTTGCCC
>JAOSBN010000178.1:3284442-3295597 GCA_027563595.1 Erythroxylum suave | reverse complement strand
AAAACACCTTACCAATCCTAGATGATGAATGTGCTGATAAAAAAAACTGCCTATTGAGTTCTCTTTTGGGTAACAGTCGGTCATGCGGATCTACTTTGTTCTTGTTTTCTCTTTTTAGTCTAACCTAAACTAGTCCTTGTCGCACCTGTTGAACACGAGGCTCATCTGGAAATCAGATAGAGGACAAAATGAATATTGAAAAGTTGCAGAAAAATTATGCAATTGACTCCCAAGTTTGATGTCTGATTTATTGTTTTATTAGATGCATAGAAGGTTTTGTTGCTCAGATGGCCTCCTTGCTTCCATACGCTCAGATATAATACTAATTCGGTAATGCCAAGTACCCTCAATTTGTATACTATTTATCATTCATGTATTAAAGGACTGACAGGCTCGGATTGGTCATCTGCCTTTTCCAAGTTCTGGATAGTTCACTAATTGAAGGTGAAGATGGAGTTGCTCCCTCAACAGAGAATGAGATTCCATTATATCGTCACAATGGCAGTGAAGATGAGGTTGTTCCCTCGACAAAACTGGCAAAACTTGAGCAAAAGAGTCCAATTCAAGATAAACATCAATTGAAACAGAGAATGGGATTGCATCATATCAACAAAATCGCACAAATCGAGCTGAAAGAAGATGGAGTTGCTCCCTCAAAAACACTGGAAAAATTGAGCCAAAAGAGTTCAATTCAAGATAAATAGCAATTGAAAGAGAATGAGATTACATTATATCGTCATGACAGCATAAACTGAGGGATGAAGATGGAGTTGCTCAACAAAACTGGGAAAATTACGCCAACAGAGTCCGATTCAAGATAAACAGCAACTGGAACAAAGAATGGGATTGCATTATATAATCACGTTGACACAAATCAACGAAGTTTGAGTTGACGTAACATAAAACTATCAAGACAGAACCGCTGCCCAGAGCAAGAAAAGTCCACAGAGATTACTTCCCCAAGATCCAAACCAAAAAGCGACAATAGAAAGACTATTAAAAGTATCATCTATCACGTAAAAACACGTTAATTACATGGTGAGACTCGATAATCATCCCCAGATAATAGGTTCCCTTCAAATTAACAAATATCGGATGGGAATCAGAGGACAATAGCTGAAGAGAAACAGAAAAGTGATACTAAAGAACCAAAGTTCCATATCAACAAATCAATGCAATTCTCAGAAATATGTAACAATCACATTAGATATTTATATGCAAAGGCACCAAGATTGATAGCATGAAAAAATAAAAAGGAATCCATTGAACAGAAAAAACTTTACATGACATCTCCACATTCCTTAGTCATGATACATCTTTATGCCAACTCGTGTGCCAAATATGCAAACTGACTTTGGAGTCTAACAGTCAACCCACCAGAAGCATTCGATGAAAGTGAATAACTTTTAGTTCCTAATCCTAAAATCCTTTACTAGTTTCTGCCTGAAACATATGCTTCAAAGTACCCTATTACACTAGAAATCCAAATATGTAATTATATGAAACAAGGAAATACTGACTGAAAAGGGTCATTCACAAGATACAATTGACTTGTGAAACAGGAATATAAAGGGATATATTGCAACTATTTCTAGTCTCTCCTACACTTTTACAACCTTTAGGGTTTTTACCAAGTATCTCTGCAATCCTTTCCATTCAGATATAAAAATGGATTACTATTTGGGCCTGGAATACATATTTGGGTGAAAAAAGAAAGAAAAAACATACAACAATTAATAACATAAACCCTAGTTAAAGGTTTGATTTGTCAAGAAATAAGAAGGTTAGTACATGATTGTCGAATAACGATAAACCCTAGTTGATGATCCATCCATCCAAAGTCTAATACCTTAACTTGAGTAGTTTAGTGACTATTTACAGTAACGATCGGCCTTTTTCTTTACTCGGTCATCGAGAGCGTCCTCGACGGATTTGAAATCGGACTTCGGATGGTACCCAAACTTCTTGGTCTCCACCGGGAACAGCTCCTCGTACTTCATCTTCTTGGCGGCGTCGATGGTGTAGATGTCGTCGGAAGGCGGCTGTGAAGCATCAGAATTGTTGGTGGTCAGTAATGGGTCATCGTCTTCCTGTTGCTTCTTCTTGTTCTTCTTATGCTTCTTATGGATAGATTTGCTAGTAGTGGCAAGACCTCCACCTTTAAACGTAAGTCTCCCTCCTTTCACTGTCTCGTATGGATCAGATTTCTTCTTCCCCGACATCTTCGTCTACCTCTGCAGCTTGATTCTTTCTTACGAGCGATTGCATTCTAAACGCATCCAATATCAGGTGTCTCGAAGAGGAATGGGCTGGGTCATCATCTAACTCCGCCGATCCGACCCGAAAAATGAATATATTATAATAATAAAAAAAAGATAAGTGGCAATTACTTTTATATATTATAAACAGTCGAAATATAGAATTTTATACTTATTCAACGTTTAAAATCAATTTAAAAAATCATTAATATTATTTAAATAAGAAAAAAAATAATATTTAAATTACACATCTTTATTTTTGTCAACATAGTTTTTAAACTTTTATAATAAATATATTAATAATTATATATTTAAAATACGTCCAATCATTGATTTTACATTCTAAAATCATAAAAAATGAAATTACATAAGTACTCTCTCATATATCAATTTTTATATGTATATTCATAAGATGGTAACAAAAAAATTTCAAATAAATTATTTAATTTTAAAGGATTTATAAATTTAACTAAAATTTAAAAATAAATACTAAAATACAAATATAACAAATTCAAACTTAGTAATTCATTAAACCTAGATAATTGAATAATGTAAAATAATAATTTAGTATAAGAATAATCATTAAAATATTTATTAAATAAAAGGGCTCTTTTTGAATAGTGTCTTAATAAAATCAATAAAAAAAATCCTAAATTATCAATTTACCAATTACCACTTACAACCTAGAATTTCTCAAATTCTTCAAATTGTTAGAGGTCAAGATTTATTCATTCAACACTAAAAATTTAATAGATATAAAGCAATGCTTCAAAAATTGAATGGAAAGTTAAATCGATAAAATAAGAAGTTTAAGGTTTAAAAGATTCAATTGTATTAGATCGTCATAAAACTGATTAAAGATTAAACAAAATTAAATAATATAATTGAAAGACTGTCCTTATCTATCCAAGAATTTGAAATTTAACTAAAAAAGAGATTGTTAAATAAAAATTAATTATTTGTTAAGTTGCAAAAATTGATGACTAATTAATAAATTGATTGATTTTTAACAAGAGTTGTTAAAGTAAATCTAACAAAAAAGATGAAAACCGACCAAAAAATTAGACGATTCAAGATTTTTACAGTTAAGCTGTCGCTTAGAATTTTTACTCATTAGTTATAAGATTTTCTGTTACAGTCTCTCAATTAGTTAAAGATAACGTCGTGTATTACTAGACCTCTCCAGACTCTGCAAACCAATGAGATTTCTAATTAGTATTGTTGTTAATGTAGTTATAGGATTCCCTATATGACAACAATTTAGGGTGATGGCTTTCACTCCAGCAACAAATCCTTGTCCCATTTCTTGTCCTTTTCTCTGATCCACCTAACCTGAAACTATGACTTCCCTTTGCATTTCTCCTCCTCCAAATCTAGCTTCTTTGTCTGTGGTACTTAGTTCGCATTTAGATACACTGTCTTGTCCTCCGGTCATTCTACAAGTCGTACGAAAACCACCAAATCGTTTTTGAAATTTTGTTTCTTACTAAGCTCTAATTGAGCTCTCACATTCTTCCTCCTCACCCTACTCTCTGGAACTTTCTATTATTCATTTTCAACCTTGTGCATCTGCATATCAGCCTTCTTTTTCCTCCATTGTTGTTGCTGCACCTACTTCAGACCAGGGTAGTGTTGTCTTTACATCTCAAAATCTTTTCCTGCCTTCCTCACATTACCGATTCTAGACCAACATTTCCTGCTCTTTTTCCTTGCACTACTACTCCTTACCAAAATTTACCAAAACGACTAACATCACTCCTCCCAACCTCACTGATTTCCCCTCTCTACCCTCATGCAACTCACCTTCCTCTTCTACTAAATCACCCCCAGACCCGCCACCTGCAAACACCAAACCTAATATTCAGTCCCTTTCATTTGCTTCCTCCATCAAGTTCCCTGCTTACCAAAACCCCGCAGGCCTTGCTTCCAATATACGGAGGCAATCACCAACCTCATCAAAACCCAAACTAACCACATTAGCTTACGAGAACGTTGAAGGAACTAGGAGAACTTGGAAACAGGTTGTCGGGAAAAGCTCAGAATCGTCTCTTTTCTGCAATCCCCGGGTGGAAGTTGATGGTGGCCCCAAGTCCTGACATCTTGCAGGAGGGTGTAAAAACTTGGGAAGAGAAGCCTTTTCCTATAATACAAGCATGAGTTCAAAGAAATTGGAAAGGAAGATGCATACAAGAGGTGATGCTAACAGAAAATGACAACATCATTTTTACATTTAGCACGAAAACAGAAGCTCAAAAAGTGATAAAAGGACCATGACACATCTCACAGCTTACATTATTTCTCCAAAATTGGCAGTCTAGTATGGAACTAGAGAAATTAAAGTTAAGAACATACCCCTATGTGTGAATATCTACAATATTCCATTGGAATATTAGACCACTAAGGACTTGAGCTTGTTAACCAGCTTTTTAGGGAAACCAATTTGCATGGATGAGAATACAAAATTGAGGAAACAAGTTGGTTGTGCTAGATTATGTGTAAGCATGGATATTTCAAAGGAGATGAAAGATTACATCCCTAGCTTAAGGTTGGTAGATGGAAATTCTCTAAAAGAGGATAAAGTCATCGTGACTTATCATTGGAAACCTTCCCCACAAGTTCAGGGGAAAATATGGAAACCAACAGGGAAAGTCTTTGAAAGGGGAGATTATGAAGAATTGATAGGATCAGAAGATAGTAATACAGAGGGAAAAACATAAACTAAAGAACTTGAAGTGCAGAAAAGGATATCAGTGGATAAGGAATTGGAGATTCCAAAAGGTAAAAATTAGTCCTGCGTGGCTAAGGGGATCAAACTTAGCATATTGTTGAGGATGAATAGCATATACGATTGGTAGAAAATATGACAGCATAACAAACTAAGGAAAGGGTAGCATAGATAACTGCATTACAAATAAAGTAGAGTTGAATCCCCTAGAAGTTCAACAACAGGATGCCTCCCATGGGCCACAACATCCAAATCTATTGCATCAAATGGAAAATCAGGGAGGAAAGATGGAACAAGTGCAAACTAGAAAAAGCAATAGGGCAGTATGAAAAGCTTAAAAGGTAAAATTATTTTTACATGACCTTTCTAGTTTGGAATGTTAGAGAAATAAACAACCCTTCAAAGTTTAATGCCTTGAAGGAGTTTATACGATATGAGAAGCCTAAATTATTTTGTCTTGTAGAAACAAAAATTAGACTAGTAAACTTGAAAGTCAATGGAAGTTAAAATCCAATCACCGTTACCATGGATATGGAAGAATCATCAGAGTTTATGACGAGGAGTTTATAGAGGTGGAGGTTTTGGAAGCACAAGAGCAATTTATGCATACAAAATTGACTTTTACAATGAAGCATACTTTAGTATTGGCTACATTTGTCTACGGTCATAATATTACATTTTAAAGAAGGAACCTATGGAATTCTATAAGAAGAATTAAAAGAACAACTAATGTTCCATGGATCATAAGTGGCGATTTCAACTATACTATATTCCAATTTGAAGCTGAAGGAAACTATAACTTACACAACTACAATACTGACTTGTTGGATTGCATTAAAGATGTGAAAATTTTCGACTTAAAATATGAGGGTTTTAGATTTACTTGGAGTAATAAGCAGAGCTCTAATTGTTTCATCAGAAAGAAATTGAATAGGGTTTTGGTGAATGTGGAGTGGTTAATTACTTTTCCAAATAGTAAAGCCATTTTTTTTAGACCCAGGATTCTCAGACCATACCCCGATTAAGGTGGTCAATCTATTAAAAAAGTTTATTTGAAGCATCGGTTCAGGTTTAACAATTTCCTGATCAATGTAAAAGGTTTCCAAGAAGCAGTCAATAAGGGAATGGAGGTAGAAGTGACTAGTACTAAACAATTCATCTGTTTGCAAAAACTAAAGGCCATTAAGCAAGAATTGAAGATAGTAAATGGAAGTAGAGGTTCTAGCACAATGCAAAGGGAGAAACTGCCAGGCATCGACTCTCACTTTTATAGAAAGCACTGGCTGACAGTCTTACTGATGAGATTATTGTGGGGGAGGAGAAGGATGCACTAAAGTTCTATATGCAAACAGATGATAATCACTGCTCTTTATTAAGACAAAGGTCCAGAGTCAACTAGATTGGGAAAGGAGACAGATATACTAGATTCTTCTTCAACACCATTAAGGCTAGGAGAAATGTCAACAAGATCACTTTGATAAAAACAAAATCAGGGAAGATCTTGTATGAGCAAGTTGAAATTGCTCAAGATGCTTTGAAACACTTCCAAAAGATTCTAGGATCTTAAGATAATACTAATTCTTGCAGTGAGGATCTCAGGAAGTTTGTTTCTCCTAAAATTCCTAAAGATCAAGGGTATCTCTTAAGCAGGTCACAGATCAAAAGATAGAAGTAGTGACTTTTAAAATGAATAGCTCAAAGGTTCCTGGACTAGATGGACTGAGTGGACTCTTCTATCAGAAAACTTGGAATACAACGGGAAATATTATGAAAGAAGCAGTGCATGAATTTTTCAAAAAAGGAGTAATCCTCAAAGAGATCAACAAGACTTCCTTGTGCTTGATTCCAAAAACTCATAACACTACTGCATGGAGAGATTTCAGGCCTTTCTTATGCACTAACTTTAACTACAAGATTATTGCTAAAATACTGACCAACAGATTGAAATTTGTGATACACTACATCATCGGTGAAAACCAAGGAGCATTCTTAAGCAAGCAAAATATTGGAAACAACATCCTAATTTTTTAAGAACTTTTGAATGGGTACACTAGAAGAAAATCCCCTCAGAATGGCACATTAAAATTTGATCTCCATAAGGCATTTGAAAGTGGTAGTTGGGTTATTTTTACTACAAATTATGGAAGTTATGGGTTTGTCTTAGATTTTTATCAATTGGATAGAAGGGTATATTTCTACTGTTTCTTTTGGGATCATGATCAATGGGAGTCCTACTGAGTTGTTTAAAGACAAAAGGGGACTTAGGCAAGGAGATCCTTTTTTTCCTACCTATTTCTAATCTGCATGGAGACTCTTACCCCCATGCTGAAATATAAGATCTCCACGACTCCATAATTCAAGTTCCATACCAAGTGTAAGTTGGTTTCATTAATCGACTTATGTTTTGCAGATGACCTAATCCTTTTTAGTGAGGCCGACATAATGCCTTACAAAGCTTTAAGGAGATATCGGGATTGAGCGTCAATTTTCAAAAAAGTTTCTTCATCTTGGCGAAGAGTGTTGCACACCTAGCTAATGATATTTCTCTTATCGTTGTAATGGGTAATCAATAGCCTCCTATCACTTATTTTGGGTATCCCTATCTCTTTGAGAAGACTCAAATTTTAGAGAATGCCTACCTCTTATTGAAAGGATACAAAGGAGATTAGATTCATAGACAAACAAAACATTATCCTATGGAGGTAAACTTCAACTCCTAAAATCGGCTATTATGTTTATGAATGCGTATTGGTGTTATCATATTTTCCTCTCCAAGGGGCTGATCAAAATAAAGGGAAAAAAATGATGAAACACTTCCGATGGAGTAAGGGGAAAGGAGAATGAGGGATGGCCAAGGTCATCCAAACTCAAATTTGTCAACCTAAAGCAAATGGAGGACTAGGCTTGGAGTCCATTGGCAGATGCAACAAATGCTTACTGTTGAAAAAATTGTGGAGAATTTTAAGTGGAAAGGAATCATTATGGGTTAAATGGGTACATACCTATATATTAAAGGGTGAAAGTCTATGGGCAATCAGACCTAAAGATAGTTTTTCATGTTTCTTTAACCAAATTATTAGACCGGGGGAGGAAGTACAACATTAGATTACTTACAGAATAGGGGCAAAGGATATAATTTCGTTATAGTATGACAATTGGACAGGTTAGGGAGCTCTAATTCACCACTCGATCATTAGGGACACCCTGGATAGATTTTCGAAAAAAGATAAAGTCCAAGAGTTAATTGTTAATGGTAACTGGGCTCTTTCCTATGAGGAGATCAGAGCTCTATCGATACCACAATATTGATACAATGAAGGAGAGGACACATACTTTTGGAATGGACTAGCTGTAAAGGAGATAACAAATAGGCAAGCAAAACAACTAAAGTATGGGACAATACCTATAGTTGGATGGGGTAAGTTGATATGGAGAAATACTATCAAGCCAAATGCCATCTTCTTGAGCTGGTTAGCCATGAAGGATAGACTAAGCACAATCTCTAGACTAAAATTCCTCCCTTCCTCTAAAAGATGTATGCTTTGCAATCTAGACGACGAGGATAGGGACCATCTATTTTTCAACTTTAGGTTTTCTAATAGAGTGTGGAGGCAATTTGCATCTCTATGTGCACTCAATAGCCATCACAGCAATATGAATGACATTATCCAAGAGATACTACGGAACTAATGCTCCCAAACACGACAAGGATGTTTACATGGTAGCCTTTACAACATGTATTCAAGAGATCTGGCGGGAGAGCAATAACAGAAGATTTGCTAAAAGGGAAAGAGACATACTTGCTCTCACAGAAATCATCTTTAATAATATTAGAGAACAACTAGTCATAAACCAGTTCGAGAAGAAATGCAAGTGAGACTAGCTATTTCTTGGAGACTCTAACAACAATTCAAGAATACCCAGTACATAGAGCAATATTTCCATAAACTAATCTAGCAAGTTATAACACGCACAATACTTCTGAAGGGGTCTAAAGTTGAGTTCTTACCTTACGAAGCCCTTCTCCATAAGATGGTTACGTTAGATTCGCCACAGGTGCTAAAAACTGGCAGTTAGGAGAAGAGCGATAGTGGTTGGAGTGTAAACACACAGGAAGACCCTTCGTGTTTCCTAAGAAGGGAAAGTGAGTGAAGACGGATAGAGAAGAAGAAGTTACGAGGATCAAACCAGAAAGATTTTACCTCCATAACCACCTGGAGACATTGACGACGGAAACATTGGAGCCCTAATTAAGAAGCTTCTGGTCATTGAAAAAGGGGTCTTTTACTTAACTCGTTTTGTAAGCTTTGATAATACATTAAAGGGTGAATGATACACGACGACGTTTTTATAGTCTACGATGTTGTTTGGTTTATGTTTTGATATCCTGTTATTAGGATAATAGTCGTACTAAACTCTTATTCTTTTTAATCCATTTTGAATTTTCAAAATAAAAAGATTCTCTGCTATCAAAAGAAAATATGCATTTCTAAATGGTTTGTGTTTGCACTTATGCATAAGCTCACTTCACTTGGTTCATAAAAAAGGATAATCATTTGCCTGTAAATGATTACAAAAAGCATAATCACTAATCACAAAAGAAGAAGATGATTTAAAACGCATAAATTTAATTGAAGAACAACAGTCAAAAGTTTTACAAATCCCATTTGGTGTCTTCATCCAGTGTAGATATGGACACCAACAACAATAAGAAAGACGGCGATGAGGCCAAAGAATGATGGTATGAACCAAAATAGATATGCCACTGGTTTGAAAGGTAACAAACTCTATCGATCTTCCATTTCGTGGAAGCTGGAACAACAACCCGACATCGGGAGCACAAACAGAACCATTGCCATTACTACTAGGTCAATCAGCCATTGACGACCTGTATATTTTATATTGGGACGAGTAATTCTCTGTGTAATGGGTAGGACCATACAACTAGATAGAGGAGAGGCTGGAGAAAGAAAGAAATGAAGATACTGTGATTCCCTTTCTTGTAGACTTAGTACCTGTTTGGTTGAGCTTGTATCAGTAGAGCTTTTGTTAATAGAGCTTTTGTCAGTAGAGCTTTTCTGAAAAAAGCTTTTTTAAAAAGTCAGTTGACTGTTTGGCTATCAATTAAAAAAACATCTTTTTAAAAAGAACTTTATACAGTAGACTGTTTGGCAACATAAAAATTAAAAACACTTTTATTAATTTTAACTATATTTTATTTTATAATAAAATTGTTTAAAATATATTAAACAATATACAAAACAAAATATATTAATTATTATATAATTTTAAACCATATGAAATATAAATGAAAATATATCTAACCAAATTTTTTGTATAGATTATAACATAAGTAAAACTAATTTCAAAAATAAATATTAAAACATATAAAAATTCAAATAATATTGTATAAATCTCAAAATAAACGTGAAGATGTGTTTGTGGATATTATGAAAATTACGTGTAAAGCATAAGAGTAAAAGAGACTAAAAAATAAGCCTATTAATTGATATAAAAAATCTACCTGAAAAAGTGTTTTTTTAAAAAACTTCAAATTTGAGCTTTTGAAAGAGCTGTATTTTAGCTTTTAAAAAAACTATTTCTACTCCAAAAGTGCTTTTGAAGTTTACAGCCAAACATTCATTTTTTCCTTAAAATAGCTTTTGCGGTAGAAAAAAGTACTTTTTCACCTGCTAAAAGCTGAACCAAACACACTCTTAGGAGGGATAAATTCAATATTGTAAAATTTGAACTTAAAGATAAATTAGTAAGAAAAAGAGTTTAAAGATAAATCAATTAAATATTGAATAAATATAAAAATTTTAAGATATAATTAAAAAGATTTTTTTGTTAATTTAAAATTTAATTTAAAAAAGCCTATTAAATAAAAGTTAATAAATTAATCAATCTTTAATAATAAAATTATTAAAATAAATCAAATAAAAAAAGATTTAAAATTTTTATAAATGAATTAATCAAATCGACTCTTTTCCAGATGAGATTTGATCGACGAAGAATTAAAGGGAAAATTACAATAAAAGATAAGAAAAAGTTTGGTATTAAGTAATATTATTATTTTTATAATTTGGTAACAAAGGAGGCTTTAGGCACAAGAAGAACAGGGCAGGATAAGAAGAATCGATCCCCCTGTTCTGGGCCTCCGCCAGGTTTC